>CM023105.1:33707221-34268094 GCA_013103745.1 Gardenia jasminoides
CCTGCATAGGACATAGAATTAGCAAAGATGTTGGTCAGACCACATCCCTTTATGGAGGACATGGCAAAGGAATCTTTGCTAACAGAAGAAAACTATGGCTCAATTAAAAGGGTTTTTGTGCTTTGTGAAGATGACCAAGTTGTCGAGGAAGAATTCCAGAGGTTTATGATCGAATGTAGCCTCCAAAGAAGTGAAGTCCATAGCTGGATCTGGTCATATGGTCGCTCTCCAGAGCTCAGGAACTTTTTCAGTATCTACAAGAAGTTGCTCAAAATGATTGAATTTGTTAGTCAAATAATAATGATGTTGATGAATCTAGTGGAAAGCCATTTTTTGTACCACTGTACAACCACATTACTGGTTAGATGAAATAGTGATCAATATTGGACTGTGTTGTCATGTTAGAGCCAACTTCAAAATTTGGTAAAAGCAGAAAATTAAGTTCGATATGTGTGACCATTTTTTTTTTCTTTACCCTTCAAAAACCCATTGCCCCACCAAAATAAAAGAATAATATAGTGAGTTAATTAAATAGGTTGGGCCATCTGGAATTAGAAGTTCTGATTCAGATCCCCTACACCTTGGTTTCAAATCCTCACTGTCCCCATTTCTCCAGTCTTTCACCAAAATTGTCACATGTCCCGTAATCAAATATCTATTAGATATATATCTTGTAGTTTAGATGATAAATCAAAACAAATGTTTGTTTTATCAATCTTTACTCAAAACAATTCACTTTTTTTAATTAATGGCAACTCCAGAAAAATCTTTTCCTTTTTTAAATAATCACATACATAAATTTTAACTTTTTTTCTTAAAAAAAAAAAAAAGAATGAAACAAAAGAAAAAAAAGAAAAAGAAAAAAATAAGATGAAATAAGATGTCAAATAGGAATCAATTGATAAAATGTACACTACAAATGAAAGAACATCTTTTTTCCTGCTTTTCCTAGAGATATTGTCATTCTCTTTAAAAAAATAGACAAGATGAATATTTTTTGGCTCTACTTTGACAAAAGAAAAAAATAGAAAAGTATAAATAAATTGTCATTAAGAGTCTTTGAATTCTTTAAAGGAGAAAAAATTTGAGTCCAATAAATGATTAAACAACCGTAAGAATCAAGAATTTTTAAATGAATTTCTGGAAGAATAATATTAGAAATAATTGAATGTATTACCACATGTTATAGTAGTAGTAACGGATATGAAAAAATGGACCAAGATTTGAACCCCTACACCTTACCCACTTATTAAGTTCCACTCTTTTAATTTTTTTTTTCAAACTGAACAAAATAATTAAATAGATTGGCTTTCACCCAATTCTCTAAAAGGAATATGGGTAAGCATGGTTTCATTCAACATCAATCTGCGTACGGGCTTGAAACTGGGCTCTCTTGTCGGGCATCTAATTTATTCTTGCTAGATTATCCAACAGTTAGAGACTATTCGGGGGAAAGGGAAAATATAATTTTTTTTTTTACATCGGAAAATATAATCATTTTATTTGCAGGAAATTATGATGTGTAAGGTTCTGGCGTAATTTCTTGCCATCACCTAATAAAACTATTTCTCATAGATAGATCATAGAAGTTGATGTACAAAGGATTTTAATCTTCAAAAATATCCATAAGGCCTCGAATATTTATACTAGTAGCTGTCATATTTCTTCTGTATTATTAATTCTGTAAAATCCGTCGATTCAATTAGATGATTTGTGTTGAATACAAACCTTTGGAATTAAATGTATTTTTACGGATTTTGAATTATCAATTGAGTCATTTGTTCACATGATTTCCGAAATGTAAGTCCCTTCATTGAATGTAGTCAGAAAATAAGAATAATGTGATTGACGCGCATCTCCTAGCTCCACATCCAGACGAAAGAGCATCAATTCTGTAAGATGGCTACCTCTCGAGCATTCACTAGATAGTGGATTTCTTTTACCCTTCCCCCCGCCCCTTTCCACGCCCTTTCCATCTCTAATTATAAGACACAAGATTCGAATCTTGAACCTGGTGATAGAGAAGACTCTAAGAGCTCTCCCTTGATCACTGGACCGATTGAACCTGATGATAGAGAAAACTTTAAAAACTCTCCTTTGATTACTGGACCGATTTAGTGGTTAGATAATGGATTGTTTAATGATGAATATGGCATACTACTAGTAGTAAATATACTAAATAAAAGCATTGATGGCACACAATTTGACATTATGCTAATTGAAGTTTATCTTCTTCTTTTTTAATACAAATCTGAGTCTCATTCCTGGTTTTGTTGAACAATTAAGACAGAGCTTAGTCTAACACAACATGGATTTGCTGATCACATGATCTCATTTCCAGGGATCATGACTAAAAATAATTCATTAGCAACTTTATTAAGGATGATTACGGTCAAATCAACCAGTTTACTGCGCTCTATACATGCACCATTAACGAGTCAAAGTGGAGAAGAAATCTCTTGAGTTTTGACGCAGTCACTTAGTGAGTTAGTGTTAGATAATCTACCAGGTGCAAAAGATAAGAACAAGAATAAAAAGCACCAATTAATTAAGTTGCTAAGCATCCTGGATGTCAATATCCTAAGTTATATGGATAAGATTTCATTGCTTGCATTTTCTGAGACTGAACAAAGTAGGGATTAGATTACATGCCAAATAGAAAACTATAATAAGTTAAAGTTAATTAGGTGATTTAGGCATTGCTTAGTAGTTGTAACCTCTGAGTTTTTACGTAAACATTACGTCAATACGGCACTACTTTTTGATCCTTGATATTTTTAAGAACACCAATGGCTTTGTAGCTTTTAGACTGTGCTAGCTTTTAATTGTTTAATTTTAGCCGTACTTTGCTCCAATCATAGAAGTAATTATTGGAAAAGACAGAGAACTTTTTTACTACGACTCAAATTTGTAAAGCTATACTGGACTACGTAGATTGCTCCTTTCCATGTTTATACTTACAACTTAAGAAACAAAATCATTTTCAAGAAACTTAGTGCATAAGCACCTCAAAAATCTAAATTGAGAAATGGCCTAACCATTACGCCACTTGCTCTTTTTCAAGATCATTCAATCAAAAAGTGTGATGGTCCTCCAAAATTGAAATGATTTCACATAGATTTATCAATCTTCCAATATTATTTTTCTGAAGAAAATATATTATGGGGTACTTTTATACTTTAGGTCTTCTACAAAAACAAGTAAAGAGAGAAAAAAATGTAAAACTACCAATTGGAAGTATCCACATAAGGAGTTAATAAATAACAAGAGCACACAAATTCCAGAAAAAAAAATGAAAATATATAAACGGTTGATCGTACAAATTTACAAATTCCTCTTTTAAGTAGCTGCTGAGGGGAATGAATACCATGTGAAAAACGTTTCATGGGTCTTTCAAGGAGAAAACATGAATCAAAACCCAAATAATAGAAGAAAGGCGTTGTTGTTGTGGGAAGGCTTTTCTCAAGCTAGTTTAGTTTAGTTTAGTAATTCCCACGCATATTACATATGATTCCCAGTTTGCTGGATTTAGAAGCAATTTTTAGACTATGTAGTGTTGAAAATTCCCCTAGACGTATATGCAAAGAATTCTCAAACCTCCAGCCAAGTAATAAGAACGGATTCAACAGGAAGGCATCATTATGAATCTCCTTGCAGCCACAAGAAAAAGAGCAAATCTACCAGAAAGTGATGTTTTAGCAAATCTTATGTGACACATGTCAAAATAATCATGATTGATTATCCAATGTCTGTGAAGCAATCAAAGAATCAAGAATAGAGAAGTAAATACCTTTCAACGTAACTGAACTTGTGAATCTTGTGTATGTCATGTGTCACGTAGGCCTAAGCACAAGATTATAGGAGAGTATATAGTACGTTTGGTTGAAATTTTTGACATTGATCTTGTTCCATTATTGTTCCTAGCTAGAAGCTTTCCAAAATAAATTGTGCGATTTCTAGTGTACAGGCTTCTTTTTTTCATTATTTCCACAATAACCCCTTTCCTCAAGGGACACAATTGCTTTATTAGACGACGTACGGAATTTTCTTAAGTTAAATTATGACAATTGATAAGCATTTTTGAGGGACATCACTGATGAAAACCTTTTTTAGAGTCTAAGATATGTGATTCTTATGCTAATTATATGATGTAGTGCTATTTTGATCATCGACATTGTCTATGAAACAAACAAAGAAGTTTAACCAAATATGTCAGAAATTAATCAAAACTAGATCTCTATGTTACCCAAAAAAAAAATAAAGAAATAAACAAGAAGAATCAACCTAGACTAGTGAACACTGGGTTATTCATGCTTGGCTTTAATCTTAAACCATTTATAATTGTATCTAAGCCCTTTTTTTAATTATTACAAGTTAGGTCTTGTATAGATTGCCATTTTCTAGAATTTTATAAAAAATATATCAGAATAATTGATATATATATGTAACAAGGCGCTCGTGGAAAATGTGGTCACCGTAAAACGTAAAATTTTTTCAAAAAAACTTCAATGCAAACAAGGCATGAGTTTGAATAGACGTTCACAAAGACAAATTTAGGTAACTTGATTAATCTTCTACTTTCTTACCTTTGATTGATTGATTGTTTAATGATCAAAATTTGATCAAGTTGTACATTAATTTTGAACTAGGTATTAACCCTAAAACCCGTCTAGCTTGAATTGAATTTTTTAAAAATTCAAGTTCTTATATCCAAAAAAACCAAAAAAGAAAAATAAAAAACCTCCAACAAATGATTAGAACAAATGGATTTTTTGGCTTAACGGTAGAACAAATGATCAAGTGTGTGGATAAAATCTAAACGTGAATATGGCTAGGTCAACTACCCAATGGAAAGAGCACAAGTTGGTCGGGGGGGAATTAAAAAATCATGGGCACGTGGCACGCTTTCTGATTCTTCACGCATAAGCTGCCGTCAGCCGACCGTCAACAACCTTAACAGCCTGAACTAAAAGGTCCGAAAACACCGTCGTTTCACCACGTCATCGTCTTGCGTCACACCCATAAATTTCCATCCTGGACGCAATTAAACTGCCACCCCAAGTATTGATCAGATTATCCAAAATGCCATTGCCATGTAATATGACCAAACGCGTCGCGCGTGTCGGCTTTCGGGGATTTCCTGTCTGGTCAACCTGAATTCTCTCGACAAGTTGATAAGATTAACACACACACAAGTTAAGTTAGTAGCAAATTCTATCGGAGTTAATCTAAGAGGGACCCACAGAAGAACCACATCCAATCAATTGGTAACTGGAAGGTTCCCATGGTTCTTAAATCCTAACAACAGCTGGTCAACCTGAATTCTCCATTATCAGAAAGTTAATAGGAAAAAAAAAGAAAAATCAAATGTTGACCTCTTAGGAATTAAGATTCTCCACTTTCCGTGTCTTCCCTTTTGTGATCTTAATTAATGATATTAAAGACGAGTGTTCTAGAAATCTTTCTTGAATTAGAGAAATTTATTGTTATCTTCTTCTTTTTTTGACAAAAAGATAGACAAATTTTATTAATAGCATACTAAATCTACTTCAAGAGCAGAAATAACAAAGCAATGTAGAGAGTCATTCTACATATAGGAATCTTGAATTGATAATGCATACTTAGCTAGGAGATGAGCAATCGTATTGTTATTTTTAAGAGTCCAAGGAACCTGGTAAGCTGAGAAATTATGTAAATAAAAGATGACATCTTCAATAAGAATACCAAGAATTATCTTATTCAAAACTCTCAATCATCGTGATGACGTTTTATGAGTCTCCTTCAAGAACAACTTCACCAATGCTCAAATCATCCTTGAGATCCCACCGCTTTGTTATCTTCTAGCTATTGAGGAAGTGAAAAAGGATAAAATTGGACAATGTTGGCTAGTATTTTCTTCCTTCCCAACAGCCAAGTAGAGTATTGGCCATATTGGCCTTCCACATTTGACCGACACAAGCGGTAAGGAGGCGAATATGAACACCGGATTTTTGTAATATTATCACAGATCATGTGCTACTTTGATTATCTAGGAAATATGCTCTTAGTTTAAAAGATTTAGATTGGATTAGGGCTTTAAATTTTTTTAAAGAAAGAATCCAGTTAAGGATTTGATGGAGTATTGATGTTTTGTAGAGTATAACTATAAAGATCTCTAGAATTTTTTTTTTTTTTGAACCCCCCCCCCTCCCAGTCTCTCCCTTCCCTTAAATGTGACAGCCAAGTTCGAACCCTAATTCGTTGGATAAAGCAGGACAATCTATAGTACTTACTACATTTAATGCATGCATGCATAACAACAAAATTTTGACTAATTAGATTCGTTTAGTGTAAAAATCAAACAATTTACACTAACTGTAGGGTAAAAAATTAATTCATATGTAAGAGAAGTCGGACAAGAGACCTTGTCTGCTAAGTGTTAGGTGGAGAATCCTTCTTGTATTTATTTTCATGTACATAAGCATTAGTAAAGAATCTACTACTACTTTGAACTTTGAAGAATAGTCAATTGGAGACACGAGACACCGGCCGAAAAGCTTTCTGATTAATTCGACGAAGAAGAGTTCCTGTAATTAAGCAAAAACTTGCTCTTGTTTGATCCTTCCACACGGCCCTCTGACAATTGAACTTCAAGTTCAAACAACTGAAAAACCAATTGCCCGGAGACTCGGGTTTACATTTCACACTAATCCAGAAGCAAAGAGTCACTTGGATAGAAACTGATTTTACAATGAAGACTCCATTGTTGGAGATAAAAGGTGATTGGAAAGTGACATGTAAAGTAAATTTTACAAATAAATTTTACAAATTTCTGTTATACAAAATATTATTGACTTTGTACAATGAAATGGATAGTTGACCTGCGTACTAGGGCAAACCTTCGTGGGAAATAAAACCTGTTAATTATCTACTTGTGAGACAAAAAAATCTTCATTCCACTTCTTTTTGTATTTATAATGATCATGCAAATTGCTTTCCCAACGTTGACATCAAATAGTGAGCATTTTGAAGACTTTCACATGCCTTTCTAACAGTACTTAAATGTGACCGTAAAATTCGGCCGAGACATGATGCCTTGATGCTATGTCCCTTCAAGAAAAGATATGGCAGTGACAGAGAGAAAGAATATATAAAAATTATTACTCTAAAAATTAAAATAACGATGTAGATTAAATAAATCAGTACTAAAATTACAGGTTAAATTCAAGCTGCTTCATTATAAATCTAGTGAATAAGGTTGTGACATGCCTAAGAATTAGAGATCTTATATTCAAATCCACCTTTTGTTCTGTATGCTTTTGAATCATATCTCTTCTAGGGGAAAAATCTATACCTCATGAACTATGACGGTATTCTTACAAGTCTACAAAAAAATCAAAGGGTATGCATTTATTCCTTCTCTAATTAAAGTGAGACTTTTTTTAGGTATAAACTATATTTGTCCACATCCGTTTTTTAATCTGCTATTAATTCCGTTTGAGCCGTTTCGAACTCCTTTGTGGAGGGAAGATCTTCCAACGATATTTTTTTCATTTTCATGGGTTTTGGAATCTAAGATCTCATAATTAAGTAATGCAAGTCTCTTTCACCTGCACCAACATCCATTAGGTAGAGATAACAATCGTAGATTTTATGTCTTTTTTTTTTTTTTACCAAGTTTATTGTTATCCACCTACATATATCTTTCAACATATTGACATAAGTTGGCTCAATTGTCAAAACGAGCCATTTTCACAAAAGTGTGTTGAATTCCACTATCGATGTGAAGGTTATATTAGTGGATAATTTGTAACTACCTCTGTAACCAACTTATGACTCTTGAAATTTGTTCCAACCACCGGTGGTGATCGAAACCGAATCCAACCAAAAATTTTTCTATCAAAAAAAAAATCTTGCACTATATATTTATCTCCTTTTTGGAAGATGTGGCGGTCGTCAGAATCAGTTCTGTACAGCAGCAGAAATGTACATGAACCTTATCTAAAATAATCAAAAAGAATCATGGGTGGGGGATGGTGATAGATTAATGCTGAATACACATTACTTTATTAAGATTACAATAACCTGACATCGTGCCCACTTGTGGAACTGACACATAACACATGAGTTCAAGGTCAAAGAAGTGTCAAAATACAACTCTGGTATGGCCTGCGTTTCACATGAAAAGTTGAAAACTTGGCGGCTCATCCTGATTAACACATTACACATGGCCTGAGGTTTTCTCTTTTTTTTTTGGCTGAGGTTTTGCTTAGTTGTGCGGAAGTTTTCCCATGAATCATAGGATTTAAAAGATAGGATCAGCGAATATACTGGATATTTGTCCTCTGAAGAATTATTGACTTCTTCTATTTTACCAGTGAATATCATTTTGTTAAATATCTTGATATATGGATTCTACATGGTATCATATACTTGAATTGATTATACAGAAAAACATAAATTAAACCCATCTTTGACAAGTCAAAAGAAGAAAAAGATTATTCAAGTTTCTAGTGCTCAAAAAATATGTTCCAAGAAAATTAAATCCTCCACCTTTGAATTCAACAATGAATAATTATGGAGGGAGGGAATTTTGACGTTTGAATTTGGTTTCATAAATGGTCAGAGTGGAAAACTGACCATCAGCGTGGCGATGCATGCTATATCTTTAGAATTACAGAGCATTTACTCAAGCTCTGAGATATGTGAGAGTAGTCCCAACGGGCTAATAATTCACCAGCCTGATGAGCTATTTATTTCACAAGCATAATTCAATTTGGTTAGCTTTTGAAAAGGAATACATACATTCACACACACACACACACATATTCTACATACATACATACATATATATATATATATATATATATATTATTTTGTCAATTATCAGATGATTCATTAAAAGGACTTCAAAATAATATATTGGAGATTTCTTATAGATTTGCTGTCATCAAAAGTCAAGGGAAATGGGACTCAAAAGAAGTGTTCAATTTGGCTTAGTAGTATTCCATAAATCGAAATGCTGGTGGTATTATTAGTCTGAACAGTTAATTCAGTTGTTCAGTCGACTAAGAAGCTTCTTCTAATTAGGTGGTAGGATGTTTGGTCATTGGATTCACTATTGTTAACTGTAAAATTGCACAGATGATTCAAAAGTCTCAACTACACTCCTTCTAAATATCATTCAAAACTTTTCTAGTTTCTATCAATAGAGCATGACCTCAATGAAACCAACTCTATTTGTTTATAAAACATAAAACAACAAGAAAATATCTATTTACTTCAGAGATGCTAAAACGATTACAACTATTTGATTGAATTTTAAATCACTCGTCCAATCTCTTAATCCAGATGAAGCATAATAGAATTCAAATACTCTCATATTATACATCTTGCTAGTCATCCTTAGTCAATGCTACTTATCCTCACTACCAAATACCTAATACTTGAGTGTTTGATTGCTTATATTTGACTAAAAATTTTGCTTACGCCATCGACACACAAATTCCAATCACCTTTTATTTCGATACATCACATCAAAAGTCACAAGATAGCTACAAGATTCTTTTCAACAAATTATCCCAAAAAATCTACTATCTAAACGCACATGACTCAATCAAATCCTAGCCAAAGAGTGCCCCCCAAACCACTCCAAGCAATAAAAAGCCCAACCTTTTTGCTTCAAGTATTGAGTTTTCGTCTGCCTATTGGCTATTAACAGAACTCGGTCAGACCAAGGAATTACTAGTACACCAAATTTACAAATGGCCGGCCATCTACCCAAGCTTCCTCTGACTAGCACCACAGTCTTTTGACCCCTAAAAAAACCCCAAAACCGCCACCTCTTGCAAATCCCATACAGACAAAGGGCCATTTTCCATATTATTCAAGAACCCAATGGCCAACGAGCACAAATCCAAAAAGCCATCCAACTCACCAAACTTTGGTCAGTCTTCCCTCACAAAAATCCCGGTCTTGATTGAAGTACGAAACCCTTTACTTTATCAAACTTGGCCACGCAAACGAATGTCAATCTAGAAGTTCTAGACACCTCAAAGGGTACACTTGGCAAACCACAAACCCATAAACTCTTCATTAAAAAAAAAAAGAAAAAGAAAAAAAAAATCCCATTCTTTAAATCCTCCCAACCGGGCCACCTTTTTGCCGTTCAAGTCATAATTTTCTACCTTCTCGGCTCCTCCTGTTCCACCGATTCATGAACTACTCGTGCGTCCTTTTCATCATTCCATTTCCATAATATAAATACGGCAATCCCCCCAACATTTCACATCTCCCTCAAGAGAAATACAGAGTTGGTTTTGGACTAGTTCTCAAGCAAGAAACTTGTGTGGTTTTGTTATTTTTCTCCATCTTTTTTCCTCTCCTTCCTTCCTCCTTCCTTCCTTAGTTCCTCTCTTTTTGTTGTAGTCTATAATCATGGTTAAGCAAGCAGAGATGGAACAGCAGGCAAGAAAGACCACCGTGTCCAGCAACTTCAACACCACCTCCACCAACGGTAAAGAAGATAAAGATAGATATCTTGGGGTGGCAGTTCATAGCCAAGTCAAGAAAATCAAGCAAGAAATGGAGAAATTCAAGCATCCTGCTCTTCAGCAGCCAGAGATGAGACCAGTTCTTAAAGAAGTAACCTTCGTCCGTCGACAGCAGCGTTCAAGATCACCCCTGGGATTAGCTGAAAATAGGCCTATTTCTGTGGGAAACTGAATAATCATAATTAGAGATAGTGATTTCACCTTCCTTCTACCTGCTTTCTTCCTCTTCTTCTTCCTCTGTTTTTCCTCCTTTCCCCCCTTTTTGTCTTATGGGTTTTCTTAGCTTCTCTTTTCCTTTTTTTTTTTTTGGGTGAATCAGATGTATATATTTAGATGAGAAGCACTAATATTTGAAGTTAGGTGAATTCTCTCTCTCCAGTCTTCTTTATGTTATGGAATGAGTACAGCTTCACCAGTTTCTGATAATATAACCTGAAATTTTGCAAGGAGGGATAGATGCTAATATCCCCTTCAATTTTGCATAAAGGGATTTTTCCCTATGTTTCCTTTTCTTGATTTTGTTCTGTTTTTCTTGTTTTGGTGTTCCAAATTTTTCCCTTTAAGTTCTTGAATTTTGTGTGATAATTTTGCCTCCTGTTTCTTCCTCCAGCTGACAAAACAGAGGTCCTTGTTCGTTTCTGTCATTTCTTTTTATATTTTTATCTTTTTGTCCTTTATTGTTGTGGTTGTTTTGGGTAACTGGAGGTTGAGGGTAGGTTTGGCCGGTGCAATTCTATACTTAGAAATGGAAATAGGTAGAAATGACTCGTAGACAGTGACAATCCATTTCTGGAGAACTGTTTTGTTCCTTTCCTCTGGATATTTGTTGATCTTCCATTTTTTATTCCCACTTGAAAAATGGAACTGTATAATTTTTAGTTCGTGCTTGAATTTTAAAGATCAGAAGACAAAAAGCCAAACATTAGGATTTTAGGATTTCAATTCTCAATTGTATTATGGGCCTGAAGAGAAATTTGTCTTGGCCTTTTTTAAGGATGAGAATTAGTGCCTGGGCTGAGAAGTCCACTTTCATACCTTAATGATTGGGACTTTGGTGATAAAGGCTCATGGAGGCTTTTTCTCGTACATTTTTTTTTTGTTCTTTTGGTACATGATTGTTGAATCTTAGCCTTTTAATTAAAGTGATTGTCATGAAGGGATGAATCGAACCTTGTTTTTCCTCTTCCATTAATTTGTATAAGAATAACCGTGGTTTTTTGCTATTAAGATATGCTAGTATCCATTAATATCTTTGACGGATGAATTCTGAACTCATTTCAAGTTTTCCTTGCAATTTAGACATGCAAATCCAATCTAAAACCTTTAAAACTGTAAAATTAAAAAGGGATAAAATATTGGTTCGTTTTTAACATATTTAGGGAGGTTCGGTGTTACTAAAACAAGAATGGACAAACAATACCCCACTACGTTGAAAAGTGGAAAACTTATGATCTAGTATTACATCATGAAAAGGAAATTAGTGAATATTGCCTGGACATACTTCTGCAAGGTGAGGGCCACGTTGGGAAGGATGAGTTTGGTGAACTACTTAATTCTGAATTCGAAACCTCTTGCTCGCCTGAAAAATGATAAAATATGAAAAAGAAAAAAAAAAGTGAACTACTTTATTCTCACGAACTTTTTAGCTTAATCGATTAATGCTCACCTAATAGTGTCTCTCTCAATTGCATATTTAAATTCATTCGTGGCATAATTGCATGTATTGGATGCGTCTGTAGAGATAGGAGAAATTGTAATTTGATATGACACAGTCACAGCACTCGATAGTAGTGGAAATTTCACTCTTAATGGAAGTGTGCTACCATACATTCTCATTTCGATGGTAACGTGTAAGCAAAAAATCATATTATTAAGATAGCTACCTCGTCTTTGTTATCAACAAGAACAAGTTTTTATGGGACCCTTGTGGATGAAATTCAGATGTGGGACGTATGAAAATTTTTATAGTAATTCCAATTACAAAAAAAAAAAAAAAGAGTTGATTAATTTATCAGAATGCATGTACCAAAAAGTTAACAGCTATTTAAATCTAGTTTGTTCCAATGAAAATTACAATAGTGCCGAAATCAACACTACAGATTCATATTAATCTGTACTCATATAAGACACCATTGTGAAATGCTAGTTATGTCGTTTTAAGCATTTATTTATCAAATCTCAATTTATTTTTCAAGCATGCAGTCTATTGAAAAAGTGCATGCTTGAAAAATTTCTTTTGGACACTCAACGATTTGCCTATCTAAACAGGGCAAAATCCATATTTGCTAATGCTATGATGCTTTCATTACTACCAATAAGTTTTATCAAATTCAGGGGAAAGGATGGGTTGGGCGGTATGAAATAAGGGAGTGTGAGGTTTGGGTTCGATATGTTCCATTTACACAAAAAATTTTTTTTCTAAAGGAAAAAAAAAAGTTTTATGCTATGTTTAGATGGGTAGATTTGAGTGAATTTGATTTCAAATTCACAGTCCAATTTCTTTTTATTATATGAAAATTTTATTTTAATAGTGAGATTTCAAATTCACATATAAGATGGAGTAGGTTAGTTTATAAAATTTTAAATTCACCTAGTACAAGAATAATTTTAAATCCATTTCTCGCAAATACCTTTCCAAATTTGTCAAATCCAAATCCATCGATCTAGACACAACATTACCTAGTTTTGCACTATAATAACACTTGGTAATGAAACGGAGGTTAATGCAAGTGAAAGGAACTTGAATTCCTTAACCATGAGTTTTCGGGTTCGAAATCCATGCGAATGGAAAAAATAACGTTGAAGAGTTCCCTGCAAAGGGTTAGATAGTAGTTCGAACAGAATTAGTCACATATTATAAAATAGAAGTGAATACGTCAGTTCCAGAAAAAACACTTATAGTAAAAACTCTCATAATTACACAAAGTTATAAAACTCGAAAACTACTCTAGTCCTATAAAAACGCACGTGACGCAAATCACCCTTACACCCTAGCCGGCGTCCCTCTGTTCCCGCCGCCTGACACAACCGGCCCGATCCTCCCGTTCCCTCCTCACTTCCACTGTTAGATCTAACGGAAATTTCTCAAATCTTTGTCTGAAATCCGATCAATTGGGTATGCCCCCTTCCTCACAACTCACTACTCTGCTCAAGAAGATTCTTCTTCCTTCAAGCCCTTGGAGACTTCCCATCAAGAACCCTCTTGGACTTGGAGTTCGACCCTTGTCCTCTCTACCTTCGTCGAGTGCAAGTCAGAAGAGGTGGAGCTATTTTTCAGAAGACGAATCAGAAACTGAAACAAGTCCAGTTTACAACCATGCTCTCAAGTTCCAGCGCCCATCCACCATTATTTACGGCGAGAATTCTGTCAACAATCGTCCCCTGAACCTGCAACGTCTAGCTCCCAGTCTATACAGAAAACAACCCACTAATTCCGTTAGCTTAATTGGAACAATTTTGTATAAAGCATGGAGAATGAATAGTCATGATCGATTTGGGGTTTGCACATTGCTCAAAGTCAAGGCCTCCCCTCAATCGAATAACACTTTTAAGTAGGTTTTCCTCAACTTTGGATGAATGTATTAAGTGGGCTTGGTGAATAATGGTTTCTTGTCTTTTGGATTTTTTTAGTAGTTTTTTTCCCCGTATGTGTTTTAAGTTTTCAGTTTGGATGGTGAACAGGATTTTGTTGAAGATGTGGGACGAATTGGCAGAGATGTGTATGAATCATCTGAAACCGAATGATTTTGTGTATGCTTCGGGCAATTTAGGATCGTATAATAAGGCTGACCGAAATGGTAATCCCAGGATTTGGTATGAGGTAGAGAATGCTACTCTTTTTGATTTTTATTTTTCACCTTGCTGCAGTAGAGTTTAGGCGTTTGTATATAGTCGATTGTGTTGGCTTAAGTGAATATCAATGTTTTTGAATTTATGTGTAATAGTTTTTTACAACATTGTGGAGAGAATCAGAATTGTCATGGTAATTCATTACTGGTGTATCAGAACTGGTCATTTTGATATAAGATTTTGCAGTGTAAGTTTGTGGTTGATCAGTTGGCCTGACAGATTAATTGAGGCTGAAGTTATCATCTATTACGTTACGGACTTGTTATTTATTTTCTCATGCATTTGGAGGCTGTGATAAGTAAATGGTAGATATTTTTTGCTAATGGACTTTCTCTGAGATTTTGGTCGAATGGCCTAAAGTTTTATTAGTTCTTCATTGTTTATGTTATGTTCAACTTGTATTACCTTTCTATGCTTTTGGTACATTCTTTCAAGTATGTGTCTGCATGTAGCACGATGTATGCTTCTTAGCTTGAATCTGCATCAACTTTCAATTTTGATTTCACATGTTGCTTGGTATCTGCTTCTTGACCAGAATCTGCGTCAACTTTCAAAGTTTGATTTCATGCTCTTTAATTCTTCTTGACGAGAATCTGCATTAACTTTTAATTTTGTGTGTCTGCTTGTCCACATTTTTTATTTGCTTATATTAAAATTTTTGATATAATCTTATTTATTGATTTATCTAGTGAACCGTTTCTGAATAGGTTAATGTTAAGGAATTAAATTATGTTGCACAGCATGGAGAAAAGCCAGTTCATCAACAAGCTCAGAAATTAGATTTACAAGGTACAATCTCTTGTCTTATTCTTCCACATCCCATGATGCATGTTAGATTCTTAGCTTATTTTGAGAAAAGTATGCAATTTGATTTTGTTTTATGTCTATGTTGTTGAGATTGACCAAACCAGTCCTCCTTTAGTTGCCATTGACATTGTTCCGATCTTCCCAGAATTTTGAGCAAGTTATATGACCTTTAATACTTTTATGTGATATCGAAGAGAGGACCTCCTCTGTTAATAATTCTTGTAGACAGCACTTGTTCCAGTATCCTTGAATGCTAATTATGTTTCTCCTTTAAAATTTATTTGTACACTGCTTCAGGTGAAGATTATTTAGAGAAAAGAAGAAACCAGCTTCATTTATGGCAAGTGTTCTTTGCTAATCCATACGAGTGGGTGGATTTCCGGAAGAGCAAGACAAACCCTAAACATCCAGATTTCAAACACATTAGTACTGGTGAAGCTCTTTGGCTTAATTCAGATGATCCACCATGGATCAGAAAACAACTCCAGTTTGCTGATTCTGTATCTGCAGGACACAGTCCAGGGGACTCGAGTTCCACATCTTTCAGGCCCTTTCTTCCCAATGATGTCACGGAGTAACTTAGAGAAGCTAGTAGAGGAGAAGAAATCAAGTAAGAAGCTAGTAATAAGGTCTTGCAGCCTTGAGCTACAAAGATTTATTGGCGATTTCTTTGAGTCTGCTCCTTCTGAATTAAATTGTATAGACATCAGATTCAATAGCTTACATTGTTTTGTTAGGCTGTGCCAGTTTGGTGATAGGCTATACTTGTCTTCTTTGCTTGATCTGGACTACAATCAGTTTACTACAGACTTATTTCAGGAAATTCCTGCAGAATTTCTCTATATATTTACATATATTTACATTTTCGCTCCTTCATTTTGTTAATTGCTGTTTTGTTGTGATAAATAAACCCTGCTGGCTATGTATTTTTATGCTTGAATGGAGAGCAATGTCCATCTGCTTTTGGCTGCAGTTTTCTACTATGAAAGGGAAGACATGCAGATGAGAACGAAAGCATCTTGTATTTCAAGTACTTGTTCACTTCGAAAAGAAGATCTTGCTTGAAGATTCTGCATCAACTAAATCGCAACTTTTTTTTCCTTGATGCCACAGGAAATTCTGCAAAAGCAAGTGCTTTGAACTTCTCCAGAAGTTCAATTTCCGAAAACAAGCTTGTAATTGACCATTAACTTTATTCTCTCCAACTTGACATAAAAAGATTAACCTTTTCAATTGTAACTGTTCAGATCTTTGACCAACACGTTATTTCGAAGGTCTCTTGAATATTATTGTTTAAATTTTAATGTCTATATTATGTGAGACCACCAGTTCTTTTAGTGCCCTGCATATATCACAAAGTTGCACTGTTGCTGACTGCCTTGACAGGTTCAAAAACCTCATCAAGTAGTTTAATCTGATTCATACTCTGACAGGATACTACAGTCCGATTCTTCTTCCGATTGATATCTGACTAAATTCTTTTGACAATCCAAAGAGGTCATCAATTCATCGTCCATCTTATCCTTCTTGTATGATCCCCTGCTCCGCTCCAAAAATCCTTCCTTCAACATGCTAAGATATCTACCCCTTGTATCAACAAGAGGATGTTTCTCAATTAGCTTATCGCAATCATAAGCCTCCCTAAGAACAACAGTCTGTGTATCACCCTTTCTTGAAAGGTAGAATATCCCTGGATGCCGCTCAAACACCTTAGTAAACTTCTGAGGCAATCCCAGTGGCTTTCGCAAATTACTAACATTCCTTCTCTCAGTTTTCTTCTGCAGGGTCAGGTGTAAAAGCTCATGGAACACTCCCACAATCCTCTTCTCAGATACATCTGTACGAGGATCCAAATGCGAGGCATCAACATAAGGAGAAGTATATGGCAGCTTCTGCCACTCTTCTAACCATTTCGTACATTTCCTGTTTAACCCAAAACCCCTAGTGAATCCAATGGGAAACTCCAACACCCCATTGTTTTCCACAGAAGAACCAGAATTCCTTTCCAAATGGGACAACGCCAAGCTCTCATCCCACTTTTCGAGCTTCAGGGCCTCACGCCCATCATCTAGCTGAACCATTTTGAAAACTTCTGAATGTCTCCTAATCCATGATTTCTCATAATCATATGGCAAGCCCAAATCCCATTTTAGCTGATCAATCGTCTGCAGTGGAAGCGTTCTATTTCTACACAACATCATAAATTTCTTAAACCGATCAAGAATATCCACCTCACATGTCTGAAACGCGACAACCTCATCTTTGTAAACATCTATGGCTTCAGTTGATAACTTGAACCATGGCACGCGAGTGCCTCCACTATCAGGAACATGCAACTCTTCAAACACATTGGGGTATCTTCTCATAAATGTTGACACTTTCAGGCCATCTGGGAGGCCTAGTTGGCCGCGATGGCGCGACAGGCGGTAAACGGGAATACAACCATCTGGGTCCGAGGCAATGAGGGAAATGAGTACACACGCAGCTTTGAGCTCTCTCCCTCCAACTACTGCATTGTCCAAGACACGGTCTTTTGCCCATTTCAGCTTCACATTTACCAGTGTACGCCTTTGACAATAGTTAAAAGCGGCTCTCTTCAGCATTTTCTCAAACACCGTGAAGGCGTGATTCTTGTTATTCTCAGAAATGGGGGAGCTTAGTATACATGGACCTCATAACATACACTTTTATGAGTCTCGGGATCTTAGGTTCAAGGTTTAGAGCCACAGCTGCAGGCGTGAGTCTACCTGCTCACAAAAGTGGGCGCCTTCAAAATTTGACATTTTAGTATTTGGAAATTGGAACACAGTACGTATTGTTGTACCAATGAATTGCACCCTAGGGCCCTAGGCTCCTACCAACTTATGTCCCTGTAGGGAAGTCCTATAATGTAGCTTAAAATTGTGCATGCCTTTAGAAATAAGATATTTTAGTGTCTTTGGTTTGTTGGGATAGGAAATTATTTACCAAAATGTACTTATTTGCATCATCAACACATTTTCCAACCACCTTTTTATTTTACATACATCACATCAAAAAAGTATTACCGTATTTTTTTAAATAGTTATCTCAGATAATCTACTATCCAAACATATTTGGACGTGTAATATTTTAATGTTTGTTATTAGAAAATTGAACACAATAAGTGTAAAACATTCTTTTTTTTTTTTTATCGACACTGGAGGTGTTCGGGTCAAACCTTACGGGGCCCGACTAATCCTCCTGCGGCCCGAGAGAAGCGGCCCCTTTGGTATACCCAGGGACTCGAACCTTTGCGGGCACGGACAACGACCCTAAGGAGGAAATCGTGACCAATCGAACTGCCCAGGCGGGGCCTAGTGTAAAACATTCTGGATAGGCATTATTTCTCTAAAAAATATTTGCTCGCATCATAAATATATTTTGTAACACATGTTTTTATCATTTCAATTATATTTTTATCTCATATACATCATATTACAAAAGGTACTACAGTAATTTTTTAAAAATGAACTTCTAGTCGAACATTCTCTACTATTGTAATTTGGGCAACTAAAACCACTAAAAAAATTGTCCTTTTTGATAAATCAAATAAATCATAAGATAAACGATGCATGTTTGACTATATATATTTATAAACTGGTGATATATAACTGAAATTTTGGAAATTTTGATGGCGAAAGTTTTTACTAATAATGCGCAAGTGATTAAGAAAGTCTTCCCTAATAATTCTAAATATCCTTGTATTTGTAGGATGATCTATATGTAAATTGGTTCGCAAGGGCAAGGGGGATTTGATTTTGGACTGTCCGATGAGGCGTACTGACTAGGGGCATGGAGCAATTATAGTGGTGTATGAAGGCGTGATACTATATGCATTAAGAACTCACCACGCCTTGAAGAGCTTGGCGGCTTCGTGTCGGAATTTAAACGCTTCTCAACGTCTCAAAACAGAAATCTGGGTTGGCGCCTGGCGGCAGCCACCAGATGAGATGCCCTTCCTCTCCGCCAATGCCCTCGGTGAATTACTCACCTCGGCTGTGTCAACTCATTCCTCCCTTCGACTCGGTCGTGCCATCCACGCCAAAATCTTTAGAACCTTATATCAAAACCAGCTTCCTTCATTCCTCATTAACCACCTCATCAACATGTATTCCAAACTCGACCGGCTCGACTCGGCCCAACTCGTCCTCTCACTCGCGCCACCGGCGTCCCGCTCTGTCGTCACCTGGACATCCCTCATCTGCGGCTCTGTGCAAAATGGTCATTTCATATCTGCCATGTCGCAGTTCTCTGCAATGCGCCGCCTTGATAATATCCCTCCTAATGATTTCACTTTCCCCTGCCTCTTCAAAACCTCTACTGCCCTCAACTCCCCTTTCCTCGGACAACAGTTTCATGCTTTAGCAGCGAAACTAAAATTGATCTCCGACGTTTATGTCGGGTGCAGCGCTTTCGACATGTACTGTAAAACTGGCTTAAAGGATGATGCGTGTAAAGTGTTTGATAAAATGCCTCACAGAAATATCACAATATGGAACGCTTATATTAGCAATGCAGTGCTTAATGGCACGCCTAAAGATGCTATCATTAAATTTATTGAGCTATTGTATATAGGAGTGGAGGGTCTGAGAGAGGAGGGTCCAAATTCGATTACTTTTTGTGCTGTGTTGAATGCTTGTGCAGACTCTTTCAATTTAAAGGTAGGACAACAGTTACATGGTTATGTTATTCGATATGGTTATGAAGGGGATTTGGCGGTGTTAAATGGCTTGATAGATTTTTATGGTAAATGTAAGGAGGTGAAGTTTTCCGAGATGGTTTTTGATGGGATGATGGATAGGAATGTTGTGTCTTGGTGTAGCATGGTGGCTGTGTATGAGCAGAATTATATGGGGGAGAAGGCTTGTGAAACGTTTGTGGAAGCAAGGAGAGGGAATTTTGAACCAACAGATTTCTTGTTATCGAGTGTGCTTAGTGCCTGTGCTGGGTTGGCAGACCTTGAATTTGGAAGGGCAGTACATGGGATTGCCATGAAGGCATGTATTGAGAGGAATGTTTTTGTTGGGAGTGCTTTAGTAGGCATGTATGGAAAGTGTGGGAGTATAGATAATTGCGAGCAAGCATTTTATGAGATGCCAGAGAGGAATTTGATTACCTGGAATGCGTTGATTGGTGGGTATGCTCATCAAGGATGTGCTGATATGGCATTGGAATTGTTCGAGGAGATGACAAGTGAAAGTTCTGTGGTGATACCTAATTATGTGACATTTGTGTGTGTGCTTACAGCGTGCAGTCGGGGTGGACTGGTGAGCAAAGGGATGGATATCTTTGAGTCAATGAGAGGGAAATATGGCATCGAACCAGGCGCTGAGCACTACGCTTGCGTTGTTGACATGTTGGGACGTGCTGGGTTTGTTGAGCGTGCATATGAGTATATAAAAAGCATGCCTATTTGTCCGACAATTTCAGTCTGGGGAGCTCTTTTAGGGGCTTGCAAAGTGTATAGAAAGCCAGAACTGGGGAAAATTGCAGCTGAAAATCTATTTGAACTTGATCCTATGGACTCTGGCAATCACGTTGTACTTTCGAATATGTTTGCAGCCGCTGGCAGGTAGATGAGATTCCTTTTTCAATCTACGATAACTATATGTTTAGGAAAGCCCCAAAGTTGTTTATTCAGGATGTTGCCTAAAAGTGGCAAATTTTCAACAGTTTCTTTTTGGGTGTAACTTTGGTTATAGGCAGAGCATTAATTGAAGATCACTTCTTAGAAAGTAAAAAATGAAGTCTTATCTGGTCATCTGTGTTTGTCTCCATGACAGAACAGTCCTTCTATTACATCTATGACAGAACAGTCCTCTCATAACGTGATTGGCATTAATATTCCTGTTCTGAAGTTAATCTGCAAACAAATGAAACTTTTTGAGACACCAAAGTTATATTTGTTGCTAGTGTAGTGGTTTATCATTTATTTGTTAGCCTAATTAACCTATTTGTCATTGACAATAAATGCAGGTGGGAGGAGGCCAACCGTGTAAGGGCAGAGATGAAGGACGTGGGGATCAAGAAGGGTGTTGGATATAGCTGGATGTCCATTAAGAATTCTCTCCATTTATTCCAAGCAAAGGATACATCTCATGAGAGAAATTCTGAGATTCAGGCAATGTTAGATAAATTAAAGAATGATATGAAGGCTGCTGGTTATGTTCCTGATACGGAGGTTGCGCTTTATGATTTAGAACAGGAAGAGAAAGAGTCAGAAGTTTGGTCTCACAGTGAAAAAATTGCACTTGCATTTGGCCTTATTGCTCTCCCACCTGGTATCCCAATAAGGATAACAAAGAACCTAAGGGTTTGTGTTGATTGCCACAGTGCCATGAAATTCTTCTCTGGGATACTTGGTAGAGAAATCATTGTGAGGGACAACAGCCGGTTCCATCATTTCAAGGATAACCAATGCTCCTGCAGTGATTATTGGTGACTTTTTGGACTCCTTCTAGTGATTTCTATGTGGAGGGCATTCCCACTGAAAACATGCTCATTGGCTTGTAATACAAAGCATTGAGGATGGTGACAGAGCTTCAAAGAGATTTTGTTTCTTTGAGCTATAAAGAATTCGATTTGCAGAATTGCAGAGTTGAACCTGATTAAAGGGGTTTATACCATCAGACGGATTTCTTGGCAAAAGCTTTGAGCCTGTAGGAATATTTATTGTATGAGAGATGGAAATTGCTGCAAAGAATTCCAGCCTCTACTATTTACATCTAATTGAAGGTTCTATTGAGGGAAGTACTCATGTTCTTGCATTTCATATAATTATGGAAGAAATTTTCAGAGGCACCAAGGATATTACGTGTTTGAGAAGGTTCAGCTTGACTTCTTCCAGTTCAGATTTTATACTCATACATCAAGCAACTAGTTGATGTTGCAGGGTGTGGATGTATTTTGTAGACTTGGGCAAGAAAACTTCAAGGGAGGCTGCAAATCAGGCAAAAGTTGATGTTGCCAAGGCTAAGAGAAAAGGCGAGATAGAGCAAATAAGAAGACAATGAATGAACCTTGTAAATGTCGCCAAAGTTGATGCTGACAGAAAGATAATATGCAGGGGATCCAGCAGTCAGCTAAGTGCAATATTAACAAAGGAGGATAGTGAAAGAGAGGGGGGGGGGGGTGTGCAAAGAGGAGATATTCTTCACCCCCTCCATTGTTGCTTCTTTCAGATATACTTGAATGGTGGAATTGTATTGTGCCTGTCGTGCTTATGACCACCAATACCATGGATTTGTTGTTGAGAAGACCATGTAAAACAACAATAGGTTTGATGCTTCTAAAAGTTCCAGTCACCTATGGGGAAGAACACATATGTAAAGAATAACTTTTTTTTTTTAATACATAATGAAATATAATTGCAATTTTCAAGTAAAAAATTGTTTCAACCAATCATAAATAGAAGCCAACGGAAGGAAAGTATATGTACAGTTGCTGAATCAAAGAATGAACTGACGACAAAGGAAAAAGTAAAACAACTTTCTTGGACGGACAGTGAATGTGAGACTAGACATGAGTACTGTATACACAATCACACACATAAAGACGCTAAGAAAGAGTACCTGAAGGAGATCCAGTAAACTTGATTGATGGTTTTCAATCTGACAAAGTTGTTTCTGTATCAAATCTGCAGGGATATTTACTGGAGTTGGATGCCAATCTGCATTCCCTCGTAATGGAACCACACGAGCTCCAATGTTTCAGGATATCAGACCTCTGTCTTTCATCTGAGTTTCTATTGAATGGAAAACACTAGGCTTCGAAATATCTATCTTAAGAAGCTTCCACTATTTTCCAATCTAAAACTCCAAAATCTAGACTCATGTGCTCTTCAGAACCTAGTTTTTTGGTGCAACAACTTCAATTTTGCAGTTAAGACTGATAATTTAGATCAATGTTTAATACCTTCCATCTTTTTCAACTTGTAAGGAAAAACTCCCAAAGCATCCAGAACATAAGCGAGCTTCAGAAACCCGAAACGGAGAAAGGTTAGAGACGCAGGAGAATCCTAGTGAGATTATATGCCAATTGCTTTTCTTCATTGCAATAAGTTGTTTTCTCAAATTATCCTAGTGACACGGATCGCACATTCCGTCCCACAACCGGTCGCACGACCAGCACGACCGGCACCCAACAAGCCTGGCGGACAGCATTCCCTATAGGTGCTGAAGGGAAAAAATCCCAACCGGTAGTTAAATGCACCCATTGTGAACTTAGTTATTTTGGCCAAGGCAAGCAAGGCCAAGGCATGGAGGCTTCTCAAACGTGAATACAAGCTTGTAGATGAGTGTAGGGAGTTCCGGATAGCTCTAGATCCTTCTTGAAGATTAAAGGAGGTTCTAGGCTTTGTACATAAGAGTTAGACTTGTGTAGAGATTTCTAGAATTATGTAGGGCATCTTGGCTTGCCTATAAATAGGCCAAGCCTCCACATTTGTAGACACTTTGGAAAGTTTTGCATTTGAGCAATATAAGAGTTTCTTGCCTCCAACCGTTTCCTTCCGTTTTCGTTTGCTTACTTTCGTTTTCACTTCCGCACACACGCGCACAAGTCTAAGGCTGAACTAACTTTTGTTTTAGGTCAAGTCTAAGGCATTGCTAGTGCTGCAGGGGCTTTGTGTGGTTAATAGGGAAATTAGCCAACCCGTGACATTAGGAAGGAGTGGAGACCTTAAAATGGACAAAAACATGCAAAACCAACCAGTAATCAAATAAAAATTGATTCTTTTACAGAAAAAATAAATTAATTTCAAATTAGAGCAAGAAAATGCAGTAGAAGTTTCACGAGTAAATAGAACGACAATCACGCAGCATCAAACCCTTAAATAAATAATGTTCATTTTCCTGGTCAAATGAAGTGATTGGAGACACAGTTTAGTAGGGGAGGGACCCCAAATGACATCCTTCAGGAGGACAATCTTGGACTCAGATATCTGACGTAATGGTGCAATGGTCAGAAGGCAATAGACAGACTTACAATAGTAGAAGACGGAAAATAATAAAATGCTGCAACGGTTCAGACGGCACTTCTGTCAGATCAAGGAAGACCTTCATCACCCTAAAAGATTCTATCATCGTTAATGAAGTCCAGAAATTCTGTAGCTAATCTCCACAATGTCAGTGATACACTCATTCTAAAGTATGTCTATGAAAATGATCAATTGTTTGCTTTGCATCGTTTTAGTCCTTCGTGAGCTTTAGCTTGAACTTAACCATCTTTCTAATGTTTATAATCACTCTACAATTAACCGATAGTTTAATTACATCAAAGTGTTCTGAACTACTACTGGGGTTGAGTCAGTGACTAAGAAAGTTTCCTTAAAACTTCTCTCCCCATTAAGTTTAGAATTCGAATTCTGAACCTGATAGTTGGCAGACGAGAAGAAGGGTATTTTTGACTACATTCTAAATCTTTGTACAAAAACTAAAAGATTAAAACTATTATACGTTCAACAAATAGCTCCAAAATTTTCAAATAAGCCAAGTAGATAACTCATATTCCTTACTCAAGGGCCGCATTCTTCAATTAGTACTTGAAGAACTAGGCAATTTGATTATGAAATATCCAAGCTCACGGCGCATAATGTTTGTGGATCGAGATAAGTTAAAAGTTCACAAAATTTGCAGATTGGTACTAGGAGGTAGCTTTGATCTGGTCCTAATGAGCCCGTAGCACGTCCTCCACGTCAAGATAGAGTGGATTGTAAGGGTCAACCGACACCCCAACAAGCGAGCCTGCAGCAGCCTGAATTAGATGTGTAGCAAGCTCAAGATCGCCATTGCGTCCAATCCAACCCAAAAATTCCACCTCCTTCTGGCATTCATACTCGCAACCCTGGACCAGCTGCCTGTACCCATCATTAAACTCGATCCTTTGAGATTCAGAAAGATATGACCCTATTCTAATTACACAATACTTGAGAAGCAACTAATGGAATTGGACCAAAAAGTTTTGTTGCTTTCACTTTTATGTCGATTTTTTTTAAAAAGATTTTGGACTCGTCTAATTTGACCATTGTTATATTCTTTCCTTTCTTTTTCCTTTTTTTTTTTGGGTGCAGGCACTTACCAAATTCTACATCTTTAACAACTGTGTCTCTATTGCTTTAGCTCCTTTTTTTTTTCACTCTTTCATTTTTTTTCGACTACTCTAAAATCCATGACTTAGAATTTTTTTAATATAAATTTAACTGGGGCTTGCATTATCTTGTCTGATGAATTTCCCTCTCTTGTTCCTTGTTCCTTGTTCCTTGCAGGTTCAATAACTTTTTTCCATAACAGCTATTTTGAAGTTTGTATAATAAATTAATGAGCAAATGGCCAAAAATGTTACTAAACTATTGATTTCTATGTCTTTCGGTCACTAAACTTTTTTTTTTTAGTCAAAAATGTCATCAAACTCCTAAAAGTATGCCATTTTTACCATTCTGTCAAATATTCAAGTTAAGTGAGACGGAGGAGCTGTTTCTTGGACTGTTGTGAGGGGTAATTTTGTCTCAAAAGTTACTAAAATTTCCTCGACAACTAACCTTCCTTTTCTTTCCTCGAAAGCAGAGAAATTTTTAGGGGAAAAAAAACCAGGAGTTTTATCTTTTCTCATCTGTTTCTTTTTAATAGTAACAAATTTATGCAATGAATTTATGCCATTGACCCATCAGCAGTGAAATCTCAATTGGGAAGGAGCAACGTGAAGTTCGTTGGATGGATTGTGAAAGATGAAGTGCTCTTTATCCTTGGAAGAGGAGGAGGAGGAAGAAGAAGTATGAACTGATGGGACCTTTGCTGGCATTAACTTCTCCATCTTGATCTTGTCTTTAACGGGTGAAAATGACAGAGACCCCCAAAACTTGTGCCCATTATTCCTTCCTTCACTCTTACTTCTATAAAGAAACTCCTTCAAGAAAACCCATCTACTCGAACTCCTCCCCACGGATGAAGATCTTGAGGACGCACCAGACTCACAGGGCGTCGTCTCGCCCGAAACAGCTTCTTCTTCCTCGCCATTTTTAGTAGCAGCCAACTGCTTTTTCTCCTCGAACATCCCACCTGATCTATCGACCTCAAAATCTCCTCCATCATGCCACCCAAATGGGCTCGAGCTAGTCCTTAGGGGTGACATAGATCTAGTCGCCTCTCTTTCTCTGACGATTTCATCAATTTCATCATCAACGGCATCCAAATCCAGGAGTGGGGCTAGAACTTGAGGCCTCTGGAGGTGGGAGGACAGCTCATGGCAGTACTGGACATAGGCCTTATTATGATTGGGGTGGAATTTGGATTTGCGCTTCTTGGTAGAGAAAGAGGAGGAGGAAGAAGAGGAAGCAGATCTAGTAGGGGAAGAGGAGGAAGGAGGAGGTTGGAGGAGGGTGGTGAGACGAATTAGATCTAATAGTAACTTTTGAGACAAAATTACCCCTCACAACAGTCCAAGAAACAGCTCCTCCGTCTCACTTAATTTGAATATTTGACGGAATGGTGAAAATGGCATGCTTTTAGGAGTTCGATGATATTTTTGGCTAAAAAAAAAGTTTAGTGACCGAAAGACATAGAAGTCAATAGTTTAGTGACATTTTTGGCCATTTGCTCTAAATTAATTATTTCATTTACATCCCTTTCTTACGTGGTCCGTTTTTTTTTTTTTGGGTGATTACTGTCTCAGCAGAATTTTGACACTTTAAAATTTTGCATTTTTGTCCCTTTTGGCTTAAACTTATGTACTTTTTTGACTTGGTTGAGTGTTTTGAAAGATTTCGTCAGTACAAGCACAGGAAATTTTATATTGATAGAGAATGTTATGCAAATCTAAGATGTTTCTTGTTTCATTTGCATATACTCATAAACCATTAATTTCGATATGACAAAGTACTTATCTAAATCTTCTTTTATTTGTCCATGATGTTCCATACCTATCTCAAAATATCTATAATGAAAGAAACAAAGGAATTGGGAAGCCAGTTATTAATTTCAAGGGGTTCTTGTATCTATGATAATATCACATTTAAGGGGGTGTTTGGTAAATAGGTTTCAGCCCCTATTATGGGTTTCAAATTCAATTATACCCATATAGAATGTTTGGTTGGGGTCAATGGGAATAAATTAATGGGAATGATAGGTCTCTTTTATGAGTTTTTTGATTAACCACCTGTTACTAGAGAATCATCTTAATTGTCCATTTTATTCTTTTTAAATCATCTTAATTACCCTTTTATTCTCATTAAATGCAAAAATAAGAACATAAAATGCTACTGTTTCAACAAATGGAAAGAAAAAGAAAAGAAAAAAAAGAAACAATGAAAAAGAAAAATAATAAATTATAAAATCCATTCCATATTAACAAACACACTGCGGGTTTTCATCAAAACTCATTATCATTGACCACTCTATAATACCAATAGTGATAGTGATAGTGGAATTCGAACCAAACGGCTCCTAAGTTCCCTTACTTTTGGTTTATGACCTTCAATTGATTTCTTGACATTCTACTTATTCATTTTAAATTGAAGCAAAAGAGAACCGATTACTTTCCCTCCCTCCATTGTTGCTTCTTCAACGAAGAAATTTCAGAAACACTTTGAATGGTGGAATTATCAATTATGTCGTACCCTCGTGCCTAAAATCAACATGGATTTTTATTGAGAAAAGTAGAAAACCAAGTAAAACAACATGATTGACGTTTCTAAGAGCAGAACAGTACATATATAAAGGAAAAATAGTTTATTTGTGTAAGATAATATTACAAATTTGAAGTTTACAAATTATTATAACCAGTCATGACTACAAAGCAGTGGAAAGAAAGTAGATATACAATTGCACAATCAATGAATGGATGAATCAAGGAATGAGCTGAGGACTAACAAATAAAACTTTCTTGTACGGAAAGTGAGAATGCAAGTAATCTGCACTTGCAATACTTTAGTTCACAGCACTGCAAACTTTCCTTATGATTCCACTTGCACCTGTGAGGGGTTCAATGTCTCCCATTTTAACCATGGCTGAAGCAAAATTAGCCAGGAAGGTTCTAGGATTTCGGCTATACTCAGAGACAATACTGTCAGTTGATCCTCCACTGAAGAGAGCCTGGTCTGAGATGAGGAGGCCTTTCTTTCGCATTAGATTCTTGAAGTAATTGTTGTCAAATGAATTCGGAGTGACCAAATCAAGTGGTGCTAGGTTACTATCACCATTTCCAAGGGCCTGTGGGCACTGGCGCCTACGGGTGCTTGCAAAGCCCGCATCAATGTCTGTCCCGTTACTGTAAACTCTTTTGCGAAAGACAAAACATTGAGCTTGTCCTAACGTGTGTGATCCTGCATATTGGAATTCAAAGGGCAAAATTACTGATCACATTCACGAATTATACGCATTCATGAATTATACGTAAAAAATGATAAGCAACTATTATAGACAAGAAAGGATATTAATTATAAGAAACAGAAGAAGAACAAACAAAATGTTTGATTTATGGTCCTCACCTGACAATGCAACCATATCCCTTGCACTAAGACCCTTGTTCTGGAACTTGGTAATAAGATCCCCTAGATTAGCAAAAGGACTTGGCAGATTGCTATCTGCGGCAGAACGGCTTGCAGTGGTTGAATCTCTTCTTCCAAGCTTTACTTGCCATGTTGGACCGCCCACCTGATTTACATAGAAATGTTTTCAATCAGCTGCAGATTGTAAATTAGATTATGGAAGTCTTAAGCTCGGAGGTCCATGTTTTGCGTGCAGTAGCTACTTCTAAGATGCGTAATTAAGAAAGAATATATAATAATCCATGTATTAGTACTTACAGCAACTGATGCATCTCTTGCTGCAACCGAGAGTATGTCTGCACAAGAAACAACTCCAGGGCATATCTTCTCAATTTCAAGTTTTGCAGCTTCTATGACTTCGAATCCTCTTGCTGAATTCTGGTTTGCCAATGAAGTCTTTTCACTTTGAATAGTAGGTGTCTCATCAAGCAATATTGATCCATCACAACCCTGAAAATGTAAAAAAAAAAAAAAAAAAAAATCCTTGAAAACATAGTCCATTATTCCCTTAGGATATTATGTATCAACGCAAAGGAATTATCAAAATATCGCGTAAGTGTCTAAAGCACAAGGTGCAAGATATATTTAAAACCTAGGATACTTAGCAGAGATTATTCTAACGTTAGTTGTACATGTTTATGTTGATTTGTAATTGCTGACCTGAACGAAACAATCATGAAAATGGAGGCGAATGAGAGAGGCAGCCATGCGACGCTCACGAGATACTGCTCGTCGGATGGAAGTACGAATTGTATCAAGTGCTTTTGGACATGCAGCATCATAGAATGTTGGAGAAAGTTGTGCCTCAGTCTGAATATTGTTAGCAAGAAATAGTACTAGAATTGAAATAACAGCAATTGTTGGAAAGGAATCCATTGGAATTCACGTAGGATTTAAGTATTATGTAGAGATTTTTGGGATGTATATAGATACGATGCAAAGAAATGAAGAGATCGCTCTCAGTGGAATGATCAGATTTGTGTTGTGTCTTAGGAAGGCTAAGTAGCAAAGTATTTATAGGGCTCCAAAGTTGGAGCTTAGGACAATGAGAAATCATGAAGTTCGTTTACGTCGCTGTTGGCTGCTCCGCGTTAGCGCTACTATTACTTTTCATGCAGCCAGCTAATACAGTGCTATTCTTGGAACAGTGGTTGGACATTTCCTGATTTGTGTATTTGGTCAAAATTGACTTTGACAATTGTTTTTGGTTTTTGTACCCTGGGATAAGTGAATGATTTTGACCATTAGCTTTTAGATTCAACGACGTCCTACTCTTTTTTATATCATCTCGAGGGTAAAATCCTACTTCCTGTGTGCTTCGAAGTGCTCGCCCTTGCCAATATTTCTTTTATGGTTCTCATAAAAGATGCGATGAAGGGTTAGGTAGAAAACTGTATTCATAGTCTATGCTGTCCACCTGTGGAGTCCAAGGATCTTCATAATTTGCTGCTCTTTCAAAAAACATAAATTAGAATAGTATGTCAAAAATCTTATTTTTAAGAAGAATTTTTCTAACAGATAGCTTATAAGTGACGACGAAAGTCGGAATTCATTAGTACATTTAAATTATATTAATTTAGTATATGAATATATATATATATATATATATTCATATTTAACGCACCCTTGCGTTTGAATACATTTTCAAATTAACTTAAACTTTACTAAAATGTTAATACATAAAACCTCCCTTAACAGCTGCTAATAGACAATGATTACCCAATTCTTTTCACGGATAAGTTGTCTTTCTTCTTGGTGATTCAGTGCATGTCTGGCTTTATATTTTAGGCCAATGGAAGGAAAGAGTAGGTATAATTAATCTGACGAGATCATTTATGAGACTGTGATAACAAGAATTATTAACTGGCTTGTATTACCAATTATTTTAAGGTACTTTGTTTTTGTGTGCTTTTCTTTTTCTCAAGTTACTGTTTTTTTTTAAATTTTATTTCTAACTCCATCCAAATTGTAACAACATTATTTTGAAAACTCACACTTGAACTCCTGTTTATCCAAATTTTGACTTTTCATACCATAATAAGAAAAATATACTTCAAGTTATTGAAAGAACTACGGTTGCTCGGCTTTCCTTTGGTCGGGTAGAAAATGATTTTTTGTTTTCTGAAATATATAATTCCTTGTCCCTAAGTTTGAGGCTCGAGATGTACTAAAGATTATTCTTAAAATTTTAAATGGACATGGTCAAAGTTGCATAGTTGTACTCACTATAAATTTATGATCAAACATTGAAAACATGATTGAGGTCGAAAAAAATGTTTTCCAAAAGATTCACACACGAGTTTGCTGAAAATTATTTATTGTACGATTTGCTTTTGTGTAAATGACATGGTTTGCACTAACAAATCATATTAGGTGGTAAAGACACGTACAACAGTCTAAGTAACATGGTTCACAATAACGAAGTGGATTTGATATTAAAGACATACATATATAAAAGAAGTTTTTTGGACATGTGGCTAAAGGGGAAGAGCATTTAGTTAAATTATTTTCCATGGTACAATAGAATAATAGGCTTTTCTTATGGGTGCCCATTAAATGGATGCCCACAAATCACAATGCATCTAAAATTCATTTAACATATATACACATACTAATAATTATTACCATTCATTGCATTTATATCCTTTTCTTAATTAATATTATATTTTGTAAGATATGACACCTGAAATATATCTTTAATGAGTATTCAATGGGTACCTATTAGACAGATCTTAGGATAACTAGCTTTAGCTGCTCTGATTCCTATCATTTTTTTTAATAATAGATAACTTCTTAAAACATTAAAAATAGGCTAGGAAGCTTTCTGCAGTAAAATGTGTTTTTGACATATCTAAAGTTTAGCTGTCAAAATAAGCAAGTCAAATATATTAAAAAAAAAAAACTTTTGAACCAAAAAGAATTTTCCAAAATACATAGAGGTGCACTGGTGTAAGCATTGTATCTACAAGTCTTTTTTTTTTTTTTTTTGTATCTACAAGTTATTTGCTTGCTAGGATTGAAGACCACGATCTGTTTTAAAGTCCAAAATCGCCGTAAAAGCAGAGAGAGAGAGAGAGAGAGAGAGAGGGAGAGAGAGAGCTGCTACTTGTCGTTGGTTGACTGCTGAAAGTTTCCCATGTTTGACATGGTGAAATGTACTTGCTTCATAGCTTTACTGTTGTCCTAAATCAATTGAATGTTCTTGTACACTTTCTGGGTCAAACAACCAAACCAGCTTCAAAAATGAGCAGCTCATTTGGATTTGTAATTCGTGGTCTAATTAGACAACATCTTGCTTCGAACATAGGAATGTGCTATTGGACTTTCTTTTTCTTTGTTTTTTTAACTTTTGATTCTCAAAATTTGAATTTATATACTGTCCACATGGAGCCATATTATGAGCTTCTTTTTGCATTTTTCTAATGCTTTGAACGCACAATCTATCTGATTACATCTCACATGGCTTGATTTGTACCGTAAATTGTATCAAGTTGTTGTATTTTCCAATAATTTGAGCTTATTATCTGAATAAAACTGTGTACCACATGACTCCAACTGAATCGGCAATTGTGTCGCGTAATTAAATCCTACACAATCTGATGTTTTAAATTTCCTATTCTGGATCTGCAATGCCAAGAAACTCAACCAATATTTGGTTTCCATTGTTTTTCTATTCACTTGAAATAACGGATAGAATTTTATAACTATTAGATTAATTTTCACTGAGTAATTCTTAACCTTTTTGTGGGGAAGTGGGGGTCAAAACAGGAAAATCGGTTGTACAAAAAAAAAAAAAAAATAAAAAACAGGAAGCACAAGAATATTTGCACTTGTACGACATTTATTTCATCACAGTCTGGAAGTGTTTCAATTGTACAAAGAAGAATAGATCTAGTTATTTATAAACCACAATGGAAAACAGATAAAATTCTCTAGCCGAAGATACATACAAAAGAAGCAAAATCGGCGGAAATAAGTGTTACTATGCAAGGCTATATATTAGAAAGATACAATTAGAAAATGGAGAATATTGGTTAGCACAAAAAAAAAAAAAAAGCATTAGAAACATAATAAATTGCAATCTGAGGAGGTTTACATTAATAATTTGCAAAAGCGAAAAATGCAAGAAAAGAAAAAAAATCCCAAAACTCTCCTAGGCACTTAGGTGGTGGCAGTCCATGGGGTTAAAGTCTTAAAGAACAGAATCAATTTCTCATCCAATGTGTGAAGAAAAGGAAAAGGAACCAAATAAACCAAATAAATTCTTTAACTTTGTGGATGATGGATAATATATAAAGTTATTTGTCGAGAAAGTTTTGATCTAATGGTTAATATTGAAACTCTAAGAATTAGAGGTCCTGGGTTCAGATGTCCCTACCCTCTGCTCCCTTCTTAGTCCCATCTGTCTCCTGTTGAAAAGCCAAAAAAAAAAAAAAAAAATCTGTACTCTTGGTTTTAGCATGATCAAAAATACAATGCTGAAGGCCCGTTCACCGAATTCCTAATTTCTATCATCACATGCCATTTATGTGTATAATTGAATAATCACCATTATAATGGTATTTCATTGGATGGATCTGACTGACGGCATCTTTCGGAAAAGGGCGGGTTAAAAAATGTTATCTAGAAGTGGATATTAAAGAAAACATCCTAACGAAAAGTAAAAAGGCCAGGCGAGCAAATTGGATGCAGATAACCAATAAATCTTCATGCAGCATGGAAATGTAGAAATCGCTAGAGATGCTGTTTCTGGTATGCCATGGGAATGACGTGGATATTTTTCCATACTTCTTTCCCTTCTTTTTTTTTTTTTAAATTTTTTGACATAGAAACTAACATTCACTCACTGGAAACAGCAGAAACATTTACATCAATACTAACAATACTTAAAAGAAAGTCCGGAAAATTACCCAACCAAACAAATTTAGACTTCAAACTAAGCCCAAAATGAGCAAGAACATGTGCATTGTGAGATCCTTTTGATGGTTAGCTCTCCCAGCATTAATTTATTGGGAATTTTGTCATTTTGGTCCTTGAACACTTTCACTAGAACCGACTTCGTCCTTAATAAATTATTTTAATCGTTTTAGTTCTCGAACAAGATTTTAATCAATTTAATAGCTAGCAATTCTATTATGCTATGGCAAAAAAAAAAATGTAATTACAAAATTCTTGTAATTAAAAAAATGTAATTATATGTCTTTTGATACCAAATCCGCCATGTGACATAAGACTGTTGTTTATGTCTTTAGTACTCACTACTCAGTGTGCTTTGTTAGTGCGCATCATGTCATACACAGACTGTATTGATTCGGTAAGAATGTTCCAAGAAGTTCGTGTGTGAATTTCTGGAATACTTTTTTAGGGCTCAATCATGTTTTCAACGTTTCTCTATTAAGGAGATCAAATTTGACCATGTACCCATATAGTTTGTTAAGACAATGTTTAGAACTTCAGAAAACTTTTTCTTTTTAACCAAGGAGATGGAGAGACAGCAACCATAGTAACTTAAATGATTTTAACTGGAATTTTTTTCATTTTGGTATGAGAAATCAGTGGTTTGATAAACATGAATTCCAGTTTTGATTTTTGAAATAAATGTTAAAAAAAATTGGCTAAACTGCACTTAAAAATATACAAAACAAACAGAAACTTAACGGAAAAAAAAAATATTAATCCCTTCCAGTCCTCGATCTAAATTTCATACCCTTGATACAGTAGTAGTAGAAACTTTTCAAGAAATGTTAATCTGAACTAATATTATTATTTTTTTGCGGGTAAGTTAAAATGTATTTCAAAGCAGCAAAATTTACGTTACAATTACTGTAACGAAACTGATCCACAAAATGGTATGAACTAACTATGAAAAGACGAGAGCAGGCATAATGACTATTAATCTTTTGTCCTCAGTGTAAATGTAATAAACGATCTTGTCAGCTGACTACTACTCTTTCGTTTTGCTTTATCTAAAATATTATACTAGATATTCACTGAATCATTAAGAGAAAGGACACAGGGCTATCAATTCTTATTTGTGAAACAAAGATTTTTAACATACTGTTCTATTACCTGTTCCTTGAAGAACAGAAACTTGCGCAGCTTCGTGAATTCCACAATGCCTGCATAGATCTATGAAAAAGTATACATTTTTTTTCGTAACGCTTTGTTACATTTTCTATAAGAACCATAAAAAAAAAAAGTACGAACGAAGCTGGTGAATCTGAACTCAGACGGTCAAAATCAGTCACTTTATCCCTAAATAGAAAAACGAAAAATAGTTATCAAAGTCAACTTTGACCAAATATACAAATAAGATAAAGTCCAACCACTATTACAAGGCCAAGCCACCAAGCTTTTAAATAACCCGGTGCATTAGCTGGCTGCATGAAAAGTAGTAGCCCTAACGGGCAAACAAATTTCAGAAATTTTCATTCTTCTAACTTCTGAGCCCTATAAATACTGTGCTCCTTTGGCTGCCAAACTTACAAACACAAATATCATCTTCATCATTTTGATTGAAAGCGATCTCTTCATTTCTTGGCATCATATCTGTATACATCCGGAAAACCCTTACATACTTGCGTAAATCCCACGTAAATTTGCATGGATTCTTTTCCAACAATTGCTGTTTTTTCGATACTAGTACTATTTCTTGCTCACAGTATCCAAACTGAAGCACAACTTTCTCCAACATTTTATGATGCTACATGTCCAAAAGCACTTGATACAATTCGTACTTCCACTCGACAAGCAGTGTCTCGTGAGCGTCGTATGGGTGCCTCTCTCATTCGCCTCCATTTTCATGATTGTTTTGTTCAGGTCAGCAATTGCAGATCAATATAAATATATAACTAAGCTTAACATCTCTAAAATGTGCCTTAGGGTATGAATATACCAGCGTCCTGTATTTTAATCACCTACGTGTTATTTTTGTAATTCCGCTACATTGGTTGTATACATCAATGTATGATTTGTATACATCGTAAGGGGAGTCGTGGGCTATATTTACCAAGGATGTTTTGCGTTTGTGCACTTTCAGGGTTGTGATGGATCAGTATTGCTTGACCAGACCTCTACTATCCAAAGTGAAAAGACTGCATTGGCGAACAATAATTCAGCAAGAGGATTTGAAGTCATAGAAGCTGCGAAACGTGAAGTTGAGAAGATATGTCCTGGAGTCGTTTCTTGTGCAGACATACTCGCGGTTGCAGCAAGAGACGCATCAGTTGCTGTAAGTACTATAAGTTACATGGATCTTATGTTCTTTCTTTATCTATCTTTAGAAGTTGGAAGTGACTCAATTGAGAGCAAAAATGGACCTCCAAGATTAAGACTTCCATAATCTAATTTACAATCTGCAGCTGATTGAAAACATTTCTATGTAAATCAGGTGGGCGGTCCAACATGGCAAGTAAAGCTTGGAAGAAGAGATTCAACCACTGCAAGCCGTTCTGCCGCAGATAGCAATCTGCCAAGTCCTTTTGCTAATCTAGGGGATCTTATTACCAAGTTCCAAAACAAGGGTCTTAGTGCAAGGGATATGGTTGCATTGTCGGGTGAGGATCATGAATCAACTTCCTGATTTTTCTTCTTCTTCTTCATTTTTTTTTAACTTGCATTTGATTAATATTATTTCTTTTCAATAATTCTCTTACCATTTTCTAACATTAAAACATAAAACTCACCAATGATTTTGCACTTCAATTTTAAAATTTTAAACGTACAGGATCACACACAATAGGACAAGCTCAATGCTTTGTTTTTCGCAATAGAATCTACAGTAATGGGACAGATATTGATGCCGGCTTCGCAAGCACCCGTAGGCGCCAGTGCCCAAGTGCCATCGGAAATGGTGATAGTAACCTAGCGCCACTTGATTTGGTCACTCCCAACTCATTTGATAACAACTACTTCAAGAATCTGATGCGAAAGAAAGGCCTTCTTATATCAGACCAGGTTCTCTTCAGTGGAGGATCAACTGACAGTATTGTCGCTGAATACAGCAGAAATCCTAGAACCTTTCTGGCTGATTTTGCTTCTGCAATGGTTAAAATGGGAGACATTGAACCCCTCACAGGTGCAAGTGGAATCATAAGGAAGATTTGCAGTGCTGTGAACTGAAAATGTGACAAGTGCAGATGCATTGCATACTCAACATTGAAAACTGTCCGTGCAAGAGAGTCTATATTTTTTGTCCTGAGTTCATTCTTTGATTCATCGATTTAATGATTTGGCAAGTGTATATCTACTTCTCTTTCATTGCCTTGTACTTGTTTATTGGTTTAATCATTCTTGTTACTTTCAGATTGTAAAAATATTTCATTACAAATAAACTAGTTTCTTCTTTACATAAAAGAAACTACATCAAAAAACTCATTAACTCGTTAGATTTGCCATGCAAAGAACGAGAGAAAAAAAACAAGACCATTGTTTAATCGTAGCCTCAAGAACTTCCTCTGCTTTTATAACTTAAATGCAGTGGCATAAATAACCATCAAGCCGAGCCTTATTTTGCAGCCAAATTGCTTTACCTGATTGACTGCTGTACAAAGGTTTTTCGGGTGTTATTTCTGCAATATCTACAGTTTAATCGGGTTAAGAAGATAAAATATCCTCGAAAAGTCCAAGACCAGAATCATATATAAAATATCCAGGTAGCTAATTACCATTTATGCAGAACCTCAGCTCCATATCCTGCTGGAAATTTTCCAATGTTAAACAACCTAGCTAGTCAGAATTACTTAAAAATTCTAATTTATGATGCATGTAGCCACTTCAACGTGATTATCAACCAATCAAGAAAAATAACACAACATGCAAAACTTACTGTGAGTATTTTGTTAAAATTTTGAAAGCAGCATATTGTTTTTCCAGAGGACAACAGCATATTCTTTTTCCAGAGGACAAATACAATTTTAACAAATGTTTGGTTTCACGGAACTACAGAGTCATGATGTGAGCAATTATATGCCTTGGCAGTAAATCACCTCAATTATCTATTTAAGGAGATTATTCCACTTTCATGACTTCTGGTGAAAAAGGACAAAAATGACTAGAGAACAAAGTAAATGCGCTTTTCCCACCCTAGATTAGAACCTAAAAAAAAAAAAATTATTACCTCTTAATTTAACTGATTGCAGAGAAAAGATATTTACAAATTGAGGAAACATCTAAGTAGTATTTGGGAGAAAAGGAACAAATTTTTATCCCTAGAATAATAAACCTAAAACTTTTCTTTTCCATCTCTTATCTCGTATACTTCTGTTTATCCCAAGCAAGAAGGATGGGAAGAGAAGTAGAGAAAAGAAGGTAACCTAATGAAGGAAATTTCTTCTGCCTCCAGCCCATCACCTTGGTGGAGAAGAATTGAGCCTGTGTTGGAGAAAGGTGAGCATCTAGGTGGAAGAAGTGAAAAACTGGCTCTGGTGAATATCTGTTTAACTTTAGGATTACATTTCCAATAGGAGAAGAAGGGAAGGAGGGAAAGAGGGAACGCGGTTGACCCTTGACCTCTATTCTATTTATTGATCAATTGGATAGGAGCCTTTTCTGAATCTGAATTCTGATTCCAAGGTACTGCTTTGCTTTGAGGTCTCTCTTCTTTCTGATTTGTCTTTCTGCTACTATGATTTACTGAATTAAAATTCCAACTTCCAAGGTGTTACTTCTTCACCAATTATATCCATGTTGCACTAGTATCAATTATAGTTTGAAGAAGCTTGCTGATGATGATGGATGATCCAATGTTGGATGATTTGATAAGTAACAAACTGCCCAATGAAATTTTAATCGAAATCTTGTCATGCTTGTCAATGAAAGAGGCTGCTAGAACTAGTGTTGTTTCCCACAGATGGGAGAGTTTATGGAAATTTTACCATGGCTGTATGGACTTTGACTTTGAGGATCCAAAGTCTAGAAAGCCAAAAAATATATATGGCAAGGCTTTGTGTGAAAAGGCCTCACAAACCAAATACGTGAATTGGGTGGACCAAGTACTGGGTTCACATCAAGGAGGCAGAACGTCCATTGAACAGTTGAGGATCCATTTTGAATTGGACGGGGATGACTCCAGCAACATCGACAGATGGATTGGTTTTGCAGCAGCCGGGGGGGTTCGCAGGCTTGAGTTGGACTTTTCAGGTACGGAAGTAGTTTATCCAGGCGGCCGTATTCCGCACTTGGAAAGGTTTTACAGCTTGCCGACTCCCATAACCAACGTTTTGTCCAAGTTCCCAGCTGGGGACTTCAGGCAGCTGATTTCCCTCCGCCTGAAATCTCTCAATGTAGCTGATGAGCATGTGAGCTACTTCTTGTGTAATTGTCCGAACCTGGAGGAGTTATCTTTCACGCAGGTACCATGTCTACGTAACGTGAAGGTTGTAGCTGCTGGAGCTGCTCTCAAGTTGAAGCACTTGGAGATCAGACGCTGCGACGAATTGCAGCATCTCGAGGTCTCAATGGCCACCAATCTTGTATCTTTTGCGTATGTTGGAAAAATTAATTCTATAATACCGGTTCAACCACCTTCTCTTCCAAATATGCACTTCCAAGATGTTCCCCAGCTTTCTTCCATTTCTCTTGGATTAGGTGATTTCACGCGGCATTTGGTAGCTACTACTGGGTTCAGAGAAGTCCCCTTTCCTATGGCACAGCTACACACGTTGATGGTGTGTATTTTGCCACACTACGGGCTTCCTCATCAAGAATTTGCAGCTCAATTTACAAACCTTCGCCAATTGGAATTATCATTCTGGGTGGTAGATGAGCAGAGTGTGCTTTTCGTAGGATCGTTTCTCCAGGCATCTCCTGCTCTTTCTAAGCTGGTTCTCAAGTGCGATAGAAATAAGAAGGGGTGGTACCTTTCTGAATCTCACAGGATTGAGTCTAATCATAGGTATCGGCAGCTTGTCCAGGGGTGCAAGTATGAATGCCTCAAGGAGGTGGAATTTTTGGGTTGGACTGGTCTCAACGGCGATCTTGATCTTGCTACACATCTAACTGAGGCTGCTGCAGGCTCTCTTGAGAGGGTAAAGGTTGACCCTCGCAATCCGTTTCTCCTTGAATTGGGATTTGATTACGGGGTACTGTCTCCCCGCGAAAGGGCACCCCTGGAGGATGCAAGGAAACGTGCTAGGGACTTATTAGAACCAAAACTATCTCCTATCACCAAACTGGTGGTTATATAAACTCTAAATTATCTCCAACCACAAACATTGTGTCTGGTTGTGAACTTGGATGATGTTTGAGACGATTTTCTTTCCATTTTTGAGCATTCTGTTAAGATTATTGTTGAACTCTGCTGCTGAAGGATAAGGTGATGTGCTATAGTTGATTCATGTCTCTCTGTATTTCTTTCTGCCTTCTCTGCAACCGAGATTTGATTCAGTTATAGAGTTCTTTTCCTCCTCTACTTTCTGAATTCCTTTTACCTATGCCAGTCTCTCACTTAAAATTAGCAATTTTTGATTCTGTTATCAATTCTGCTGCCTGTGCTTGCGACCGTGGTACCTGAAAGATGCAACGCAGTAGCAAGGCAGGATATAGCAAAAATGGTGCCAGTGCATGTTGGCCTTTTCCTTTCAAGAAAATCGTCGATCTTACTTGGTTGTCTACTTGTCCTAGAGAAATCTATAAAATTGGGTCGTTCTTCCAGAACTAGTTAGGGAACGCTGCCCAATGAGTTAGTCATACGAGTTATTCTGAAGATTTTGGAGCTATGGATCGTACATATAATAATAGTTTTACTAAAAGCTTTACTTTTTATTTTCTATAGCTATGGAATGTATGCAAAGGACTTTGACGTAAGTAAACTATCAGTTACTTTCAGGATGATAAGAGATCAAACGAACAATGATGCAAACAGGCAATTATACACATTAGGAAGATGTTAAATTCTAGCTAAAAAGCTCATGAAGGACTCAAATGACGCAGAGCAAAAAATTGGTCCTTTCATTAGATGTTTTACTGTGACCGTATCACTAACGTCATGCAGATTAGCTACAGAGTTTCTGGACTTCATTAATGATGATAAAATTCTAGTGAATTCTCAACTTGGAACTGAAAAATTAGTGCTGAAATCAGTTCTATGCGGTGGTCGATTTCATTTCAGAGGATTATTGGCCACTCACGAAATGGGGTGAATTCTACGGAGAGACCAGTAAATGGTCTAGAGAAAGCCCTGAATGTCACGTGCAATGATCTGGCAAGAGCAGACTTTTTTTTCTTTAATTTTTTTCTTTATTGTTATTATTATTTTTGGTGTAACCTCTTGCTTACACTCGTTTCCCCGAGCAACCAATCCAACCCAACCCTCCCCCTAGCAAGAGTAGACTTAAATAGCTGGAAATTGGCATTTCTTTTAAATTTCTGCTTCAAGCATCGGAAAATTTCATTTTCCTCTGTTAATTTCGGCCTAACTAATGCTTTTGGAATGGCAGTCGTTTGTGCATAAAACTTTATCTTTTCATGCATAAAAGCTCAAGCTTTTGCAGATGTCTATCTGACACCGGATACTTATTCTAATGTTCGAAAACATATTTATTCTGACTTAGACGGAGAAATGCACTGGTGTACCAATGTGCATCATGCGCCCCAATTTACATATGAGTCATATCCTTCTTTTTTTTTTTTTTTTTTCTCCTGTCAGTGAAGAATTTGTCCAATTTGGAGAGTTAATTTTACTAAAGGATTCATGAATTATCTGATTGCTGATTATTGAATCTTTTTCTGAGAATTTCTTGTATTTTCATCTGACTCTATTCATTTCATTTTTATGTTTTTGTTTTGAATGCATTAGAAAATCTTTTTTATTTGTTAGCTCAACACTTTGATTGCCTTGTCTAATGTCTTTGTTGAATTTGTTTTGTGATTTGCCAAATACATCATTATTGTATACTCTTTCATATATATAGCGCAACCCAAATTTTATTTTTACCCCCTTTGGAATCAAAATAACTAACTAATAAGAAATTCCCCTAATGTTTCTGAACAGGGAAAAGTTGCCAGGCTCCCCATTCGGGTGACCAATTAGCCATCATGAATTGAGTTAGATTGGGTCCGTAGGGTAAATTCCAGAACAGGGAAGATCCTACTTTTGGTTGAATTGCATGTCAACGCTTGAAGCACAGCGCGACAGCAATTTTCTCTGTATCTATACCACTTCAAAATGATCCACACTTTTAAGGTTTTTGTTCACATTAGAAAGATACAGCTAGAACATTGAGCATATTTTGAAATGCAATCATATCTAAAACTTTGAAAGTCAAAAGTGAAACTGTTATGTCTGGGAAGTAACTGATTCCTTTGAAGAGACTGACTTCACCCTCCTTGTAAGATCCCTCATTGTATCAATGATAAGAGCCTTTTTTTGGATTCTGAATTGGATAGCCAATGCAGTAGAAGCGGAGACACTCTGTTTCAATAGGGATTCATCTTCCATGAGTTTGGTGGGGAAGTGTCCAAGAGCAATGACGCACAGGGCAATAATGGTGCGAAGAGCAGCCACTTCATTTGATATTCCAAGTGGGGCTTCAGCAGATAATGATTTAAGTGTGCTCAAATCATGTTTCTGAACTGCTTCTTTGTCATTTGATAGAATAACTCGCAGTGCAGCCAATAGCCAGCCATCGACTAACTCCGATCCTCCTAAGCTTACCTTTACCAGTGAGAACAAACTAATTTCAGTTCACTGCTGACTGTAGGAGGATAGAAAGTAATCAAACACAAACAGACGCAGTCAACTCTCAGGCTTACTAGTGAAGGTCAAGCTTGAAAAAGTTACTAGGTAATTAGTGCATGTAGTTGAACAAAATAAATTACTGCACTCTAATTTTAAATGTACCTCGGAAGTTTATATAAAGCAGCAAAGATGTTTCTTCAAATGAAACACAACTTTTGCAAATATTTGAGACAATTTGTGGAATATCATCACAATGGCACATGCTACTCTTTAGCAACATAGTTCTAACAACAAATATGAAGTTGTTAGATGCATATGATAATATGGACTTAACAAATATGTGTCCTCAGGACATACATGTATATATCCAATTAAAGATGGAATCTGGCTTCTAGTTCATCCAAAAATAGGATAATGAAAGATAAGCACCAGCACAAACCTTCAGTTGAGCATCTTCTCCATGTAGATTCAACTGAGATAAAATATGCTGCTGCCATGGTAATGGCGAAGAGAAGTTGGGAGATGCTATGCCAGCAGCCATACTAGCAGCATCCAGAAGAGCAGAGTCATACTTAAGCTCCACATAGTCATAGGGGTTTGAAGGTATCACAAACCCATAATCTAGAAGAAATAGATCATTATTTAAATTTCCATAGTTAAGTAGTAACAGGTCATCTCGTTTTATTTGGGTTGCTGCTGTAACCTGAGGAGCATGGAGCACATAAAACCAAGTGAATAATTTATCTTTCCCATCTTCCAATTTCAGCAGAAAAAGCAATTGTTTGCACAAAGTAGAACAGAATTACATGCCTTCACAAACATTCTCCCATTGGCTGTATCTTGTTCCTGCACAATTTCAGCATTTGGATTGAAGCTGTGGTTGCACATGTCAATGAGTGGAAGCATCATTGGGACACTGACATGAGTCCCATCTGGTCGTTTATTGCCATACAAGCGGAATGCTCGAGAAGAAACTGCTGACATGGCCCAACCAAGTGCAGATACATCCACATCTTGGCCTCCAAATGGGTGATCTTCTGATCTCAGATTTTCAATTTCATTTTTCACTGCTTTATCAAAGTCAAGAAGAAACCGACATCTTTTGTTCACCTGGAACAGAAAAGGATAACTTCTTTCTATCAATATGATATATCCAGAATTCAGAGCACGGAAAAATTAAGATTTCACTATACTTTTAAGTTCATTCATTGAATATTTGGCTACTTTGGATATTCTGTAAGACTGCAACACATCCAAAAGAATTAGTTGCACTTTTACAGTTTCGAGGTGGTACTAAAGGAGATTCAACAACAGAAAATCCTGAAAATGCTATCTCACTTGCTACTAGCCAACCAAATTTCCCAATTTTATATGTCCTTGGTATTAAATTCCAACTAAATCAAAATGCACGCTGACCCCAATTGTAAGAAGATACCTGAGAGAGGAGCGGAGCATACTGCAAGTTCTTTATATCTTCTCCTTGAAAGAAAATTGGCACACTGTAAGTTTCGGGGAGGTTGCTGATGTATGGCCACCAGAAGGAACCCCTTTTTGCTCTTTCTTGCAAAAGCTTCAAACCCAGTTTCATAGCCCAAAGCTCCTCTGTCAAATTCTCCAAGAGTCCAGTTTACTCCTTATATTCAAAATTCAATAGCCTAATTTATGAAGAATTGAGTCACCAACCTATGCTTAGAGAAAAATGTAATCTAGATGCTAAAATACAGGAAAAATGAGTTCAAGACTTGAAAGTTCAGCACACAGAATAGGAACACTTGAACATTGGCACAAGACAACATAAGTATGATGCAATTCACTTGCACTAACAGAAGTAGAAATCATTAGTTTTAGTATTACATAACTATCATCATCAATATTTTGTACCCTGGAAATACAAGAACACATTCTGCAGTGCTACGCAACAATAAACCCAGAAACACATTCTCTTCTCCACTTTTCCCAAAAGAATGCATTTAATGCACCAAAAAAGCTCACATTGTGAAGCAAGTTGATCAAAAAACAGCATTTCCTGTAATCAAACGAAGGCCCTAGCCAGGCTTTCCTCCGTGTATTCATCATTTATCTTCATGCTCTATTCTCTTGTTTTTATTTTTCTATTTAGTTTTCTTAATTTTTTTTCATTTTCTCTGAAATGCTCAATTCTTTTCCAGCTACCACACGTTAACCAAATGTTTGTCCATCCATGAATGTATCTGTCAGTGAAATTCAATGACAAACAAAAATAGATTTGTCAAGTTTATTCCCATGTGACCCAAAAAAATATATTCCAAATTCTGCTCTTATTTGCAATGCAGAAATCATACCCCCAAAAAAAAAATATAAAAATAAAAATCCTATACTAAACAGTCACATTAAGCCATTAATCCAATTAACCTACAAATTCGAGTACAAACATAATCACATCCAAGAACAAAGGAAAAACAGTAAAAATCCAATCTTGACTAAGGCAAAAATAAATGCAAAAAGGCAGAAAAAGAAAAACTCATACCAGGAACATGTTGAGCAAGTTTAATCAAAGAAGAGTAGGACCCCTTTTCAGAATCAGCTTCAGAAGCCTCAAACCGCAACGGGATATGTTCTGGAAGAATAATCAGGTCAGACCCTTTTGGGATTTCTTCAGCTGCAATCAGGCCAAGTCCATCCAGTTGTTGTGCTATCTTCACTGCCTGGTGGACAAACCCACCTTCTCTTTTCACCCATTTAATCAAGTCTGGTGGCTGCGGGACCAACCGGCCGGGGAAGAGGCCGCCGGCGGCGGCGCAGGTCAGTGGCCGGACTTGGGATAGTGAAGTGGCCATGAACATAATTTTGGTGGACATTTTGGGTTCTCTCTCTATCAGAAATGTACCGTTCCTTGGACCTGTTTGATGAACAGGGCCAAACCCTTATGCGAAGTAAGCCCACTGGGTTTGAAAAAAGATGGTGAAAAACCCAAATTTAAAGTAATTACAAAGTTTTCTAATACCAAACCTTTAGGTAAAAATCATAAGCTTTTTGTTCGACTTTCAAATCTTTCTTTTTTAAAATTATAATGTTTGGAGTCTCCTTGAATCGAAAAGAATTAGTTTGGTAGATTTGGTTTAACAGCTTGTGCTTAAGTTTAAACTTTCACAGTTGGTTTGGTAGATTTGATTTAATGAAGAAAAGCCTGGATTCGACGTACATAACAAAGTTGTTGAGATGAAACTATATTGATAAGAATATTAGAAGACAATTCAAGATCTTTATTTGATTTTGAATCTGCTTTGAATGTTAAAAAATTAGTTTGGTAATTTTGGGTAGTCAAGAATTTGATTGGATTGTGCACTGACACTACTATCAGGTCAAGAGCCTTATCTCATTCAGTAAGCTTGTAATTTTTGTGAATTGATCAGGTTTGTTATCATGTCAACATATGATGAATTTAGGTTTGGTAACTTCTCAAGAGGAGGCAAACCAAAATATGTAAATAGACTAATGGTCGGTTCACAATTCTGTAGTCAATTTAAGTTGGTTGTGTATCTAAAATCTGGCAAATGACCTGAAGGTGCTCTGATGAAATTAAGACTATTTTTAGTTCAATCTGGTGGAAATGAAAAAGAGTTCATAACAATTGTTGGGCAGATTTCTAATAATTGAAGAGATTTCCCTTAATGTCATTGTTAGGTAGGACGCAGACATATTCCAAAAAGGCCTTACCAAGAATTGAACCCCTTCTCAGCTTTTGAAGAGAGTTTTGCCATTCTCATTCTCACACATTTCCTTCTGCATTTTTGTTTTTTGTGGTTATTTATTTATTTATGTTGTTTTGTTTTGGTCTCAGAAAACTTTGATATAGCTTGTTCAATCTCTGATTGTTGCAGACAGTATCAAGACAGAAATCATTTCTGAAGCTATTAAAGGACCACAGTTTCCTTCCAACCATGCATTCATCCCTGTACAGGAATTACAAGGGAAGAAAAGGTCAAATTTTCATAAATGAATGTCTCTGTTATGGTCAAGATCATCAGCTAGAATTCCAAAAGATAGGAAGTTAAATGTGTAAATAATCAGAATTATGCTGGCATTACAAGGAAATAGCAGAAGTAGATATGTTCTATAGTCTCAGGCAACAGAATGCCGAAAAAGGACATTTCAGAAATTGCAGTTTTTTCTTTCAAAACACTAACATCAATTGAAGTCAAAGAAGCGAGTACTATCTGGTTCAAAAGCATCCACATTTTCTTTCATTGGTAAATGCTTGGAAAAAACTGTTGTTTCTGACTAATAATAACTACAGAAAATTCTGCAGTGGTCAAGATTTTGCAGTAAACCTCATGGCATGGGACCTTATACCCCTGAATCTGTTGACTCACAAGTCTGTAGTTTAACACCTCTTGGCTCTGTACAACAACATACATAAAAAATTTCCATAAATTGTTGCCTCATTGATGTCATTTTTGGGGATTCCAGTCCAGGTGCTGTCTTTCAAGTTTCAACAGTATAGAAATGCAGATATCTGGATCACTATAATGCAGATTTCTTTAATAAGATAAGATTGGTATAGTCATATCAGCATGCAGCAAAACCTTGTGCTGTTCTACACCCCTGACACAAGGAATCTTTGAGATTGGTAGTTGAATAATTGGCCTAAAGAGCATGGAAATTGAAAACCAATCTTTATAGCACAGATTCAATAGGACAACAGCATAAAACAGGATCAGGATAATTTAGTTACTTGTTTACTCAGACCAACCTCCAATAACTAATAGATCCCTTTTACTTTAATCTCTAATTTATTCAGGGATGCAGCCATATAATTCCAAGTAAGCAGACCGAGCAGAGGAGAGTAAAGCATTCAGACTTAATTTTCACATAAAATTAAAGGATTGCAGGCTGCAGAGAACCTATTAAAAACAAGATAAGGAAACACAACAACCAACAACAATCTTATGTCATCCAAGATCAGCACCATATTCAACCTGGAAACCTACAAATCACACACATGACATCCCCAAGAATCTGGATGAAAAGAATATTGAAAATTCAAAAGGGAAATTAGAATTAGAAAGAAAATCAGAATAACAAAAAGGGAAAGAATAATTGCATATGTGATAATAAGTAGTAATATACATCTTTGGAGAAAAAAAGAAAACAGCACAATTAATCATTAGCCATCAAGAAAACTTGAAGCCTTGCATTCCCAATTTTGGACCCCAAAACATCCATACATCAAAAGACTACACTAAATTTTCTTTGCACCAGAATTCCTAATGTGATTAACAAAATAACATCAGAATGAACAAAAGGAGAAAATACATAGTAAAAAGGATGCAGAAATTTCTAATCATCAAATGGCGATTGTTTTTCTTCAAGCCTTGGGCTCACAGGAATCAAAACGCGATCCCATCATCATCATCACCTTAAACTCCTCAAAACAGATCATCCCATCACCATCTGCATCAACCCCACAAATCATCTTTCTGCATTCAGCCAATGAACATTCTTCACCAAGACTCCTCAACACATTCTGCAGTTCATCAGCAGAGATTGAGCCATTCTTGTCTATATCGAAAACAGAGAATGCATCCTTGAGATTCTCCATGACTTCATCCGAATCGATATCTTTCGTATTGAGCTCGATAAATTCTCGCAAATCGATGAAACCATCTCCATCTGAATCTGCCTCTTTCATCAAGGAATGTAGCTCTTCATCTGTAACGGGATGGCCAAGGCTCCCCATAATTGAGCCAAGCTCAGATGCTGAGATCTTTCCATCACCATTGACGTCAAATTTCTTGAAAACCTGCTCGAGTTCCTCCTCAATTCTCGCCCGGGATTGAACTGATGATGATCTTGAATGCATTGGTGATGGACTTGCTGAGGGTGGTCGTTGCAATCTCTTTTTCTTGCGACTGAACAATGATTTTAATCCCATTCTTTTTCAAATGATCAAAAAACAAGAATGAAACCAAAACCAGAAATCAAGAACAACCACTGATGAAGGATTGGTTTTGGTTATCTGGGATGTTTTTGTATGAAGGAGAAAGATTGGAAAATGAGGGGAAAAGGAGGAGTCTTGGGATTGGAGGGGACAAGATTTGGGATCTCTGGATTCTAGAAATTCTGTTATTAGTTAGAAGACTGCGTGAAAGCACGATGGAATGCGGGTAGTATTAGGCAGGGGATGGGGGAGAATTGGGTGGGATGACCGTCCGTGCACTTCGGTAATATTAGCAACCATGGATCATGGGATGTATATAGCCTATTATCTAGAGTATTGATTCTCTTTCCAAGAAAAAGAAAAGGTGAAAATGAGATTTTCCTAAAAAAGTGGAAAAAGATGATATGCAAAATAAAAATTGATAAATTACTTTTGGAAGCTCCTAAACTATGCCAATCATGAATTTTTGGCCTCTTATCTATTTCAAATCTCAAATTGGCTTTTCAATAATAAAGAGTATTGAATTTTGATTCGTCAATCTAGTTTCACCATTAGACTGGTGAAACTTTGCCATTAAATCTATCAACTTTGATGATAAAAATAGGCTAAAGAATCAAAGCTTGCCATTTTTTAACTATCAAGGTGTCAATTTGAGACTTGAAATAGATAATGGAATAGAAATTAAGGATTGAAATAGTCTGGAAGCTTCCTTGACAATGTATCCAAGTTAAGAAAAGTTTAGAAAGTTTGGTTTGGGAGAGTGAAAATGACAAGAACCCAACCAATTGTGGAAGTTGGAGTTTACGATTTTTCAGACATTAGAGTCCGTTTGGATTGCTATTTTTTTGGAATTTTTGTAAAAAAATGTACTGTAGTGATTTGATGTATTTCAGGTAAAAAGATGTTTGGAAAATGTGTTCACGAAAAATGTAAAATTTTTTTGGAGAAAAAAGTGTTCTAATGTGAACCATAAGACTCTTAAATAGGTCGAGAATTAACAATACATTGTAGCTTTAAGTTTATGGACAAGAGTCAAGTAATGTAATTATGACCAACAAGCATGATCACACATATATTATTATTCTAAAATTTGCATTGTAAAGCATGTTGTACATAAAATAAGTTAGACCAGTATCGTAAAGTAAGGAATCTTTATTTACGAATTACGATATTATAATATGAAAGTCCAATTAATCAAATTCGCATCGTTTAGTCCAACTAAAACTTCAGAGGCCTTAATTTGCAAATACCATTCAAGCGATCCTAACACTTTTTTCGGAGGTGAACGTTCCCTTTTACATTTTTTTTTTGGCCTAAAGAATAATTATTCCTTCTTGGGACTCTAGATTTCTAGTTTGCTATTTTTGAGTTAGATTGACACTTTCGGTGTTACACTAATAATTGGTAAATTATAGATTATTAGTCCCATTCACAGTGCTGTCAAGTTTTGTGGGCCACATGTACATTTTTTTCCTTTTTACTTATTTATCATCCTATGTTATAGCTCTAGTGTTGTTTTGAAGGCTTTAACTGTCAAAACTTTCAGCAGCAACTCATATTCATATGGTGGATTCAAATTGAAGAATTTCTCCTATAAATAGGGGATTGGCTAGGCATTTGGTGTGGCACTTCTACCGCCAGAGGCATAAACTCATTTAGGGAATTCCGCAATGCGTCTTCTGTCCCACTCTTGTCTCACTTTCTGTCAGCACATTTTATTATATTGCTATTTCTTCTTTATAAACATCATATTTTAATTCTTTTTTACTTCCTTGCTATCAAACCACGACTAGCACAATAATATACAAAATTTGACAAACTCAAAAAATCACAATACACAAAAAATAAGAATTTTATGAATTTTCTTCTGTATTTTTACATTTTCTATTATATAATGCTTTTTTGAGTAGTATGAGTTTTCTGTCTCAGTCTCTTTTTAATTTGTGGCATTGGGGCACCACAACCCTGAGAAACAGAGAGAGCTACCTACAATGTTTTTGTCCTTTTTGTCTATAATTTTGAGTTCTCTTTTGTATTGTCTCTTTCTTGTTTTGGAGTTTAGAAATTTTGTTATAAGCTTTGTATTCTTCTTTATTATAGTGGATTACTCACATTCTCCCATGAACATAGGTATAATTAATCCAACCACATAAATAATTATGTCATTATCTTTTACTATTTTTCTCTATCAAATTAATTTTTTGTACTTACTTGGGGCCGGATCCTGATAGAATTCCATCCAAAGCTCATTATTTTTCCTCAATTCTTTCATATTCATGTTCTCAGTTTTGAATTAGCCTAGAAACATATTCTCTTTTGGAGAGAAATTTCTAGAAATGTGATGAATTTTAAAATTTTTCTGCAAATAGGGTGATTTGGGGTTAGGTTTCCTGCCAGTGATTTTTGCATTTGCAAAATGCGAGTTCCAGTAAACTCGCATTTTGCAAATGCGAGTTCACTGGAAAAAGAGTTTTTTAAAATCAAATTTTAGAACTGATTCTGTAAATGCGAAGTTTCAAGAAACTTGCATTTACCGAATGCGAGTTCTAAGAATTTAATTAAAAAAAATTCGCATTCATTGAATGCGAGTTCATTGACCAAAAATTAAATTAAAAAAAATTCCTGCTTACTAAGGTCGAAATAATTAAATTGGTTGCAAACCCTCATCAAACTGTAACACCACATAATAGATAGGACCACAAAATGAGTACCAACAAGATTTTGATTAAGAGAATGTTTATGTTTTTAATCATAAACATATTTTGTAATAGCTTTTATATTTTTTTAAACAATTTTATAACCAAAATAAATAAAAAGGTTGTATATTTGGCAAAAAAAGCTAAAAGAACATTTGTCCAAACACACAAAATTTTTGAATTCTAAAAATTCAATTCAACTTGAGAGCAAAAGAAATAAGAAAAATTAAAATAATAGAAAAAATTAATTACATGAATACGTGAAAAGGAAAAAGAGAGAAATAGGAGAAAGGGCAAAGAAAGCGTGAAAGTCGTTATTCTAAATAGCAAGAAGGCGTGATTCTTGTAGGTGAAAAACTGAAAGCGACAAACTGAAAATTTCAAGAGACGCGCGCGGGTGGAATTTTAATGAAACGACGTCGTTTCATGAGCCAATCTCTCTACACTCTTAAGTCCCGAACACTTAACCAAAATGAAGCTTGCGATCTTCTTCTTCCTATCTTCCTCACTCAGCCGCACCAAATCTAGCGAACAAAATGCTAGAGTTTCTCAATGTCAACCATGAATTAGTGTAGGAAATGCGTTGAACATGGAGAGCTTTAGCTATTTTGCTGTAGAACCTCCCCTAATTCGGTTGCTGAACTGACCTAGGGCAAGAAATCAAAAATTGGGCCATGAAAATTTGGGTGAAAGTTAGAGGTTGGAGTTGAAGCTTGGCCGAGCCAGGAGCGGTGAGCAGGAGGATGTCATCTTGGTGAAGCCGTGAAGGAGGAGAGAAAAGTGTGTTATCATTCCATTCAAAGGTCAGTCTGTTGTGGCCCGCGAGGTCACAGATTTGGTATACAAAGATAAAGAATCATAACATATTCAGTGATATTAATAACTACTCACAGTTATGGTTGAAGAAGGTAAGGTGAAGGTTTTTATCTATCTTTCCTTTTCTTTTTGAACCTTGAAAGCTATTGGATTTGTGGGATTCTTCTTTCACTCCATTTGCTGGTCTTCTTCTTTTGGTTGTGCTATAGAATTTGAAGGATAGCGGTTGGTTTTTCTGGCTTTGGGTGTCATGTTATTGTTGTTGGCACCCATTGTTAGCAGTTGGGTTCCATTTTACTATAGCAGTTCAATGACAATTGGTATATGCCTTGTCATTATAATCCTTCTGTTTCAGGTAATATATAGTTTTGGAGTAGTATTTAAGCAAGTACAAGTTCAATTCTTCATTTGTAGATTTCACCACCATTTTATGAAATAGTTATAGGTAGCAATTATTCAATTATATTCTTTTGTATTAATCGAGAGATTTTGTTAAGCCTCCCAAGTCAATGTACTTGTTTCAACCAATTTGGCTCACTGATATATGGCTCAAGATATACTTGGTATTGCTTCAAATTTTGCTTAATATTCATGTTGCTTTTCTTGATAGAGATGGCTTAGGTAACTGAAATTGGGATGAAAGGAGTTTAATGAGTTTATAAGGTGATGCTAAACAAGAGTTGGATGCTTTTGAGGCAATGGGACCATTGTATTAGATAGCAGCAAGCTTTGTTTGCTGTATTGGTCTTGTTTTAAGTTTTTAGCATTTATGTCACTGGAATGGGTGGTGGAAGGGATGGTTTGCAGTGTGCCAGCGACCACCTAGTAATATTCGCATTGCTGGAGCATGCCCAATACAGATGCGTGCCAACCATATTGGATTGAAACCCTAAACCCTAAACCCTAAACTATCCTAAGCAATGTTAATGTCAATTGGATTGAATGCGAGTTGCCAAACTGTCCTAAGCAAACTGGATTGATGATATGTATCTACCAAATTCCTTTGTCGCCGCTCGCTAGTCGGATCGATTAAAACTCCCTGCCAGTAAACACAATTTTTTCAAACTCAAACATGAATATACTAAACTCAATAATTTTCAACTCTCCCCAACGAAAATACAAGATCATTTTGAGTTACTTATGCCATGTATAATAAACTCGATAACTTTCAATAATTTACACGCTGTGTTAGTAAATTTTTTCTATCCGCTTTTTCAGTTTATGAAGCAATAGCTATGGCTTATATCTCTTCTTGTATTGGTTAATTTGTGCAACATATTTTGTGGATAGTTTAGTGAGAGTAACAGACTTTATGTAAAAGTATCTTGGACAGTGAAAATTCTTCAGTAATTTATAGGATAGTTTTATTCCTTTAATAAGTGGTTACAATTTACAACTGTTATGCAGTTGTAATACATGATACATAAATTTTGTATAACACGATAAAAAAACATGGACAGAATTAGCAGCAGAAACGGAAAAAAAATATGCAGCAGAAATGGAAAAAAAAGAAAAATCAGCACAAAATGCGAGTTATCACACGTGAAAAATATATTCCTTCCCGCTTTTTTCTTTTTCGTGCGAAATTACCATAACTTGCATTTGTCAAATGCGAGTTTCACACGTGAAAAATTTATTCTTTTCATTTTTTTTGGTCCGAAATTACCATAACTCGCATTTGTCAAATGTGAAAATCACAATCCCAGAAAACAAAATGCAAACCACCCTATTTGTAGAAACTTTTTTTTTCCATCACAATTTTAGAATTTCCTCTCAAACGAGAGACCAAAAAAGAAAAAAAAAAGAAGGAAAGAACACGAAGAAATAACAGGAAAGAGACAGACAAAATTTGCATAGCAAATGTATTACAAGACCTTCATTTTGGTGTTGACACTCCATTTTGGATACCTTTCTCTACATAATAGTTTGACATCAATCTGCAAAAATTTGGTACTTTTCGCTGCACCTTAGTTCAGCATCATTTCAGTTCAATTCTGAATACTGCTTCGCTATGGCATCATCTAGAATCAGCTAGTCTGTGATACACGATTACCGGAATACACATTTTCAGAGCATGATTCCAACTTTGATACTTTTCTCTACAAATTACTTCAGCATCAATCTGCGTATTTGATACTTTTCTGTACACCTGAGTTCAGCATCATCTCAGCTCAGTCCTGATTTCCAATATGGCTTCATCCTCAATTAGCTAGTCAGTGGGTGTAAATTGCAGAATATTCATTTTCAAAGCATTATCAAGTTTGCATTTTTTGCTGCTCCTGAACAGTCAAGACTTTAGTATGTTGCGGCTGCAAGAAAATGGATCCTGAATTGTATGCAGCTGCACAGTTAGGCAATTGGACTGTAATGGAAAGATTTTCAGATGACTTCTTCTCAACATACTTCAGGAAAAAAACACCGTTCTTCACGTATTAGCCCAGTCTTGCGACTCTGCAAATGTAGTCCAACTTATCCTCGCTGGACATGCCCTTTTCCTAATGAAAAAAAAAAATGAACATGGACGGACTGCACTTCATCTGGCAGCAAGAAAGGGGCATTTGGGCATTGTTCAGGCACTTACTGATTCTGCAATATTGAAAGCAGGATATTGGTTCCCCCCATGCTTTGACAGATGCAAGAGGATGCTAAGGATAGCCAATGCGGATGGAAAAACAGCTTTACACGAGGCAGTTACAAGCAACTTATATGAGGTTGATAAATTGTTGGTTCAAGAAGATCCGGACTCTGTTATCGCCTCAGTTATGCTACGGTGGTGACTCCTCTATATCTCGCAGTTGAGAAGGGATATCATGATATTGCGAATCTGATTTTGGTGAGTTGCAAGCCCCCATCATATCTTGGCCCTGGTCTCAAAACTGCCTTGCACGCTGCTGCAATCTATAATTGTCCAGGTATTTAAGCATCAGTAAAATATAAGCATCAGAAAAAGAAAGGAAAATTATAAGATCCTATTTTCCCTCTTTAGTTTGCTCTTTTGGTATAGTGGAATTAGATTGAACCTTCTACGAATGCTTATTGCAAATTATAAAGTCGATTTTGAAAAAGCAGCCTGGTCTTATACAAATCATCGATATGTTTGGATGGACTGCACTTCATTATGCTGCTAAATTCAATCATCAAGATGTGGTAAGATTATTATTATCTGAGAAGAGATCTATGGCTCACTGCCCACAATGATGATTCCAAGACTGCTCTACATGTTGCGATAATTCACGGACACGAAGGTGTGGTGCAAGAGCTTGTGTGCCACTGCCCAGATTGTTGGGAGAAATGTACTAATGAACGTCAGAATATCCTTCACCTTGTAGTAAAATATGAACGAAGAGAAGTATTGGAATTTGTTTTACAAAAATTTTGGGCTTCTGAGCTCATCAATCAAAAGGGTGATAAAGGAAACACGCCTCTCCACCTCTACGTTGCCACTAGCAACCTAATTGGAACTATCCTTTTAAATGATCATCCTTGTCTGGATGTCAACGCTTTCGACAATACAAATTCCACGCCTCTAGACAACATAATTAACATCGATAAGCTTACTAAAAGACAGGTACGAATTTTTTCTTCTCCCACCCCATTGCGTGGTCTCATTGGTTGCATTAAAATTTTTTTGACAAATTTCAAGACACTAAAGATTTTAAGCTAGTACAAAATTTTCATTTTATATACTTTTGTAAACGAAGAAATCTAGGGTATGGTTTACAAACTAGTGACCTTACCTCTTTTCAAAAACTCTTATCCATGTTTAATTTCAATCAAATTATATTGTAAATACATGTTTTTTACTTTCTTCTTAAGCTTAATTTTATAATTATTAGAGTTTAGTGCCATTTAGAATTCATCTTAATGATATGGTTTTATTTCAATATCTTTCTTTCCTTTTTCATCCTTTCTATACATTATCCAATTGCACCTTAATTTACCTGTTACATGTGCAATTATTATTGGAAGAGTACACCAAGACCATCATATTTAATGGTCAAATTCGCACACTAACATCATTTTTTCTACAATTTTGTGTCTCAAATCATTTGCATAGGTGTTAATCAGAGATGAGTTGAAACAAGCGGCGGCACTCCAGGTCATCAAAATTTTGCTACAGTAAAGAAAAATTCACAAGTGGCTGAAGTAGATCAAGTAGCAAAATTGGAAAAATTGAGCAGGAGTTATGTGATTGTGGCTACGCTAATTGCAACAGTAACCTTTGCGGTTGGTTTTACAGTCCTAGAAGGATATAATGGTGGTGAGGGTCCAAACAGAGGGATGGCAGTTCTGGGAAAGAAAGCATCTTTTACTGCGTTTGTTGTTTCGGATTCCTTTGCACTGATGCTGTCCATATATGCAGTTGTCGAACAAATTAAGCTGGTGGATAGTAAAAGCCACATCTTTAAGTTCACTGCGATCCACGCAATCAGGACAAGGATTTTTGAGGCTACCACACTAATGACTATAGCATTTGTCACAGGCTTGTACGCTGTTCTAGAAAGCTTGAGCCTCAAGCTTTTGCTATGTGTCGTTGCTGCTTTTTTAAGCTATCAAATATCAGTGTCCTTTATTTGGCTTAGATGTGAAAAAGGGATTAGGATTTATAGAAAGCCGTCTAGACATAATGAAGCTGACTACGTTTGGTTTATGGGTCCAGGATTTTGCTAATTAAGTAGATAATTCGCAAGTAAAGTGTGACATATAAAGCATTACTATTATTCGAGATTATCTATCCTTGCTTTTCTGTATGTTTGGAGGCTTTGAGCTATGAAAACAATTTGGGTATTAATTCCAATGCACCACTTTTAGTATCTTTTTCATTCAGTACCCTATATTTTTCTGTTAGATTCAGTGTTGATAGATCAATTTGGCACTTATCTATGGTGAAGTACTCGTGGATATGTACTCGGTCCATTAGATGCTCTCTTGCATCTTGGGAGAAAAATTAGAAAGAAAAATTAATGTGACGCATACAATTCAGGATCCATTAGATGCTCTCAGGACGTTGGTGTATGATGATTGAAGATTCTTAAGTTGTTGAGGCTTTTTGTGTTTGCCACAGCAATTGTGGCACCAACCTCCTTGTTCGAAAGAGTTGTTCAGGGAAGAGATGACCACTGAAGGCAGTAGGAAGATCAATGATTTTTTTCTTCCTAGATTCAGGAGGCAAAATTGTTCCTCTCGCAGTTCCAATTAATCTCCAACAAACATACTTTCCCCCGCATGAAAGCAATTGGAAGCATGTTGAAGGCTTAGTACATTATTGTAAAAACATTATATGGACTCCTACAACCAGAAAAATATTCATCTTCCTCCACGCAATCCCTTTGGGAATTTAATCAAGGTGATTGAGAAATCTATTTTGAAAGGCGTTTCCAGGACATGCCTTGAGACGCGCCCTGGTGTGACGCGTGAGCCAAAAGCCCCAGGCACCACGGATGAGGCGCAGGCTTCGTTGGGGGTACGCCTAGGACTTCGGGCGTCCGCCTCAATCATTGAGGCCAGTTTTTTAAGCCCTAAATCATGAGGCGACTGCCCAACAAACCTTCAATCTTGTTTCTCTATTCAAAACTAGGCCTGTATTTTATTTTTCATAAGAGCTTGAATTGAAATAAAATGATAACATATTCATGGTCAGTATGAGAAACAGAGTTTGGAGTAAAATTTTATGGAAATAAAAATAGGTTTATTATGTTATGGTGGGTGACAGCGGCTGTACTAGCCGGTTGCAGCGTTAATGTTGAAGGATCGGGAAGAAGATATGTCTTCAAATTTGGATTTTGACCCACAACATTTTTGGTCAATCTCTTTTTGGTATCAATGTTTTGGTTCACTTTTAAAATTCAACTAATATGCTTTCTTAAGTGCTGATTTAACTCCAAAAGCTATGCCTTCTTTAGTTTTATCATTTTTATCAGTAACATATACCATAAAAATTTAGATGTCCAAATTTCCTAGTAATATTGTTATCATTGATGATATTTAACATATTTTGATGCCTACCATATTATGTATTTGACTATGTTTTTTAATAAAATTATTACTACCATATACATTCTTTGTAAATTTTCTTAACTTTGGAATGTTTTATTGTATTTAATTTTAATTTTCTAATAGTTTTTATATTTTTATCTATTATTAAATATTTAAAAACTCAAAACTTATGGGGCTTACGCCTACGCCTTGGGGCTTTAGCCCCATCTGGGCAGAGACTGAATGTCTCACCTGACACTTTCACCTTTTAAAACACTGATTGAGAATATGGGAATCATTGCAGGATGTGACAAATGGAGCGTATCCAGTAAATACATTTTGAGGTTTGATGTTTTCATCAAGAAACACAAGGTGTTATGCATTAGTCGGATGGTTTCCGAATGAATAGCATATTGGATGGCTACATTGAGAAGTTGGATATTCATAAATCCCGCATATCTGTGGAAGTCTTAAACTCTGGGAGCAAATGGTTGGACAAAATCAACCGGCAATCATCCTCTCCCACAAGAGCTTTTGAATGGCTTCGATGTAAAGACATACTGTAGCATCAAGGCCACTATGTATATCATCATCATCTGTTCCTTTTCTAAAAACTATGCCATACTAGCCTTTGATATAATTCAGGAGAAGTTCCAAGTTTTGTCTCTTCCCGAAGAAATTGGTGATGATGTAGTCTTAGCAGGCTAGCTGAGGGGACACTTGGCTCTGATGCATAAAGATCACCCAAAGATTTTGCTAGTAGAAGATTTTGAAGATGGGATGTGAAGGGTTGTGGATTTATTTTTGCTAGCACAACGGAGGAGATCTAGTCATGCCAATGTTTAAACCCAATTGGTGAGATTTTATTTGAAGTTCTCAAATTATCTTATTACAGGGAACGCTCGCTGTCAACTATTTATGTCTACAATATGGAGCGGAAAGATGTAACGAAAGTCCCGATTCTAACTGGGTTGAAGAGTTACAACTCTAACATCTTCCCCAATCTTGTGGAAACTATATGACCACTTAAGTAGGTTCGTGTAAATTTTTTTAATGCTTGTCCAATGAGTATTCGTTAGATACTCGATTTATATGCACACACATACATTTTTTGTTAGCTAGTGCACAGTTGGTCTGGTTAGAGTTTAGACAAAACTAAAAGAAAATTCTAGCAGATCATATTTTGTTATTGAGATTTCTTTGTTCTGCTTTATTTTAGGATTTCACATTCTCTACGATATGTTTTGGTTTTGGAATCAGTCATTTGAATTATGTAGTTCTTTTGCCTTTTCTTTGCTATTTTTGCTTTTGGAATCATTCACGTGAAGTCTTAGGACATTTACTTTTTTTTTTTTTTTCAAACTGGACTACTGGAGAGGATTTAGGAATTCCTTCTGGAAACTGATTGGTTGGTTCGACACCGAATATATATATTCAGGTTCCTAATTCATCCAGTCCGTCGCCACTTTCTCTGCTCCATTTCTTGCCAACTTGACCTGGTTCTTTTGCTTTTTGCCATGGATAGATTCCTCTTTCATGGATAATTCCTGTTGATCAATGGTTGTTTTGCATACTTTTGTATTTATGTATGTTTTAGTATGTTTTTATCTAAATTTAAGTTAAATAATTAGGATTTTAGTCGAATTTTATATTTTGTAGTTTAAGTGAGAAATATTGTATTTCTATGGACTTATATGGTGCAACTTCATGTTTTTATAGGTTTTAATGATTCAATCTTCAATTGAAATAAAATGAAAAGATATATGGATGAAAATTGATGATTTGAAGTGTATTTCAAGTAGATACGAAGTGTAAATAACAATGCAATGAATAAACAAGGAGAAAAAGGATTAGAGGGCATGACATGTTTTGCTATTTTGGCTATAAATTAAGTTACAAAACTCAGATTGAGATGATTCTTGAATTATTTTAAATCTAAGAGGAAGATTAAATTTATCAAGACATCAAAATCTAGTTCTCACATTTTCAAAGTCAAAAGTCTAAATTAATGGAACACATTTCTGCTGCAATACTTTCTAACTAGTCTTCAGTATTTTTAGTATAACTCAACATCCGAACCTCCAAATGACCTGATTCTTGTGCCACTGGGCTAATTTAAATGGCTACAACTTTCATGTTTTGCACAAGAGCTAATTCGGCTTTATTTATAGAGATATTCCCATATTAATCTATGACTGGATTCCTGACCAGATACTAGCCAGAGACTACTTTTCTTGTCAAAATTTTCCCTTGTATATCTGGCCACCGGCCGGATTCCTATCAGAGATGATGGATCAACTTGCTCAATTTGCTCAATTATTTCACACCTTTCCATGGTATATCAAAGGATGATTCTTTTGCTAAAGAGGAAGCTCTACAATGTTGTTTTGGACTTTGTCCTCTCTATATAAATGCATTTTGAGCAATAATAAGGAAGCTTGGAGAGTGCAAAAACACACCACCAAAAATGTAGTTCTTCATAGTTAGTAGTTTAAGTACTTTAGATAGTATAGAATAGTTAGTTTTATATCAAATCTTGTACGAAACTAGGCATGGAAGTGAATTGAGAGCGAAGATGGAGCGTTTTGGGACTCAAGTGACATGGGTGACTTCTCTTCTATCACTTTGCTTCTTCTATTGGATTTCTTGTTTAGTTACAATACAAGTTTGGTTTCTATGTTTATCATGTGTCTTTAAAGTTTATGCCTCGAGTTTTGGTTAAACTTTCTATAATTGTTTTGTGTTGATTTCATGGTCATTTGAAACTATTATTTTGAGCAAGTTATTTAACACTTTTGTTCTTCTAATCATGATTGACTGGCCATTGATTGTGATAATCTAAAGGTATTAGATTTGCAATGAAAATTGGAATTTGACACTAGTTCAAAGAAGTGCTAAACCTACGAAGTATACTCACGAGAGTAGAGATGTACCTTTGTAGTTTTTGTGACTCTTTTTATGTAATTTCATAGAAGTTAATGAACCTGTAGCTAATTTCATAAACATGAAAGTAGGTATTGATTAGTTGTAGGTATAAATGATTCACTACAAGAGTAGATTTCACATACACATAAAAATTTAGCCATAGGTAGCTGAGATATAGAAATTTCGCCATAGCTAGTCGAGATAGTAGTGTTCAATGATTCGAGAGTTGCACTTGCATGAGTAGTGAGGGATACCATGACCTAAGGAGTTTTTATTTGCTATTTTCTTGCATATTTTAGTTTAGTTTTATTTCATTCAATTTGTTGTTTGTCAAAACAATAGAGGAATTATAGTAGTATCAGTAGTTGTTCATTCTTCCTTGTGGGTTCGACCCTTAATACCCTACACTCAATTTCGACCTGTATATTTGCAGAAAATCGCTTATGGGATATTTAGAAATTTGTAAATGTAAAACTTAATTTGTGCATTGAGTTTAATTTTGTATGCATGTCCCGTGCTCGTCACCTCTTCCCATCAGAGGTGATGCAAGTAGCCTCTTTTCTTTGAAAGAGCCAAGAGTAGCAAAACCATTTCATGCATGGTACATTTTTTTTTTATCTTTACTGTTTCTATATTTTGTATCAAAACCTTTTAAATTAACACTGTAAACTACTTTTGAATATAGTCACTTAACACATTAGCATTCACAATTTTGGAAAATTCTTTGCTTTGCTTCAAATGGATTGAAGGCCTTATCTCTTTCAATTGCTGGAGAAGATGTAGACATTGAAAAAGTAAACGAAGACAAGATATCGGTAGATATAGATGCAAAAAGTCCAAGGGACTAGTGGTGGGTATAAGCCATCTGGGGAACCTTGCAGAATTTCAAATTTTTGTAAAAATTTCTATCTTCTTATACAAAACTGAAATGCGAAGATCTCCACCATGAATTGATTTCAGCAATTGTTACTGACAATAAAACTTTCACTATCCGAACCTCAACTAATCTAAAGTGTGGCTGTTAAACTCTTTTAAACCGCTCCCAAAAAATGTCCATCATTAGCAGTATAGTTCTGTTATATGGTTCCCAGAGAACTGTCTTGCAGTAGCAATAGAATTGAGGGTGTACTCAAGAGCAAGCAGCGGCCTAGAGTAGCAATAGAATTGAGGGTGTACTCAAGATCAAGCAGCGGCCTAGAGTGTTTGTGGACTATTGATCTCATTTTGTGCAAGGCTCTGGCTCAAAAGTTGTCACACTTTTTGGGTTTCAAAGACAAAAATAACATGGGATAAAATAAATAAGAGTTCGACCAACAACTTTGGACGTGAGTTTATGTAGGAAAAGGAAATTATCAAATTTCTATTGAATTTGAACTTTCAGTTCGAGCTCCATTTCTTTTGTACCTGGATGTCTAAACTTTTAAGGCCAACCTTTACCTCCCAGAACGGTTACAGCATCTTTTCCTTTCAACAAATTGGCTTGGTCACTACCACAAAGTTCACACGCAAATTTATTTGCAGCTACAATTGAGAACTTAATTGAGCCCCAAGTGCCAAAATTTTTTTCTAGAGTAAGATCAATGAAAAATAGCTAAGCACAGTGATGGGCACATCAGTACTGATATTGGCATTTACATTATATAAGTTTGATATATTTGCGAGTGCCAAAACGATACTCATTCAGTAGATCCTTCAAGATATCAAAATAAGCAACATACAGCTAAGATTTCCATTTAAATCTAGGATTTCTAGGGATACCTAAGATGCATTGGTTGGCAAAAAAGTAAAATTAACATAGAATAATTTATTAAAAAAATACATAGAGTAATTTCTAAAATCTTTGTTGAGGTTTATGATGATTTCACCAAACAGCCCTGGGGTTACGAATATTACAAAAAAATAAAATTGAATGCTTCTAAACTTTATTCAATCTAAAAATTAACCTGATCAATCTTTTTTTTTTTGCCATCACAACCTAAATGTTTTTTCCCCTCTTTTCCAATGAATCCATAAAAGAACGATCAATTCTTTTCCTTTTCGATAACAACCTAAAGTTTTTCCCCCTTTCTGAATGAGTCCGTACTGATTCTTTTCCTTTTCCATAACCACCTAAGTTTCTAAGTCGTCAAAAAAGGAGCGTAAAGGAAGGGGGGAAAAAGTGACTGCCATAATACATATATACATACATATACCTTTGGTCATCTACATCAAGTTTCCAAACCCTAAACAAATTTCCTAGACAAGATGAAACGGATTCAGAGAAAAAATATCGTTTCTATTCCAGAAGACATCCTTTTACAAATATTCAAAAAGCTTCCAGCAAAGCCGCTATTAAGATTCAAGTGTGTATCAAAGCATTGGTGTTCGATGGTTGAAGACTCTGAAATTGTTGATGCTTTTCGTGTTCGCCCCAGTAATCGTGGCTCCAACATCCTCGTTCGCAGGGACTGTTCAGAGGAAGAGATTACCATTGAAGGCAGAAGGAAGTTCAATGATTTTTTCTTACTAGATTCAGAAGGCAAATTTGTTCCTCTCGAAGTTCCCATTATTCTCCAGGTAACATTCTTGTTTCCAGATGATGGCATGTGGCAACACGTTGAAGGCTTAGTTCACTGTAAGAACATAGTATGGAACCCTACAACCAGAAAAATTATCCATCTTCCTCCCCGTAATCCCTTTTGGGACGTAGGCAAAGTGATTGAGAATTTTGGAATTGTTGCAGGATGTGACCAGTGGACGGTCTCGAGTAAATACTTTTTGGGGTTCGATGTTTCCACCAAGAAACACAAGGTGCTGTGCATTTGTCAGATGTGGTTTGGAATGAATACTATTAAGGATGGATACATCAAAAAATCGGATATTCATGAAAGCCAAGTATCTATAGAAGTATTGACTTTGGGGACAAATTGTTGGAAAAAAACAACCGGTGATTATCCTCTTCCCAAAGAACTTTTTGTGGATTTCCATGTCAAGACATATTGTAGCATCAACAGCGCAATATATATGATCATTTGTCCCCCTTCTAAACCATATTCTTCTTCCCAGTCTTCAGCGAAAGACAGCATACTAGCCTACGATATAAGTCGTGAGATATTTCAACAATTACCCCTTCCCGATGGATTTGGTGGTGATATTGAATTATCAGGAGAGCTGAGGGGACGCCTGGCTCTGATGCATAAACAGCCAAAGATTTGGATACTAGAAGAAGATTTTGAAGGTGGGATGTGGAAGGTTGTAGATTTATTTTTGCCTTGGGACAGAGGATATATAGTCAAGCCAATTTGTTTAAACCCAATTGGTGAGATTTTATTTGAAGTTAGCAAATTATCTTATTACAGGAGCACGCCATCAACTATTTATGTCTACAATATGGAGCGCAAAGATGTAAGGAAATTCCCGAATCTAAGTGGGTTGAGCAGTTATAACTCTAACATCTTCCCCAATCTTGTGGAAACTATACTACCACTTAAGTAGGTTCATTTAAATTTTTTAATGGCTATCCAATGAGTATTTTTAGGTACTCGATTTATGACTTACATGCACACATATACATTTTTGGTTAACTAGTGCACAGTTGGCCTCGCTAGAGTATAGACAAAGCTAAAAGAAAATATTCGCAGGCTAGATTTTGTCCTTTAGCAGGAAATTGAGATTTCTTTGTTCTGTTTTACTTAACGATTTCACATTCTTTATTCTATGTTTTGCTTTTGGAATCAGTCATGTAAAGTTTGCATGTCTTTTACCTTTTCTTGTGCCATTTTTGCTTTTGGAATCATTCATGTGAAGTATTAGGTCTCTTACTTCTTTTTTTTTTTTTGTTAAACTGGACTACTGGAGAGGATTTAGGAATTCATTCTGGAAACTGGTTGGTTGGTTAGAGACAGAAGATAGCTGACTATCATAACTTTAAAGATATTCTTATATCATCTTATCATCACTACTTACTAGAACAGATCGTTTCCTGTATTCAGGCTCCTAAGTCATCCAGTCTGTCGCCACTTTCTTTGCTCCATTTCTTACCAACGTGACTCTGTTTTTTGGTTTTCTACCATGGATAGATTCCTGTTTCATGAATAATTCCTCTTTCCATTAGTGGCGATGCAAGTGACCTCTTTACTTTAAAGAGCCAAAAGTAGCAAAACCATTTCATGGATGGTACTTTTTCTTTTTTTCTCTTTTTCTGTCTTTACTGTTTTCTAGATTTTGTATCAAAACCTTTTAAACATTGGAAAATTCTTTGGTTTGCTTGAAATGGATTGGAGGCCTTAGCTCTTTCAATTGCTGGAGAATATGTAGACACTGAAAAAGTGAAAGTGGACAAGATATCTGTGGATATAGATACCAAAAGACCAAAGGACTATTGTGGGTATAATCCATCTGTTGAACCTTGCAGAAGATCTCCACCATGAATTGTTTTCAGCGATTGTTACTGGCAATGAAACCTTCACGTTCTGAACCCGAGCGAATCTAAAGTGTGGCTGTTAAAACTCTTTTAAATGGCTCCAAAAAATGTCCACCGTTAGCAGCATAGTTCTTTTATATGGCTCCCAGAAAATGTCTTGCCGTAGCAATAGAATTGAGGGTGAACTCAAGGGCAAGCTGCGGCCTAGAGTGTTCGTGGACCATTGATCTCATTTTATGCAAGGCTCTGATGCCAAATTACCTTGCTTATTGGGTTTCAAAGACAAAAATAACATGAGATAAAACAAGTTAAGAGTTTGAATTTGAACTTTCAGTTCGAGCTACTTTCCTTTCATAACCGGATGTCTAAACTTTCGAGGCCAACCTTCACCTTCCAAAAAGGTTACAACGTCATTTCCTTTCAACAAATTGGCTTGGTCACTACCACAAAGTTCACACGCAAATTTATTTGCAGCTACAATTGAGAACTTAATTGAGCCCAAGTTGTCAAAATTTTTTTCTAGATTAAGATCAATAAAAATAACTAAGTTTGCATTTGATAAAACTGAAATCTGAAATTTGAAATCTGAAATTTGAAATTGAAATCTGAATCTATTAAGTGATTGAATTGTTTAGTACTAAATCTAATATATTTGAATGTATATCATATTAAGTGATAAGTGAATAGTTTATCACTTAATTTTGAAAGCAAGTTTTGTTTAGAAGATTCAGTGCCACTTAATTAATTCAGATGTTCTATTTTTGGTTATCAAACGGTCTGAATGTGTTAAAATCTGAATCCATTAATTTTAAGTGCTGAATTAGGTTATCAAGCGGGGCCTAAGTACAATAGTGGGAGCATCATTACTGACATAGGCATTTACATGATATAACTTTGATATATTTGCGAGTGCCAAAAGGATACTCATTCAATAGATCCTTCAAGATATCAAAATAAGCAACACACAGCTAAGATTTCCATTTAAATCTAGGATTTCTCGGATACCTCAGATGCATTGGTTGGTAAAACAGTAACATTAACATAGAGTAATTTCTTAAAAAAAAAATAGAGTAATTTCTAAAATCTTTGTTGAGGTTTCTGATAATTTCGCCAAACAACCCTGGGCTTAGGAATATTACAAAAAATGTAAAATTGAATGCTCCTAAACTTTATTCAGTTTAAAAGCCTGATCAATCTTTTTTTCTTTGCCATAACAACCTGACTGTTTCTTTCCCCTTTCTGAATGAACCCGTAAAAGCATGATCAATTGTTTTTCCCTTGCCATCACACCCTAAAGGTTTTTTTCCCCTTTCCGAATGAATCCACAAAAGCACGATCAATTCTTTTCCTTTTTGATAACAACCTAAAGTTTTTCCCGCTTTCTGAATGAGTCCGTACTGATTCTTTTCCTTTTCCATAACCACCTAAGTTTCTAAGTCGTCAAAAAAGGAGCGTAAAGAAAGGGGGAAAAAGTGACCGCTAATACATATATACATACATATACCTTCGGTCATCTATATCAAGTTTCCAAACCCTAAACGAATTTCCTAGACAAGATGAAAGGGATTCAGAGAAAAAATGTCGTTTCCATTCCAGAAGACATCCTTTTACAAGTATTCAAAAAACTTCCAGTAAAACCGCTATTGAGATTCAAGTGTGTATCAAAGCATTGGTGTTCGATGATTGAAGACTCTGAACTTGTTGATGCTTTTCGTGTGCGCCTCTGTAATCGTGGCTCCAACATCCTCGTTCGCAGGAGGTGTTCAGAGGAAGAGATTACCATTGAAGGCAGAAGGAAGTTCAATGATTTTTTTTTACTAGATTCAGAAGGCAAATTTGTTCCTCTCGAAGTTCCCATTCTTCTCCAGGTAACATACTTTCCCTCGAATGAAGGCAATTGGCAGCACGTTGAAGGCTTAGTACACTGTAAGAACATAGTATGGAACCCTACAACCAGAAAAGTTATCCATCTTCCTCCGCGTAATCCCATTTGGGATGTAAGCAAATTGATTGACAATATTGGAATTGTTGCAGGATATGACAATTGGAATGTCTCGAGTAAATACTTTTTGGGGTTCGATGGTTCTATCAAGAAACACAAAGTGTTGTGCATTTGTAGGACGTGGTTTCGGATGAATACTATTGAGGATGGCTACATCGAAAAAATGGATATTCATAAAAGCCAAGTATCTATACAAGTATTGACTTTGGGATCCAATTGTTGGAAAAAAAGGACCGATGATCATCCTCTTCCAAAAGAACTTCCTAAGGATTTCCATATCAAGACATATTGTAGCATCAACAGCACGATATATATGATAATCTGCCCCCCTTCTGAAAGATATCCGTATGTCTGGCCTTCAGAGAAAGACAGCATACTTGCCTATGATGTAACTCATGAGAAATTTCAAATATTGCCCCTTCCCGATGGATTTGGTGGTACTATAGAACTTTCTGGAGAGCTGAGGGGACGTTTGGCTCTGATGAATAGAAATCACAAGAAGATTTGGATATTAGAAGAAGAATTTGAGGGCCCAAGGTGGACTGTTGTCGATTTAGTGTTACCAGAACTTTGGTACACAGCTAGAAATTCACGGCTTGCAAAAGTAGTCCGCCCCATTGGCTTGAACCCAAGTGGTGAGATTTTCTTCGAAGCATATGAGAGCTCAGCATCAACTATTTATGCCTACAATGTGGAGCACAAAGATGCAAGGAATGTTCAGAATCTAACTGGGTTGAAGAGTTGTAACTTTGACATATTCCCCAATCTTGTGGAAACTATACAACCACTTTAACCAATAGGTAGGTGTAATTTTTTAACAGTTTAGTGGGTAAACACTTACATTTCTCATTCACTAGTGCCCAACTGCCCATTTCGCCCGTTAGAATTTAGGAAATACTAGCAGTCCAAGAGATTGTGACTTTTAGCAGAAGAAGTGGGATTTCTTTGTTCTGTCTTATTTAAGGATTTCATGTTCTATATATTGTGCTCTTTATACATTTGGGATCAGTAATGTAAAGTTCGTAGGTCTTGTACCTTTTCATTGTGCTATCTTTGCTTTTGGTATTATTGGTGTGAAGTCTTATGTAGTTTACCCTTTTTGTTAAGCAGGATTGGTGGAGAGGATTTGAGGAATCGCTTCTGGAAACTAGGTGATTGGTTTGATTCCTTTCGGAAATTGATTGGCTGATTAGAAACAGATGATAGCGGGCTACTACGTTGGAATAATTAAACCAAGTTATTTAGGATTTTTGTAGTTCTAAAACTAGGACTTGTTATCTGGTAATTATATTAGAGTTGGTATCCAAATTAGTTTAGAGAATAAAGTTGGATTGTGTTTTAGAATTAGAAATAGAATAGGTGTATGAAAGCCAAATTAGATTTGGAATTGGGTAGTTGATTTTACTCCTGAGAGAGTTGTAATTCCCAAGTAATGAAATTATTTCTCTCCTACATTGTCCTTGTGCTGTCCGCACACGACTTTGTGGTGATCAATCAAATTGTATAGGTTTGTTCTCCATTCATACATAGTGTCGTGTGGCTTGGGTTTCCTTTGATTTGGAGTGATCATATTCCTAATTTCGTTCCTCTGTTCCATCGATTGTGGCTTTGGGAAGTTTTCGTCTTTTTCTCGTTTAATCAAGAAAACCACACTGCTTAGTTTTGCTTGTTCATTGTTTATTATTTCATTATAAGAAATTATTTGTTTGACAAATTTTATTGCTTCTATTACGTGATTTTTTTGTGCTAATATATTATAATTCAAAAGATATCATTACTACTTAAAAGTTCAGATCATGTTCCATATTGAGGTTCCTCATCCAGTTCTGTCGGCCTCTTTAATTTGAGAGAGACTAGAGTAACAAAACCATTTCAACTGATGGTACTTTTTTCTTTCTTTCTTTCTTTGTTTCTTTCTTTTCTCCTTGACTTCACTGCTTCTCTATAATTTACTTGTGATTATGATCACCACCTAACACCTTTAATCTTCACAATCTTGGAAATTTACCTGCTTTGTTTGATATCGATTGGAGGCCTCGGCACTATCAATTGAACAAAAGAATGCAGACATTGAAAAGGTAAGAGAAGACAATGTATCAATTGAGATAGATACTCAAACAATAAATGGCTGTTCTGGTTATTATTTATCCGTGGATCTAGGCTCAAATACAAATGTTCTTAAACTTTCCATCTTCGTACAAAATTCAAATGGAAAGAGCACCACCATGAATTGTTTTAAGCAAATTAAAACCTGCACAAATCTCGGGTAACCAAAAGTCTTCCTCTTATAATTCTGTTCTATGGCTACCCGTAAATGTCTTGGACTAGCAATATATTCCTTCCGTTGCTATATAAAAGCCCTGAATAATGAATAATCGAATATCGTAGATTAAAAAAATTAGTTAATTTCTAAAATTTAGTAAAAGTCTACCTGAATTGATAAAATTACCCTTCATATTTTCAACTACCTTCATTTTTAATACTACAAACACCATATTAATTTTTTGTAGTTCCAACTCAAGAAAATTGAATCATAAATAAGGATAAATTTGAAAAAATGTTTACAAATACTTTTTTTGATATGTTAAAAAGACAGATAATAAGAAATATAAGTTTGGAGCACTCATATAGAAACTGAGGGAGTAGCTCTTTTATGTGGCAAGCAATATAATTGAGGCAATTTGCGAACCAGCAGCCAGACTGTCCATGGACTATTAATCTCATTTAACGCAAGGCTTCGGCTCCTGTCCAGTAGACTCACTCTGCATGTCTCACAATGTACATTTAGAGGGCATCACACGTGTTTTATATATTACGAAGGGCTGTGATCATATATATATATATATATGTAGGACAGGATATGATCATTTTAAGTATGACTAATTCTAATATTTGTTGATAAATGATCAATAAAAATTATTCTCTTTATCAAGTTTTAAACTTTAATTTAGATTTTATCTAAGAATAGCCCTAAACAATTAAAAACACATAGTTTCAACCCTTCTAGTCATTTTAATTATAACTGCAGCTGAAACCAGAAGATATTTCTGTCCAATCACTTAATGCAACCATAGGGACCAAAATCAAAAGAATTAAGAAAAAGAATACACTTTGTTTCATCATTATTAGATTCAGCCTTTTGTAACGCTAAATAGTGAAGTGTATTCTTCATCTTAATCCTTCTAATTTTGGTCTTTAATGGCTATATTAAGTGGTTGAATAAAAATTCCTTCTCGTCCTGACGGTATGCACAATTAAAATGGTCGAAAGGGTTGAAAGTACACACTTTTAATTGTTCACAGGCTACCTTAGACAAAATTCAAATTAGAAGTCAAAACTTGAAAATGAGAATAGTTTAAAGGCTTTCTATATATTTTTAAACCGACAATATTGGCTAAATTTGGTGGAAGTCCTTAAACGTGATTTTTTTCATTGGGGGACTTATTTGCAATAATATATTATTGAGAGATCAAAAGAGTGCAAAAAGAAATAGTTTAGGAGTGGAGTGGATAGTTTTCTAATAGGAATCAATGGGAAAATGTTAAATTGCTCAAGGGGGCTGTTGGGTGGGACCGTAAGAATCACTTTTTATTTCATCCTTCTAATTCGGCAAATTCCTCAAAATATTGACTAAACAAGAAAAAGTCCACAATTTGTGGCTCTTTTTTTTTTCTTTTCTCAATCAAGCGGTGCCGCACGTTAGATGTGCGGCACCAGACTTAATTTTTTTTTCTGTTAAATGAAGAGGCCCTTCATAGCAATTTTTGAAAAATTTTTGTTACTGGTGCCACACATTAGATGTAGGTAGATATATGTATTTCCAAGCATGGTTATTCAGCAGTGGAATTCAGATCTCTTTGTTCTGTTTTATTTGGTTTCCAAATTCTTACGTTGTTCTATTTTGCTTTTGGAACCAGTCATGCAAAGTTTGTAGGTAGACTACTTTGTAACTGTGCTATTTTTGCTTTGGCATCCTTGTGGAGACGACACGGTGAAATTTGATTTTTTTTCCATTTTCCTCAGTTTTTTATTTTTGTTTCCAAATTGTCTTTTTAATAAAAAAAAAGTTTGGATAGGTTCAATTTCAATCACTACTATAGATTATAGACTGCCTCACCAACATAACTTTTACATCCTTCACATCGACAGTGAGATTTGAAGTGATTTATACTTATCAATTGGTTCGTCCTTTGTCAATTGAGGCAACACAATGTAGTGGGATCGAAGTGGCTCATACTTATCGATTTGGTTGTTTGGTATGATAAGGAGATATTACACCTTAAAAAAGATTCTTACATCATTATTTATTAGTTATGGGTACAACTATTTTTCTACAATTAGCTTTACTCAGTCATCCATCTCTAACGAAGACATTCTCTAGCATCAATGGCGCAACATATTGCATCACTTTTCGGTTTTTTCCATATAATAAATTGTCTTTGACACAAGTTCAAGTGCATATTAGCCTTTGACACAAGTCATGAGAAATTTCAATTTTTGCCTCTCTGTGAAGAAGTTGTGTCTGTCATCGACTCGTAGGGTAGAATCTATCGATTGGGCCAAATGCTTTCAGCTACAATATGTAGATCAAAGATGCATGGATAATCCCTAAAACTGCCAAATTAAACCCAAACCCAGCAACCCGTCCAACTCAACCACGAGGCTGACAGGTTGGCAGTTGGGTTATGGACTTATGGGTAAGTTTAGGAGGTTGGTTTGGTCAGTTGGGTTATGGACGTATGGCTATGGGTAAGGTAAGTTTAGGGCTGGATGTGAGAAAGCAGCCTAATTTTTTAGCAGGTTGGGTATTTTGTTGGGCACCCAAAATTATCCGTCAAACACAAAATCCAACTGTTACTACAATATCACACATGCCATCAGATTCCAACAATAAAACAACTTTTACGTAGCAGCAGTTTCTTTTTTTTTTTTAATTCCATTCTTATAATTTTGGTCAAGTTCTGATTTAACCCCAAAAATCTACCCGTTCTTAATTTTATCAGTTTTATACTATTACATGTACCACAATAATTTAAAAATCTAAATTTTATATGTTTCTCAATGTTTTTATTCCTATCATATATATTTCTATATTTTTCTTAAATTTCCAAAAATTTTTATATGTAGTCTTATTTTTTATAACATTTTTTGTATTTTATATTTTATTAAATATTTAAAAAATAAAAATTTGCTGAGCTTACACCCAGCGCCTCAGACTTTTGCCCCACTTCAGTAGAGACCAAATGTCCTACCCAACGCTTTCACCTTTAATCTTCATGTTTTCATCCACTTGTGTATGAGATTTGTTTGCTCTTGAATATTTTCTTGTGTTTGAGGTTGGTTTTGTGGGCTTTGATTTGAGGTGAGCTGGAGAGGGAGGCAGAATGATTATTTGGGTGGAGTTTCCTTTCATTTTCTGCGTTTAAAGGTTTGAAATCATGTTATAAAATGAATTTCAAATTCAGAGGTGTAGCTTTTGTCAAAACCCTCCTCTTGAAGGTGGCAGTCAATAGTTGTAGCCACCAGCCTGTAACTAAAACTCCATGACCATGGCTGCCTTGTGTTTTTGTGAGGGAGAAGATTAGTAAAAGAAAAAAAATGAATTGAAAATCAATGTTTTGATAAGAATGAAATTGAGAAAAAAAACAAATATTGGTTGTGATTAATCCCGATCCCACTCAAATCCCACTGCATTTTTGAGACGTTAGGATCAAGGCACTGTCTTACATGGCATCCCACTGCATTTTTTTATCATTATTACATCTGATTTACCATTTAAAATCACATCCTGATAGTAGGACGACTCGGGCTGTGATTTTAGCATGGCAGTGGATGTTCTTTTTATTATGCTTTCTTTGATGATTTCAAGATGTTGCAATAATGTTATTTGCTATTGCATGGCCAAACGGGATTTTTCTTATTTAAAAAAAAAAAAAAACACATAACTCAAGTCAAAGGAATCCTGAGAATTTGTTGGTCAGAGAGATGTTATTGTATTTATTATACCCTAAAACAAATTCCTATTATCATTACCAATACAGCTTGTTATCTTCACCACTAGGCAAGAAAGCCCGCACAAGGTGCGCGTTTTTTGTGCCTGTATGTGGCACATTGTAGTAGTTTTACTATTTTTTAAAATAATTTTGAAATGATAAATTTTTAATTCTGGTATAAACATTATGATATACTTATATTGTTTGCTCAATTATTGGATTTGTGTTAAGAAAATTTGTTACCTTTTTTTTAGTAATGAAAAAAGTCAAAAAGTTTGAATTATTCATGATTTAATTGAAATGTCACATAATATTCCATTTGTAGCTGTTAACTACATTAAGAATAGTTAGATGTTATGTATATGCTAATTTTATAAAACAATTATAGTAAAAATACATTATAGAATTGTTTGTACTTGTCCACTATAATTAATTGTTAGAGCTTATCTATATATATTGAATCAATCGTATGAGCACCTAAAAATAATTAACAATACTTGACTACATCATCTATCAGTATTTCACCTATACAAGTGTAGAATCATAAATGATTGGACCTATAAAAGAGCTAGCATAAATGAGTTAGCCAATGGAATAATTTCAAAAGTCTATTCACATTTTATTGTACATTTCATCGAATATCTTCCTTCCCTATAAATTAGTAACTTCCACAGATATATAGTAGCGTATCACTTGAAAAGGTTAAATAGAAAAAGAAAAAAGAAAAAAGAAAAATATCATATATGATTCCTACATGGAATGAAAAAAATATTTCTCAATGCAAAAAGATAAAACATTACCCCCAAACAATATTTGTGCCTGCAAAAAAATTGTAATAGAAAAATCAAACACAAAAACATAAGAATTGAAGAATAAAAATTTGGACAACATGATTAGAAGAAATTCTAAAAATGATTAAACATGTAATTTGTTTTGGATGCATATTGTAAACCTTAGAAGTCCATTAGATCGCCAATGTTGTAAAGAATGATGAAATGCACATAAGTGATGACTATGGAATAGTGTATAAAGATGGAGAAAAGGTAGGAAATCAAAATCAATGAGAAAGATAACTATAAATAAGGAAAAATTTCTTGATACTGTTTGTCAATAATTGAGGATTTAGTGAGTTGTTAAGTTATTTAACTAAATAAATGAGAACATTGAAGAGACAAATTCATTCATGACTAAAAATTTAATTAAGGCTGTCTTTTCACATGCCCAAAACAATTTTTCCCATTAAATTAATTTACAAACATACAAACATAAAAACGGAAGAAGGATAAGGGTCGGCTGTTGGAACATAATCAAATAATCAAAAAACATGGAGAGAGGAAGTAATATTCAATAGAGTTTGACTCACAATAATAATGACTGATATGAAAAGTTGTTTCTCCTTTTTTTTTTTTTTTTGTGTCTCATCCTAACATCTAAAAGGCAGAAAAGGGTAATAAGGAAAATTTACTACCCAACCAAGCATTACTTAATATTACAATTAGTAGTTAATGTCTTACAATGAATGATCAAAAAGACTACTTGACCCCTAAAAAGTCAGAAGAAAATGAAGCCACCACTTAAGCTCCAAACTCCTTTTTATATAGTTATAAGGATACTAGGAAAAGAATAGTAAGAACATATCGAGAAATACCAGTAGTAATTCAAGGCATCAACACTATTCTATATTTCTGTAACAATAACAGCCCCTGGTGCCATCTGCAATACTCCAGAATTCAGCAATATGGATCTAACTAAAAGGATGGATTTTGGTTTTAATTGATTATAAGTTTGTTGAATGAGATGATATTTATGGTTTTAAATTTTCTTCTTTTTTTTTATTTTATAAACTGGTGGACCTCTGTTTCCTAAATTAGTGCCAAGTTCTAACTATTATTCTAGACGAAAAAACCCGTTCAATACTGTGCTCAATTTGACACACACAACACAAGCCCATCTTACAACACGTTGAATGCTAGGTTAATTAGAAAAACAAATATGCAACCCTACTACTGGAAATTTCATTACTCTTTCCTCTCTTAATCTGCAAGGGGAAGCATACAAGCCAAATGAGAAACTGGGAATCCGTGAAGGATTCTTCAGCTCGACTAGGTGGAGAGAATACTTCTTAGGATTCGATGCTTCAACAAGGAAATACAAGGTTTTAAGCATTTGTAGTATGGGGCTCCTAATCATGAATACCAGGACTGATGGTGTTGACGACTTGGACATTTATGAAAACCATGGGTCGGTTTGGAATAGCTGTTTTTGAAAAACTGTATTTTACATCCCAAATGTTACAGTAATATACTGACAAAAAACAATTTTAAAAACACCAATCCAAATAAATATTTCAAAAATTACTTATACATACAAAAATAAAAAATTTATTGCTTCTTGTTTCACCCAAACCCCATTACCACCCATCACCACCTACCCCCACCACCATCTCCTCTCCCCCTTCACCTTCCCTCTCTCTCCTTCCCCCTCTCTATTTCTCCCCACCCCTCCCTGCAGCCCCCTTCCCCCTCCCCCTCCCATCCAAATTAAAAATTTATTTGGGGTATTTTTTGTGACATTTTTAAAATTAAAAATTTATTTAGAGTAATTTTTTGGGAAATTTTTAAAATTAAAAATTTATTTGGGGTATTTTTTAGGGTATTTTTAAAATTAAAAAATTATTTGGGGTAATTTTTGGGGATATTTGTAAAATTAAAAATTTATTTGCGGTAATTTTTAGGGTATTTTTAAAATTAAAATTTATTTGGAATATTTTTTGGGACATTTTTAAAATTAAAAATTCATTTGGGGTAGTTTTTAGGGCATTTTCAAAATTAAAAATTTATTTTGGGTAATTTTTGAAGGTATTTTTAAAATTAAAAATTTATTTTGGGTGATTTTTGGGGGTACTTTTAAAATTAAAAATTTATTCGGGGTAATTTTTAAGGCATTTTTAAAATTAAAATTTTATTTAGGGTAATTTTTTGAGGCATTTTTAAAATTAAAAATTTATTTGGGGTATTTTTTGAGGTATTTTTAAAATTGAAAATTTATTTAGTGTAATTTTTATAAAAATTTTAAAATTAAAATTTATTTGGAGTATTTTTTGGGGCACTTTTAAAAATAAAAATTTATTTGGGGTAATTTTTTGGGGCATTTTTAAAATTAAAATTTTATTTAGGGTAATTTTTCGAGGCATTTTTAAAATTAAAAATTTATTTGGGGTATTTTTTGAGGTATTTTTAAAATTAAAAATTTATTTAGGGTAATTTTTATAAAAAATCTTAAAATTAAAATTTATTTGGAGTATTTTTTGGGGCACTTTTAAAAATAAAAATTTATTTGGGGTAATTTTTTGGGGCATTTTTAAAATAAAAATTTATTTGGGGTAAATTTTGGAGCATTTTTAATTTAAAAATTTATTTGGGTAATTTTTGGGGCATGTTTAAAATTAAAAATTTATTTGGAGTATTTTTTGGGGCATTTTAAAATTAAAAATTTATTTGGGATATTTTTTGGAGCATTTTTAATTTTAATTTTAAAAAATACTGCAAAAAATTACCTCAAATAAATTTTTAATTTTTAAAAATAACCCAAAAATTACCCCAAATAAATTTTTAATTTTTAAAATGCCCCAAAAAATACACCAAATAAATTTTTAAGTTTAAAAGTACCCCCAAAAATTTTTTCAAAAACACCTCAAAGACAGTTACAATAATTTTTTTCACATCACAAATGGTACAGTAGTATTTTTGAAAAACAGCCCCAAAAACAACTAATCCAAACAAAGTCCATGTGTTTGCAGAAGTTTTTGACTTTGGGAGCAAATTGTTGGACATGTAGAAAATGTTGTGATCCACAAGAGCTTTACAAGGGCTTTGTCGCGCCCCATTTTTTTTGTGAAAAAGGGAAGGAGAGGGAATGAGACCTCCCTCTCGTTTCGCTTCGGGTTTTTAGTTGGAAAATGCTTTTTTGGTTAAAAATTGATTTTTGATTTTTGAAAAAGAAAGGGGTCATGGGACTACAAAAATGCGACGATTTGGACCCAAAAACAAAAGTCTAAAAAAGGGTTTTTAGAAAAATTTGGAGTCGCCACTTGGTATGGAGTTTAGGTGTATCAAGTCACCCAAAAGATTTGATTAATGAAAATAAACAAAGAAAACCCTTTTTAGACGACTCCAGGTCTTTGAAAAACTAGAGAAAAAGGTTCGGGGGTCACGGTTGAAAGAAGGGAAGGCAAAGATTCGATGTTACTCGTCTCTAAGGCACCCTTCTAACCTAGCCAAAGCTAGTTGCAAGATTTAGTTGAAAATTTCCTAATTTTAACTTTAAAATTTATCACATTTGGATGTTGTCTATATGGATGCAAAAACCTAGATCTAATGTTGGATTGAGAGGGGGCAAAATGTCTCCTTGAGGTGTAGTTGGAATTGATCACATTAGTTGTGTCATCTAATTTTGATCCCTCGAGGAGGTCACGAAAAATGCAAATGATGAGATTTGAACAAACGGAAAAATAGGGTTTTCAAAATGCAATTTTTACAAAATATCATGAGAAAAGAAATTGGATTTTTGAAAAGGTCAATTTTAAGTGCAAAGAGGAACTCGAATTTCAAAAAGATGCAATTTTAAGGAAAAACGGTTTTTTGACTTTGAATTGCTAAACATGAAGAAAGAAACTTGATTTTTAAAGGATGATTTTGATAGCATTTAAAATAATGCACATGTATGTCCTAAAGAGGGATAATGCAACATAATGGGTACAGGGGACTAAATTCATGACTTTAATTCTTCCTTTTCATAGAAGGAAATAAAAGCGTGCTAAGGTTAGGAAGCCACACTCGCTCTTTTCCCTAATTCAAAGGGTAATGCCTTAAATGCACTAATCTAAGAAAAGAAAAACTAAATAAGATGTTTCGCATACAGGATGGGAGAATATTAACATGCAAAAATGGAAAAGAAACTCTAAGGTGAAAAGTGTGTGATATTTGTATCTAATGCATGAACGGCGTTTAAGGGTCTAGCATTGGACTAGCCCTCGTCAAAAAGTTCTCACTAACATTGGATTAGTGAGAAATCGAAAAGAAAAGGCCATAACTAGCGTTGGACTAGTGTGGTGACGTCAATACATTTACACAATAAACATGTAGACAAGATAATAAAGCAAGTAAACATATAAAACATATAAACACATAACACATAGGCATAATATCTAGATGCAAGACCCTAGGAAAGCAAATAAACACATAATCATGCAAGCATGCAAAATAAACATATAAAACCTAATTATTGCATTGGGGAAACCTAAATACATTCTAAGGGGAAGAAATTCGAAATAATAATCTAACTATTACATTTTCTAGACTAAATACACTTTTTACAAAATTAAACCTATCTATTACAACTTGGCATCCAAGGCCTCCAAATGATTTGCCCAAAAATTAAATGACATAAATAAAGATTAGGCATGAATAAAAGCAAAGGAAAACTTAATTTAAAACATGCAAAATCATGCAAAAACACATAAAAAGCACATAATAGGGGAAAGAAGTTACCATCCCTTGATGTGATGCCTTAATTGAATCCTTAAATGATGGGAATGGTTATCTAAGACTCAATGTCAACAAAAGGGATCAAGGTACCAATTTAAAGGAAAAATCAATCAAAATTCAAAGCGTATCTAAACAGGTTCTGCAGTCAACATAGACAAGACTAGGAAATAGAGTAAGATTACGGAACAAAAGAGGAAATATCAAGAATCACGGAATCGAGAGGTTACGAGGGTAGAAAGCGGACTTAGCAGCAATACAATCCAGCGTTACTGGCAAAATAAAGTCCAGGAGGAAGCGGACCGGAAACGCGGACTGAGGCAAGCGTGTCGCGTCTCTTCCCATCTGCAAAATATCAGGAAGATTGCTTCCAGTTTTTCAGACAATAACACAAATAAAATCCTGGAAGCAAGGGGATCTATTTAAAACATCAAAATCAGCATTGAGATCATGTCAAAACAAGCTAAAATCAAGAAAGCCAAATCTAAGCATCAACATCATCAAATAGACAAAAGGGAAGGGAAGAAGCGCCGGGTAGAAATGCGGCAAGTTCGTGGGTGGCTGCGTAACAACCAGCGTTTCTTCACATCTTCAAATATTCAAGAAGAAAGCGGATGCGTTACGCGAAGTAGTCCGCAAATGGTGCGTTTCTTCACATCTTCAAACATTCAGAGGAAAGACGATTCTGTGAGTCAACCGCAAGTAGTCCGCGTTTCTTCACATCTTCAAAACGTGAAGAATATTTTTCCAGAAATTTTTCAGAAAACTCAACAGAATCATCAGAAGCATCAAGCGTCGATTTTAAGCGTAAAACAAGTCTACTAGCCTTACAAAGGCTATATAAGCGTAACATACTTATAACAACAAATAAACATCATCAACTATCATAAAACATCAAAACATAGTCAAGACCTTGGTTCCACCAAAGGTCACATTTTCCGATAATTTTACGATCAAAAGCGGTAAATAAAGTAGAAGGATGTTACGAATCAAGCTTGAATCTAAACAAAAGAGGAGGGCAGAAATTCCAAGAATAATCTTCCCAAGTATGAAACCCTAGCTTTTCCCTTTCTTCTTTCTTTTCTTTTTTCTCTTTTTTTTTCTTTGATTTTCAATCATTTTTCTCTCATTTTCTTTTCTCTCAGCCTCCCTCTTCTCTCTTTTTCTCTCAGATTTCCAACCTCTTCCAGAAAACCCTAACATGGGTGATTTATAGGCATTAAAACCTACAATCAAGGGCTTGGATACTTTGAGGGTTTTCTTGGGTTAATCTTGATCATTGGATGCGTTTTATTTGTGTCTTAAGGATCAAGGGTGATTTGGGCATTAACTAAAACGATTACTTGATGCCAAAGACTCAAAAATACAGCTGGAAATGAGGAAGGAAATGCTAGAAAAAATCTGGCGTAATTTTTTTTCGATCGGGTTGCGGACCTATCCGTCATGCTTTTGACTTTCTCTTTTTTTTTTTTTTATAGAAAACCTACAAAAATAACAAAAATGTGTTAGAATATTCAAAAATAAATAACTAAACATTAATAGATAAAAACATAAGAAAACAATTGAAATAGTCAAAATTTGGTGTCTACAGGCTTTAAGTTTAATAGATACTGTAGTATTAACGGTGAAGACTGCAATTATGAATCACACACACAATCTTGTGGAAAATGGGAGCAAATTGTTGGGCGTATACAAAATTTTTCTTTAGCCAGTGGGCACACATACAAATTATTAGAGTATAACAAAAATTTCTTATGAATTTAGTAATTTCACACTTGTAAGTAACACCGCCTTGGTCTAGGCCCTTTTTAACAGTATTCTTGTGCAACCACTTTTGATGAACCCTCTTTTTTCTCCTTTAGACAAAACCTTAAGATCTAATCAATCTTCCTATTGCATTACTCTAATTTATTATAATTTTCTTACCATGAAGATTGACTGATTTTTTTTATTCTAATTTTCTTTGCCATGATGATTGACCGATTTTACTTTTATTCTTCCTTTTCTTTCGAACGGACTCCTATTGATTGCTGAAGTGTAATGTAGTCTAACCAATGTTTTTAAGGGACAAAACGGGGAAAAAAAATAAAGAAAGAAACGAGGTGGTCATACCCTTCATTTAAATATTCTACCCTTGGGCATCATCACAACCCTCGATATTTACCCAAACCCTAAAATTTAAGTTCTTGACAAGATGGAACCGATCAAGAGAAATCTTGCAACTCCAATGCCAGAAGACATCCTTTTCCTAATTTTCCAAGAGCTTCCAGTTGAATCGCTCCTGAGATTCAAGTGTGTTTCAAAGCGCTGGTGCAGCATGATTGAAGATCCACACTTTGTCGATGCTTTTCGCATTCGATCTCATAACCGTGGTACGAGGCTCCTCGTTTGCAAGTCCTTGTGGCAAGACAGATATAGCGCGAAAGTGACTGATTGCTTCGTGTTAGATTCAGAGGGCAAATCTGTTCCTCTGGACGTTCCAATTATTCTCCAAGAAGGACACTTTCCCATACGGCAACCCGTTGAAGGCCTAATATGTTTTGACGATGCTACTATATGGAACCCTACCACAAAAAAAATTACCCACATTCCCCTGCGAAATCCCTTCCCAGACGCGACGAAGACGGGTATGGGAATCCCTACAGGAGAGTGCAATTGCTCTTTCCAGAGCGATTGCCTTCTGGGGTTTGATGTTGCCACGAAGAATTACAAGGTGTTAAGGATTTGTAAGGCGCAGTACTATAGAAAAACACCTGTGGATGCCTTCACTAACGGTTCACGTGTTAGTGAAAACAAAGTTCACGCAGAAATATTGACACTGGGAGCGCATTGTTGGAAAAATACTAATTATCCTCCTCCACAAGAGCTTTCAAAGGGCTTCTGGATTATGGATTGCTGTAGCATCAAGGGCATCATGTATATCATCATCAGTCCCAAGTACAAAGGGCGTTGTTTAATATCCCCACTCGAGGAAGTCCTCCTCCTCTTACTGACCTTTGATTTAAGTCAGGAGAAATTTCAACTCTTGCCACTTCCCAGTGGACTGAACCATGTGCAGTTTGCAGGTGAGGTAGGGGGACGTTTTACTCTGATTTATGGTTATCAGATCCGAAAAATTTGGATTCTAGAAGAAGAACAAGAATTTGAGGGTGGAAAGTGGACTGTTGTGGATTTATTGTTGCCACAATCTTGGAACATAGAGGACTATACCTGGGAAGATGACCAAGTATGGATCGACCCTATCGGTTCAAACCAAAGTGGTGAGATACTACTTGAAGTTGGTAAGGAGGACGAGCCTGATAATGCGGAGGACGAGTCTGATAATGTGGAATCATTGTCAGCTATTTTCAGCTACAACCTGGAACGCAAGGATGTAAGAATGGTCAAGACACTAACTGCGCTTGGTGATGACTATATTACAATCTTGCCCAAGTTTGTGGAAAATGTACATCCATTGAACTAGGAGCAGTTTTACGATTGAAGTGATGCTCAATGCCATGTTTTCAGACTCGGACCAAATCGATCGAATTAGAAATTGGCCCGAATCAGTTCAATTATTCGAGAATTCAAAAACCGGTCAAACTCACTCAAATCTCGGGTTTAAACGGTAGACTGGTATTAAAGTTTTTTAATTTTTCACTTTTCCGCCTTTTTTTTTTGCCCTTTTTGCCTTTGACCTTTAATTTTTGACCGAGTACAAAAGAAAAAAGAAAAGAGGAGAAAAATACCAAAAAATAGACAAACCTTCTATAATATTCCATCTTGTTGGTGTTTGGATTTTTAATTGAATTCTATAATATTCTTTTTTATTGAATATCTTCTAAATTACTAGAATTGAGTAATAGTGATTTGTTAATGGCTTGGCAAATTTTCAAGAAAACAACTGATTTTTGGACATAAATAAATTTCATTTTGAGAATTATTGACCGTGCTTAGGTATTTCAAGAATTCATTTCTTTTTTTTTTTTGACATTTAAGAATATTACAATCTTGATTGCCTCTAACCTTTAGAGGTGGACATTTTCTCCTCTCTAATTTGTAAGAGCCAATTATTTTTGTTTGAAAGTTATCTTCTTTTGCCTTCTTTTAAGCGGTAGATGTGCATTGCTATTTTTACTTTTTTTTTTTTTGTTAGTTGCTTATTTGACTTTTTGACTTTCTTTAAATTTTGAAGCTGCACGAACAATGAATAGGTATGTGTGTGTCTCTTTCTCTCTCTCTACATACATACATATACATATACATATACATATACATATATACATACACACACAAATATATCTATCTATATATATATATATATATGACGTATTTATGAAGTTATCCAATTTGACCCCCGATTGAACCCATTGACTCCTGACCCCTTAGTGCATCCAAAAATTGTTACATGCAAGGAGTCACATTTCTTGTTTATTCACTTTTTCAGAAAGAGAATAGTTCTTACACCTTGGTCGATTTTCTCTTACTGCTAATTGGCATCTGTAACAAAACCATGCTGTAGGAAGTATTGAGATTGTAATTCTGACAAGGTAATTGAGATTTCCCACTTGATCTGTTCACTGATTTCTCCAGTTTTGTATTATGTTATTTGGCACTAAAGCCAAACTGCCAATCTGTTGTATTTTGAATCTGTGATACAGGGAAAGGAAAACATGAGTAGAAATAAATTGCGCGTAAAATATTTGATAATCAAATTTGATTCTTTTAGATATCTCAAAGGCCAAATCAATTTTCGTTCTTTTAGCTATCTCATGACCAAATGGACAATTGAAACCTTTTATTTTATTTTTTAATTATTTTACCAACAGATTTGAGTTTTGTTGTCAAGCGAGTTGAAATCCTTTATTATTATTATTATTTTGGTCTTTAATGAGCTTACTTGCTTGTAGTCCAAATTTAGTCCGTCTCACATGTGGACATCCATCTTTGTTCATTAACTCATTGTAGATTATCGTTCCAAGCCAACAGCAATTATTTAAATGGTCCTTTTTTTAATTTTTTTCAACAAGAGAAGAGAGTGATTTAAGCAGAATGAAAGGGATTTAAATTAAAAAAATTCTAATTCTAACATCTCAATTTTAATTAATAGACCAAGACTTCCTCAAATTTAGATGGGTCTTTTACCATGTGCACTTCGACGAATTTTGACTTACTGAATGTATAATTTCAAATATCGCTAATAACACTTCCAAGCCTTTGATTCATATGACCTAGCCCATTCAATTAGCTTTTTTCCGCCTATTCCTTCCAGATTCTCGATTAATATGCATCTTTATCTTTCAAAAAAAAAAAAAAAAGCATCCTCTACCGTGATTGTTGAGAATTTATTTGGATATTGAAGCATTGGTATATTTGAAGAAAAAAAAGTAAAACTCAGTTGAAACATGCAAGTGCAATGTTGGGATTTGGGCATACATTTGAAGGTTTTGAATCCTCTATTTAAACTCAACCCTGTCTCACACTTATTGGAGATTGGTAATAGAGGATTCAGAACCCCATTATACTAACCCACGTCTAGGTAACAGTTATTTTCTTTTGTCATTTTAACAATTATTTTTCATTTAGGAAGACATGCAATTTTAGTCCTCAACATTTGGTTTATGTCAAACTAGTTCCTAATATTTTGATCAAAATAAATCTAATTCCCAAAGTTCCTGATATTAGGCATATTTAGAACAATTAATGATATTCAACAACTACTAGCAATTAGAATCATATTGTTGTTATTTAACAACTTTAATATCGTACTTTTGTCCATAATTTTTAGAAATTGAGTCATTACAGCTCTAAAATTTAAATAATGATATTGAGAGATTAGGATGAAATGAGACATGAATTAGAACAAAATTGTGTTCAATAAGGAACGAAAAGTGAATTGGAGTGATAAAAGAAGAGGTGTTGAAGTATCACAATTAGTTAAAGGGATCCCTACAACGTTTAAGCCTAGTAGTCAGATTCAGATTATCGGGTATGACTACCTCATAAATTGGGTAAATTTACTGTTAAATCTGCTTACAAGAGTCTGGTTCAGCCTTTCCCTACTGTTAATTTGAGAGTAGCGCCATAAGAGGAACTGACTTAGCACAGACGAATAGCAAGACAATATTTTTCAATCCATGTTCTACTTAGTAAAACGAATAACAACACAAATGCCAAATGCAGATTGCAAGTTTACTGCCCCTTGCATCTATGACACTTTCTCGATCCAACATTCATGAATTTCAAACGTCGGACACTCTTAGACAACTAGTAGTACCAAGCGGACATACATTACACGGCTTTGAAACCTGTATTTAGTCTTAACTTTGTCTTAATTACTCTTAATTTGAGAATAGAGCAAAAGATGGGATAGAGGACATGGAAGCCCTTTATACAATCCTAATTCTAGGTAACATTTATTTTTCTTTGGTTGTTTTCATTATTTAAATTCCAAAATATGGATTCCAATTGATTATGTAATTTATTATTGCCTATTAAAAATTTTAGCACAATTCTTTCTTTACCATAAAGCCCTTTTCTTCTCTAATAATTTTTTTTTTTTAGTGAATAGGCTTCTAAGTTCCAATATCTAAAATCAATGCTAAGTTGTGACAGATAAGGATTCTGACTTAAGATTTTAATAAGCAAAACAAGGAAAGAAAATAAAACAAGGCGGCCAACTCTCACCGCCATGACTTGATTTCCCTGTAAATATATCCTACCCTTCGGTTTCATCAACATCAAATCAGCCAATTATCAAAACCCTAAATATATCCTACCCTTCGGTTTCATCAACATCAAATCAGCCAATTATCAAAACCCTAAACTAACTTGAGGGAAATCTTGACAAATATGGTACAAATTAAGAGAACTCTTGTCCCCATAATTCCTGATGACATCCTTGTACAAATATTCGAAAAACTTCCAGCAAAAGCACTATTGAGATTCAAGAGTGTTTCAAAACATTGGCACAGCATAATTGAAGATCAAGAATTTGTTGATGGCTTCCGTCTTCGCTCCCATAATCGTGGCACCAAACTCCTTGTACGCAAGATCCGTTTCGGAAAGAGAGATTTCGAAGGACAAAATACAAGGGCACTCGATTTCTTCTTAATAGATTCAGAAGGCCAATCTGTTCCTGTCGCTGTTCCGAATATTCTCAAAAGAAAATTCTTTCACTTAGATCAACCTGTTGAAGGCTTAGTGCTCTGTAACAACCTCATATGGAACCCAACCACAGGAAAATGCACTGATCTTCCCCCGCGTAATCCAAATCCTTACGCGAAGGATATCAGTGAGAAAATGGGAAACATGAGAGGATGTTACGACTGGGGTGTCTCGAGTGAATACTTTCTGGGATTCGATGTTTCAATCAAGAAATACAAGGTGTTAAGTATTTGTCGTACGCAATTTGAAAGAAAACCCGTTCGGGCAGACAAGGATATTTTTTGCCAGGACTTTGATATTGATGAAAACCAGGTCCATGTCCATGCAGAAATTTTGACGTTGGGTACCAGTTCTTGGAAAATTTTAAGTATTGATTATTCTGTGCAGCAAGACCTTTGCAAGGGCTTCAGTGTCAAGACATCATGTAGCATCAACGGGGTAATATATAGCATCATCAGTCCCCATGATAAGTTGTCTATAATGTCCTCGTACGAGAGTGAATGCATACTAGCCTTTGATGCAAGTCATGAGAAATTTCAACTTTTGCTTCTTCCCAGACAAGTTTATGTAGATTTTGCAGGTGAGATTGGAGGACTGTTTGCTCTCATTGATCCTTTTAAAGAAAAGATTTGGATACTAGAGGAAGCTTTTGAGGGTGGAAAGTGGACTACAGTGGATTTGTTTTTGCCAAAAAGGTGGATACCAAAGACATTCTTTGAGGGCCGAGCGATCAGGGTCTACCCTCTTGGTTCATGCCAAAATGGTGAGATTTTGTTTCGAGTTTCTGAGACTGTTTCAAAGACTCGCAAAGATTTAGGACCAACCATTTTCAGCTACAATATGGAGAGCAAAGATGTAAGGATAATCACAAAACTTGATGACTTTTTAGATGACTGGGATAACATTGTCTCTGGGCTTGTGGAAACGATTCATCCACTTAATTAGTACTCTACTCATATTTAATGGTTTCCGATGCTTAAATTGTGTTTTTTTTTTCAATTTGCTAATTAATCATGTCATTTTTTTCTCTTCTGTTTTTTTTTTTTGGTGAACAAATCCTTAGTTTCATTGATCAAGCGTGAGGAGTATATAAGGGAACAGTGTTGGAGTAAGGATTTCAATTTTGGGGAGGTCAAAATAAATCAAATATATCATACAAAAAGTCCTTTTAGTATAATTTATCGTATATATGTTGCTATTATACACAATGTTTTTTATAAATATGATAATATAAAAACTATTAAAAAAATATTAAAGTTAGTACATTAAAACTATACATGACGTTTTTATGAGCCATAGCATAGAAAATATTACTAGCAAGAAAGTAAGTATGAAATTTCAACCTTTATAAGCAATGCTCAATAAGAGCTTTATATTTCCTTTAAATTAAAAAAAAACTTTAAAAATTCCTAAAGTAAAATCAATGTTGCTAGAGAAATCAAACAATTATTTTGAAAATTATGTCATCTACAAAGATATATATTAGTGTCGCTCAGTAATTTTTCACTTCTTACTCCCTATTGATAAATACACATCAAGATTCACAATAATTCATAAAAATATAAGTAAAAATTTCCAAATTTAAGATAAAAAATAATCCATAACTTACCATAAAATTAATGACATACAAGATAAAATGGTGTGACGTTACTCTTTACATTAAACTTTTAAATAACTATTCCTTTGGTTTTGGAGCTTTGTTGATGGTGTGAGCTTTTAAGAAATAAAAATTCTTGTTGGAGCAATAGAGATGGTGAAAGAGATGATAATCAATTACCAATGAAAAGAAATGAATAAGAAGTGGGTCTTTTCTCCAAATTCCAACCTTTATTTTACTCTTTTAGCTTTGTCTGTTTTAAGAAATTTTTACTTTTGCTTTCACCATTTTGACTTTTAATGTCTTAGATGAATCATGCTTTTATAAACATTTTAAAGGTTTAAAAGATAAATTTTTTTCTTAATGTTAGGAGTAAATTATTGGAGGGACCTACTTTAATCTTTTAGGGGGGAGACAAAATAGATAAATATATATGAGAGTATATGACTCTTAAAATCTTAGCCTCCCTGGGTCTCTTAATGGCTCCGCCGCTATAAGGGAATAAACATACTCCAAAATATATCTAAACCATACAATAACATTTATTTTTATTAAGATGCCCATTGCTCACACGTCAACTTATACACCGAAGAGGTAATCCAGCATCACTCTGCCTATGTTGTACCCGTACCCAAAATTTTTTAAACAAATTACTATAGTAATTTAAAAAAAAAAAAAAGAAAAGATGCACTTTGTGACTAGATCTTGCACATGGAACCAGTACTACTTTTCAACGTATGAAATCGCAAGACATGTCCATGCTATGTGTGTTTTTAAATAACGTCTTCACATTTTTCTCTAACTTGTTTGGTTCAAAACCCGCTCGTGGGATTTTACAAGGGGTTGCACTTTTTTGAATGTCTACGCCAAATAGGCGAAGACAGAAATTACAAAGTCTTTTGCTAAACGTTTTGTCTTTATTACTTCAGATTATAGGTTGATTTGTGTTCTAATACACAGAATTGGCCAGTGTTCTCATGATTTGATACACGAAGCAAAATACGAATAGCTATGATATGAGCTGCGAAATGAAACTTTTGCCAAATTAAATTTGCAAAAATTGACACATTACTTTATATACAGGAGATATATATAGTTAGCATTTCCTTGGCAGGGACAAAGAGTTTCTCTGACATAATTTATACAAGTGATATACACAATTGTAGCTGGAACTCATTTTTGGTACTTCAAACTTCAAAGTTGCGAAAATTTTCATGGAGCTTCAGGTCAAGAGACGCTTCGAAATAGGTTCTCCGAACAAGGCTTGATCCAATTTGGGCCCTTAAATTAGGAGTGTGGTTGAGGGTGTTCAACGGTTGTGTGCTTAAGGGTCAAGATCTTTTGAAGCCCTGCTACCTCGAATGAAAAGCTAGCATAAGTCCATTCAATATTTGTAAAATGGGCCTAGTTAACAGGTGTTTAGTGAGCACTCATAAATTTTTAAAAAGTACAATTAGTTAAGAAATGTGTATAAGTACAAGCAAGAGTAATAATTGTAATTAAAAAAAGTATATAAATGCAATAAAGAGTAATAATTATTAATATGTACATTTACATGATAAGTTGAGTGTGACTTATGCATGTTAATGAGTGTCAAGTAGGCACTCATTAAAAAATTCTCAAAAAATAAGACAACAAGAAACTCTTCCAAAACCATAGAAAAGAAAAGTTTGTGGCTTTGTCAATCTCCGCTAAATTTGCAATCCCCATCGAAAATTTGAAAATTCAGTTTGACAAAATTTTGTCTTCTCATTTCAAATGATTACTAAAAGATATAGATTCTCATAATTTCTCTCACCCTCTCATCTTATGAGTACCAACCCTCAAAATATTTTAAATTCCTCCTTTCCTTTACATACTGAGCATGATTTGGTGGATATATATATATTTGACAAATATAGTTAGGATGATGGAAAAATTGGATTTCTATCGAGTGGTTGTTTAGGCTTATCAGATATCTCATACTTGAAAACCACCAAAAATATAGCTCTTCTACTTTCTTTAGTTTAGACTAGTTTAGTATAGATTAGGTAGTATAGTCTAATTTTATTCTCTCTTGTTTACAAATAGATTTGAATAAAGATTGAGAAGCAAAAATGGAGGGTTTGATCTCATGTGACAAGAGTGATAGCTCTCCTATCTTTTTCTTTTTTGTATTGGATTTCTTATTTGGTAATAATACATGTTTAGATTTTCTATTTATCATGTGTTTCTAAAGTTTATACCTTAGGTTTTGGTAGAACTTTCTATGATTGTTTATGTTGATTTCTATACTATTTGATACTATTATATTGAACAAGTTATTTAGTACTTTTGTTCTTATAATCATGATTGACTGGCCATTGATTGTTATAATGTAAAAGTGTTAGATTTGCAACAAAAATTAGAATTTAGCACTAGTTTATGGAATTGTTAAATCTAGGGAGTACACTCACAAAAGTAGAGATGCACATTTGTGACTTTAGTGACTTATTTATGTAATTTCATAGAACTAATGAGCATTTAGTTAACTTCATAACTACGAAAGTTGGTATGGATTAGTTATAGGTATGGTTAGTACACTGTCGAAACCGGGTATCATATGTACTACGAAATTACACCATGCTTAACCAAGGTAATAATGTTCATTGATCCAAAAATTGCACTTAAATGAGTAGTAAGAGATTCCATGACCTAAGGAGTTTTTATTTGTTTTTCTTGCATATTTTAGCATAGTTTTACTTTAAGTAATTCGTTGAACGTCTAAATAATAGAGAAACTTTAGTAGTGCTGGTAATTATCCATTTTTCCCCTATGGGATCGACACTTAATACCCTGTACTTAATTACGACCTGTATACTTGCAGAAAATCATGTGTTAGGGTATTTAGGAATTGATAAATGTAAAATTTGATTGTGGGATTCAGCTTAATTTTATATGCATGCCCTGCACACGTCAGCATAATTTCCCAATGCACGTAATACCCATTTTCGCCAGCGTACTAACCATACCTATAACTAATCAATACCTACTTTCGTGGATATGAAGTTAACTAAAGGTTCATTAACTCTATGAAATTGCATGAACAAGTCACTAAAATCACAAAGGTGTACCCCTACTTTTATAAGTGTACTCCCTAGGTTTAACACTTTTGTAAACTATTATTAAATTCCAATTTTCATTGCAAATGTAACACCTTTAGGTTATCATAATCAGTGGTTAGTCAATCATGATTATAAAAGAACAAAAGTGCTAAATAACTTGCTCAGAATAACAGCATCAAATATCCATGAAATCAACATAAAACAATACAGAAAGTTCAACCAAAACCCAAGACATAAACTTTAGAAACACATATCCAACTCTTACATTAATATAAATTAGAATTCAATGCAAAGATAAAGGATTAAAGAGTACAAACTCCTGTCATTAGAGCCTCTTGAAACCTCCCAATCTTTATCTTTTCTTGCCTTCCTTACTAAGCCAACATTAGAGTGGATGAACACAACTATTACTATTAACTAACTATACTAGACTACTCTAAACAAAAGGACTAAGAAATCTACATCTTTGGCAGTGTTTCTTTCACTTTTCAAAACTCTTTGAAGTGTCCTGAAGGCCTCTATTTATAGAGAATTCAAGATCGAGGCAATCATATTAAAGTTGTTCACTAATGTCCTTGAGATTTCAAAAGGTTGCTTCTCCAATTTTCTATGCTTTTCTTGAGCAGAACCAGTCGAAATCTTTCACCAAAAATAGTCAAAAAGCTTGTGTGAAATGATCACAACTTACTCTACAAATTGCAGAGTCAAAGTATGGATCCGAACTCGGATCCACCCCTTGGATCGAATCCGAGCTGGGATCATGCATCCCCTATCTTTTCCTTGAGCATTTAATTTCATTTTCTTACACAACTTCGACACTTCAATTTTTATTGAAAATCTTCATTGAATCAATTCCAAATAAGTGAATTGTGCATTGTTTGATCCAAGTGGATACCTAATTAGCCAAAACTTACAATAACACAAGATATTGTACTTTAAACCATTCATTTACATGTTTTGGCAATAAATTGAATATTGAAGAAATAACCACCAAAATGGAGGTAAAAGTCCACTTTAAATCCTAAAAACACACCAAAACTAAATAACTAAGCATACCAAAAATAAGTAAAATAAACTCTTATCAGCTATCACGCTTCCAAGCGTTGCAAAGTAGGCATACCTAAATATCTCCCTGAAATTACAATAGTTTTCTAAAATTTAAAAAAATTCGGTGTTGTTTCTTACTAAATCGTCCATACTTATGGGAATTAAAAGGGATTGCTTTTTGTTTGGATGTCTATATTATAAGCGTAGATTGATTAGTAGCACTCTCAACAAATAGGCTGCTGAGCGCAAGCCAAAAAACTACGAAAACAGAAATTAAAAGGTCTTTTACAAAATCTTTCTTTTATGTTACTTAGATTCTAGGTTGATTTATATTGTGATACACAGAAGTGTGGCCATGACTTGATATACAAGAAGGCAAATAAGCTATGAGTTGAGGAGGCCTTGATCTGGTTGTTGAAATTTAAATCTTAGGAATTAAAGATAATGAGTTCAAATTCCTTCCGTCTCTTCTCCACTTTTTAAAACCCAACTCTTTCCTATTGAAAAAATTTTAAAAAATTGTCTATCTATATATATGTGTGTGTGTGTGTTTATATGTATGTGTGTGTATTTATATATATATATACACACACACACATACATACATACATACATACATACATACATACATATATATATATATATATATATATATATATATATATATATATAGAGTTTTCCTAACAGGTATCTATTGGGCAATGCTAACACATCTAAAATTGCCTATAAATAAACACACACACACACACACATATATATACCACATTGGTGTATTACATTGCTCCCCTTCCCTGAATAGTTACTATTTAAACCATAGAAGATGCTTTCTGACCAGTAGTAGAGATGGTAAATGTGCGGGATGGATGGGATTTGGGTGGGAATTAGTTAGGATTGTAAAATATAAGTTATACCCAAATAGTCTCATATTTTATGAGACTAATATGGGTAGGACTAAAATGGGTTACATCCATTTTGATCCTGTCCAAATATCCAATCAATCCCATTTTATTTATTTTTTAAGAAAACAATTTTTTCCTTAATCAAATATCTCAATATTTTGCCCTTTTCTTTCTATATCATTTAGTTCATTTGTTTATTTTTGTAAAAGTTCTACACTCTTCTTTATTAATTATGTGACAATTTTTCAAATTAAATAAATTTTTCTAGATGTGAAATTTAAAAAAGACCAACTTCATGTAAGTGATGATTTTTTTGGGAGTTCGTGCTAATTACATAAAATTCTATTTATCACTAAAACTTAATTCTCACTAAAATCCATCTACTCATGTACGCTATTTTGTTCCTTAACCATCAATATCCAATCTAACAATTTTTTGAATTTGGTTACATGCCAAAAGTAAGTGATTGGATAATAAAACAATTGTGCATACAAAATTTATGTATTCTTTTCCGAGTGAAAAAGAAGGAAAATTAGCATCAAGCAAAAAATCAAGAAGGAAAAGTACTGGAGACATTGAGAGATTTTGTAATACCTGTAATAAGTAAATATCTCTCAATAAGAATACAATGTATGCTTGCTCTTTTTTCCCCATCCTTTCTTCCCGAATAAAATCTTTCTCTTTCAAATGTCAAAGTTTCCTAAATTCTACCTTTTAATATACCAAAGTAAATTCAAGACATCCTATTTCTATGCATTTTTGTCAAAAATTGAGAGTGATAATGAAAACAAAATGGGGATTAAAAAAGGTGATGGAGAAAGAAGAAAATAAAAAGAAAGATTGTTTGTTATTTTGTTATTATTTTAATAGATACCCATGGGAGATCCAAATAAATCCCAAACAAACACATACTTTAAATGGGTGTCATTCCCATATTTTAAATAACTATCCCGCCCAAATTAAATTTGGGTATAGGATTCCAATGGATCTTGTGTATTTTTGCCACCTGTAACCAATAGTTACATAAACACATATTACATTTTGACCTTGTTGATTGAGAATTGTATCTATGGTGATTGCTATTTTACCGATCTGTCTGTCTCCAATAATTAATTCTGACGAACCCCGCCTTGTAGGAATCATCAAATCAATAGCAATACGTGCTCTTAGAAAGGCGTATATATGAAATGCTGTGAAATAATATCGGGTGCAGCAGATTCAATTAATCAAGATTCAAAAGTTGAAGTTCACCCCTAACATTAATAAGTTTAGTCGAGGGCATTTATAAAGCGTCCGAAATAAGCCTATTCACTGGTATCTAAGCAATTCTTCCTAGCCGAACTACAAGAGAAATTCCCACTGCTACCCTTCTTCTAGTGCTGTTATTCGAGTTGAGCTGAGCTCGAGCTCCTGAAGTTCGACCTCGCTCGATAACATTATGGAGCTGAAAATTGAGCTCGATCTCGACTCGGTTAAAACACTGTCAAGCTCGAACTCGAGCTCAAACTCGACTCAATTAACAGAATCGAGTCGACCTCGTTAAGCTCGAGATCGAGCTCGATTCGATTAACAAAATGAACTCTATAACAAAATGAACTCTAAATTAACAAAATGAACTTTAAATTAAGCTCGGCTCGATTTAACCTCTATAACAATTCTTCAATTAAATGAAATCTATAACAATTCTTCAATTAAATTTAGTTGCTATAGCACTATCTTCCATGTATTAAGTTAGCCAATGATTCATATATTCTTCATTAGTCCATAAGGTTCTAGCCAATTCTCAGTCACCTTAATGTTCAACAACTTGTAATTGTAAAATTGTTTACTTGACAACAAATAGAACCTAAGAATGTTCAATTATTAATAACTTGAAACTGGTGTTATGAAATTCACAGTTTGAAAAGAACAATTTATGCAATTGATCATTGAATACGAGCTATTTTAGCTTAGTGATGTGCTTCGAAAACAAATGGAATCAATTATACCCCACTAGATGAAAAGGGATTCATTAATACCAGCCTGACTTTATATTGACAGTTCGGAAAATCGTGATCATATTCTCTTTTTTACAATTGAAGACTAAAATGACAAATTTACCCCCTCAAAGTCGAGCCTATCGAGCCACTATCGAGTCGAGCTCGGCTCGACTCGTTAATGATACGGGTATTTTTCAAACTCGAGCTCGACTCGTTTACTCAAATAAGGTTGACTTTGTACCAGTTTCAGCGGACATTGGAATTCTTTTGAGCTTTTCTTTATCGTGAATGCTTCATAGGTGTGGGCAGTGATGTCCCATTGTACAATATCAGTGTCCAAGAAATTCTCAAATGATGGTGTTTTTTTTTTTCTTTTGTTAAAGGAGTTCCAACTAATGAGAGTTTCGAAATAGCATTTTGAATGAATGCATTCTATATATATATATATATAAGAGCAATCATTGAATGCTGAGTGCGTTTTCCACTTCCCAAATTAAAGAACGTTCGATTAATGCAACTTTTAATACACATGTGAATATATCTTTCACCCTTTAAAAAGAAGTCTAAAAAGTCACCTTCCGAGAATTTGTTTTGAAAAAATCATGCCCTTCGGGATTTGGGAATTTAGTCCTTATTCTTTAGCTTGACGCTCATTCGTTAGAGGTTGGTATAAGATAGGATTCAGAGCTCCCGTTTGTCACAATACTCAAGCTAAATCAGTGGAGCTTACAACAACTCCACTGGAATTCAGCTAAAATCAGAGTAAGATGAGATAATTAAATGGAAAGGGAGAAATGATTAGAATATCGAAGGAAGAAGAGAGAGAACTTGCAGGAAAAGGAATTAATCCATTTCACTCACAAGGATATCATTACATCAATAATCAGCTACCAGAACGTGCAGGGCGCACTGCTACTTATACTAGTATCTGAAAGCTACTTGTAACTAACTGCTGAGGTGGACAATTTCTAGAAATGCCCTTTAACAACCCAAAACGCACCCACCACAAAACGACAACATTTTGCTACCTCTGCTTACTAGCCAGCAATAACTAACTAATCCAGTGGTCTTGTGACACCGTCGTTGTTCTACACGCATTAAATCAAGATAGACTTTTTATTTATTTTCGTCTGAATTTCCTAAAGATTATCGATTCCAATATATCGTGTAACTTAGGGTGTGTTTGGTAAATAGGTTTCAACCCCCACTATGAGTTTCAAATTCAATTATACCCATATAAAATGTTTGGTTGGGGTCAATGGGAATAAATTAATGGGAATGATAGGTCTCTTCTATGGATTATTAACCACCTGTTACTAGGGAATCATATTAGTTGCCCATCTTATTCTTCTTAAATCATCTTAATTACCCTTTTATTCTCATTAAATATAAAAATAAGAAAATAAAATGCTACTGTTTCAACAAATGGAAAGAAAAAGAAAAGAAAAAATGAAAAAATGAAAAATAAAAATAATAAATTATAAAATCCATTCCACATTAACAAACACACTGTTGTTTTTCATCAAAACCCATTATCATTGACCATTCTATGATACCGATAGTGATAATGATAGTGAAATTCGAATCAAACCACTCCTTAGTATCATCGATGTAAAAACTTAGCAACTTCTTCCTAAAGTTTATAGTGAATTTTCTTTCATTTTTTTGGGCTAATAATTAACTTCTTCCGAAACTGATGCCAAGTGTGACGCATAGGAATTCTGACCTAATATTTGGAGGTAGGGGTGAGAATCGGAAGTGAATTCGGTAATTCGGTAATATGAAATCGGAATATTCGGAATTTTTATACTGTTGGTTACCGTCCTAATTGATTTGAATAACTAAATTCAATTGAATTGTTGAATTCAAATCGGAATTCGGAATCATATTCCGAATTTCCGAAATCATCACTGAACATTGAAATGCATTTCGAATTCAAATCGGAATTCGGAATCATATTCCGAATTTCCGAAATCATCACTGAACATTGAAATGCAATCAGTTGAAGAAAATAAATCTCACTTTGCACCAGGTGAATCCACTTTACAAACCCAAAATATTACCTTTCCTTCTTGATATGCCTTTGGTGGCAATCCTAATGTCGGAGGAAGACAATAGATTCAACAAATTACAAACTTGAACTACAAAATCAAATTTCAGCAAGCATGAAGAAAGTACAAATCCAAATTTGCAAGACATTTGCAGAAAATAAATAAAGAACTTGTCAATCAAATCAAACTCCTAAGCCAAGAAAGAAGGCAGCAAGTGCTTGAGCACTCGGTCGGCACCAATCATCATTTTTCAATCGATTAACTTGTCAAAGATCAATGATGGTAGGTTCAGCCCCATTCTTTACCAAAGCTACAAAAACAGCAAGCAACAACCATCATTAATAGGTAGTAGATGTTAAAAATATTAAGTGACAAAAATAAAAAATGATAATATTATACCAGATTCAAAGGCTTCAAGCTCCTCCAAAGTTTCTTCCACATTGATTTCAGAAGTTGTTGACCTAAGCCAGTCTTGAGCGCATATAAGACCCTGAACAATTCTTGGAGTTAAAGAACTTCTAAAGCGTCAAGAACCACGACCTCCAGTCTTGAATGCAGATTCGAAGCAAAGTGGAAATAGGAACAGCCAATACATCTCGAACCATTTGTGAAAGGATTGGAAATCTGATACTATTAGCCTTCCACCATCCCAAGATATCAAACTTATCATCATCATCTTCACAATCCTCATTAAGGTACTTATCCAACTCAGACTTGTTGTCCTTACCTCCAAGTTCCATTTTTTTCTTTTTAAACTCCATTTTGTACCTATCAGTGATTTTTTTTGAAACATCTGAAGAAACTGAATACTGACTACTACTTCCAGATTCACTGGACAGTGAAGAAGATGAGGAAGAAGAGGTACTAAATGCTGAAGGGGAGTTCATCCTCTTATATTCATTAAACAACTCAAACATAGCTTCCTTTGCCATTTCCGCCACAACCTTACCTTCATTTTCCCCATACATTTTCATAACAACAAATTCAAAATACTCATATTTAGTCCTAGGATCAAGCATGGCAGCAATAAAAATTATCATGTTCATCTTTTCAATTCTCCCCCAATATTTGTCATACTTATCCTTCATAGACATTGCCATTGCACTCAATTCAAAATCTTCACTTTCAATCATCTCCTTTAAAATCCCATTTATGTGACTGATATCATTAAAAAAATCATTAGAGGTCACATATTTAGTTCCAGAAACTTTCACAGTCAGATCATAAAAATTTTCCAGAAATACAACCATAAATCTAGCTTTTTGCCAATCTGATCTCATTGGCAATGATTGTAGTTCCTGAACCATAAGGGGATCTTGCTCCTCAAATCTTACAAAGGCTCTCTCATATCTTTGTGCTGTGTCTAACATAATATATGTTGAGTTCCACCTAGTACAAACATCTAGGCTCAACAGTTTTTTACATTCAATTTTTTCAATTTCAGCACACTCTTTAAACTTTCTTAGCCTAGCAGGTGATTGCCTAACATATCTCACTGCCTTCCGAATGCATTCAATTGATTCTCCAATTCTTTTCAAACCATCATTGACAACAAGATTCACAATATGAGCAACACATCTTACATGCATCCATTTTCCCCCAAGCACAGCCTTACCCCAATTTTGAATTTTTTGTTTCAAATATGACACAGCAACATCATTAGAGGATGCATTATCAATACCACAAGTAAAAACATCATCAATACCCCATTCAAGCAAGCATTTCTCAATGGCCTTTCCCACATCAGTTCCTTTATGACTAGAAATTGGACAAAAATTTATTATTCTCTTGTTCAATTTCCAATCATTATCTATAAAATGTGCAGTCAAACACATATAATTAATCCTCTGTATAGATGTCCAAGAATCAGTTGTGAGGCACACTCTACTACATGCATCTTTAATAACAGTCTTTAACCTTGATTTCTCATCTAAATAGAGATGATAGCAGTCTCTAGAAAGAGTCCACCTTGAGGGAATCTTAAACTGAGGACAAGCAGTACGCATAAGACGTTGAAATCCTTTTCCTTCAATGAATTTAAATGGCAGCTCATCAACTATCAACATGTAAGCAATACTCTTCCTAACAGCTTCTTGATCAAATTTCCAGCCAATTAAAGCAGTCTTGGACTCATCCCCATCATCAGTAAACCCTAAGCATAAACTAGTTTGACCACTACCCTTATTATTAGGATTCTGCTTACAATGTTTGAAGTGATTAACTAAGGGAGTCGTACCCCTAGATCTAGAATCAGCAGCAATAAGTAAAGCACAGTACTTACACCTACCATGCTTGATGTTTTTCATCCACTCTACAGTAAAGTGATCCCACACCCAAGACCTCGGCTTGTATGGACCTCTTTTTTTTGAACCTTGTTGAACTTCAGGTCCTTCACTACCACAGCTATCATGAGATTGAGTTGGAGTTGGACTAAGAGGAGGATTATGAGATGCAACGTCATGTTCCAACTCCTCCAAAGCATTCTTGCTCTCAGCCGACATTATTCAATCAATTCTGCTATCTGTCAAGTGTCAACAAGTGACAAAAATATCAACTTTTCAAGTTTTAACATAAGATCAGAAAAAATTTTGCCAACTTCTAAAAAATTTTTGACAGCTTGCGTTGATTCTTTACCTTTTTGGAGCTTCCGCTTGTCGTTCGTTGGAGGCGTGGAGCTCAACTCCAGTGACGCACTAGCTCAAAAGCCTCAAATGCTGAATAAATCGGAGACGGAGAGATGAGAGATCGGAGAGAGGGAAGGGCGGACAGCGGCTCTTCCAACAGCGAGGGAATGGAAATGGAATTGGGGATTGGGGAATTAGGGTTTGGAATTGGGGATTGGGGAATTAGGGTTCTTCGAGACTTCGACAGAGAATGAGAGAAGAAGGAAATAATTTCTGATTTTCTGATTCTTTTCCTTTGTTAGGTTTTTAGTTTTCACTTTTGACCCTTTCTTTTTAACTTTTTGCCTGTTTTACTTTTTACATTTACCTTACTAATTAGTAATTACTACTCAGTACTCCGTATATAATACACTCTATGTATATTATACAGACTTTTTTTTTTATTTTTTATTTTTGAATTCGAATTCGGAAAATTCCGAATTGAAATCTCCATTACCAAATCCGTATCTAATTCGAATTATTTACATTCGGTACATTCCGTTTCCGTCCGAGTTTCCGTATTACCAATTCCGAATTTCCGATTTCAACTCGAATTCGGTCGGAAATTCGGAAATTCGGAATTTTGCTCACCCCTATTTGGAGGAGTATAAATAGAAAGAGAAGGAACAAAGGAGGCAAAGTTTCTCCCCGCCGATGCGGGATTTCTCCCAGACACTCCTATCCTCTGGTTTCATCGACACCAAACCATCAGCTGTAAAACCCTAAGCACCAAACAGCCATCAATCTTAAAACCCTAAGCTATCTTGTCAAGATGAAACAGAGTCAGTCAAATCTGGTCACGTCAATTCTAGAAAACATCGTCCATTCAATTCCCGAAGACCTTGTTTTACAAATTTTGGAAAAACTTCCAGCAAAGTCACTTATGAGATTCAAGTGTGTTTCAAAACGTTGGTGCAGCATGATTGAGGATCCTGAATTTGTTGATGCTTTTCGTGTTCGCTCCCATATTCGTGGCACCAAACTCCTCCTTCAAAAGATCTCTCGGAACGGACGTGAAATCAGTGGGAATGATCTCTTCCTAGTAGATTCAGAAGACATAGTTGTCCCTCTTCCCGTTTTCCAAGAAAATAGCCATGTCTTAGTTACCCCTGTTGAAGGCTTAGTATGTTGTAACAACACTGTTTACAACCCTACTACAGGAAAAGCTATTGATCTTCCTTCTTGTAATCTGAATTCTTACGCGAAGAGGATGAGTGAAGATATAGGAGCCTCTGCTGGATGTTATGATTGGAATGGCCGGAGCGACTATCTTTTGGGGTTCGATGTTTCATTGAAAAAGTACAAGGTTTTAAGCATCTGTCAAATGAGATTCGATGGAAAACTTAGATACACTGACAATTGGGATATTCATGAAAAGCAGGTGTATGCAGAAGTACTGACTCTGGGAACAAATAGTTGGAAAAACATCAGCATCAATTATTCTCTTGCACGAGAGCTTTGCCAGGGATTCTACGTCTGCCGCAGCTGTAGCATCAATGGCACAATATACATGTTAATCAACCTCGGACGTGGAATGGACCTGGACATACTAACCTTTGATACAAGTCATGAGAAATTTCAACTTTTACACCTTCCACAAGAACTTGGCTATAATTATTACATTGGCTATAATTATGACAAATTTGTAGGTGAGATTGAGGGACACTTTGCTCTGGTTCATGATGATCTCGAAAAGGTTTGGATACTAGACGAAGTTTCTGAGGGTGGGAAGTGGACTTTGTTGGATTTACTGTTGCCAGCATGGTGGTGTACTTCTCGCAGAATTCAGGTCCGCACTATCGGTTCAAACCAAAGTGGTGAGATTTTGTTTCAAGTTGATGACAATAAGTTTAGTGAAGAGGTTAGAAGGACCACTATCTTCAGCTACACTATAGAGAGCAAAGATGTAAGAAGAATGGCCCAACTAGATCATCCTCGGGGTACCAAGTATTTCATCTTACCCAACTTTGTGGAAACTATACATCCGCTGAAGCCAGAGTTCTAGTTTTGCCATTTAGAAGATAAAGAGATGCTATCCAATTGGTGTTCATTGTTCAACATATAGTGCGTAGTACAAGCATATAATTAAGCTCTAATTTCCTTTTTCTTTTGCCTGTGAATTTTGGTAATTGACTTGAGATGGTAATCTCCATTGGATGTTTCTGCTTAGTACAAATTTTATACGCTTACATTTCCAGTCCCCAGTATATTTAGGTAACGACTAATTTATTCAATCTTCTGAAGAAAAATTACCACCTAATTAAGCTGTCCCTTTACCTAGTATCCAATTGCGTATGTTGACTTGAAACTCCGGAGACGGTATTGAGATGTATTACTCTGTTTATTGCAATGATTTCAAACATTTTCATTTTGTTATTTTGTGTTGGATCCCTACTGCCACTCAATGAAGTCAGTTCAATTAACCTTGCAAAATTCTGGGTTAGGCCTTCACCTCGACTAAAAGTTAAGACTCTATAGACAAAGCCCAAAAAAAAAAAAAAAAATGTTCAGTTCAATCAACCACAGTCGTCGTGTTAGTTATACAAGAATTTGCAAACATAAATAGGTATAAGTTGCGCCTAAACATTTGACAAGAATAAATCGTTTTATTTTGTTATCTTTTGAAGTTTTGTAGGAATTGCATGAGGCTTGATTTCTTTTTCCTTTTTTTTTTTCCTGATAAGATCGCGCGTTAAGTAACTAGCAATAGTGGATCAATAAAAACTACAAACAGCATCAGACGGTTACCCAATAAACACCAAAATAGGGATTAAAAACTCTTTAACGAAATGTTAATTCTTTATTACATGGATTATAGGTTGATTTATTTTCTAATACACAAAAATCAACGCTGGTCTTAAGACAGATACATTAAACAACACCCAAATTAAAAGGTTGGTGAGAACTCAATTTTTCAGATCATTTAGGACAGGGACAGCGTTTGCAGCATAAAAATGGCGGCCAACTACGCCCTGACTATAGCCCCCTTCAAAACCTTTGGTCTGGCAAGCTTCAGCACGGTCTCCCTCCAACCAGCAGTAACCTTTTTACTTCTGGCTGGGAGACCCGCACAGATATGCCTCTGCCAACTTTGGACCCATATCTGAAAGGGAAATTAAGATATTAGAAAAGTTCTGTACCCTTTTCATTTGGAAACAGTTTCAGAAAAAAAAAATTTATTGGAAAGGATAACTCGATCTTCTATTTTCTGGACTAGTTCAAGTTCTTGCAATTATCATTAACTTGGACATGTTTCGAAATATTTGTATTGCAAGTTATTTGTTCTTTATGAGGATAATTGATAAACTTGATCCCTTGCATTTTTTTTTTTTTTTGGGATAAAGTTGATCCCTTGCATTTATGTGACTCCTAATGCTAATGTTTAGTCATCTCAATGAAATTGGTTAAAGACATGTTTGCTGTGACATTTATTCTAAATGTTATGTTTTACTGTGAGGGGATTTTAAATCATATAGGACTGAATTAGGATCAACTAAAAAGATTTACGATGCTGGTAAAAATATTGAGATGAGTGTGTGATTGAGAAACTTCATTTTTCCACTAAATTATTATGTATCAATCATCAAAAAACAGAGGATTGAGAAGAATTTTAATTTCCGTATGATCACATTAGATTTGTCATGTAGGAAGAGAGCCTAATACCCTTCAATATTGTCAGGCTAAGAGGATATTTGGTGAATTTTCATCATGAAATTGGGTTTGGGCGTGAAAAAGGGTTACCATTAACCATGAGAAGCACCAAAGGGCATAATGCTGAAGCAAACATGTGCATAGAGCTCTTCATCTTGCCAAAAACTTGATCTCTAGAAAGAGATTTGATGATGACGACTATTGGACCAGGATGGTTCATTTTTGTAAGGTTAATTCCAATTTCCAAGTACTAAATCAATGAATTAGTTTCACTTTTTTAATTTAGATTTATGAAGGCATTGATGTAGAAGACACCAAATGGGGTAATAGATGAAAAATGCTACTCTTTGGCTCGTAATCCGAATAAACTCATGTCATTTGGAAGCTTTAGGGAATTGATAAGTTAACCACAAAAGTAAAAAAAAAAAAAAATAGATCTTTTACTGCTTCATTTGGGATTGTTATTAACAGAGCTAAGATTTTGCAGGCTATAACTAGTGAAGCCCAACTAAATTTTCCCAAATATATTTTGGTCAAAATTCTCAAACTACACTTTCTAATTATAACTTACGCACTTCAGTTGGGCTACCAGTTGGAAGCCAATGGTTTTGAGCACAACGGTGATGCGCAACATGTAATAACTCAGAATTAGAAATTCGAATATGGAGGATGATGCATCTAGTGTAGGCTCTCTAATTAAGAACATTACGTGTACTTAACTTGTTTAGAGGTATCCATTATTTAATGAATTAGTAATAATAATTAAGTTGCTCATATTTTAGTAAAGAATACGAAATTCATATATAATCATGTCATTCGGAGGAGGGATCCTCAGATTTTTTTGTGCCATTTCCAACGGTGGATTTGTTGGAAAGTTAATGAAATCCTATATGTTTTTTATCCCCAAAAAAAAAGGTCACTCACAGTTAAATTAAAAAGCCACAAATAGTGGATTGAACACTGCTAGAAAACCAGTGACGTTACAACTAATAGACGATAAATAATATGATATCTACTAAGATTTAATAAAAAAATAAACGTATAATACATAGCAGTTAAATTGCCCAGATATTTGGTTATAGGTCCAGAAATTTTGTTGCGGGAGAGGCCTAAAACTTGAACTAATGGTAGATATAGGGGTGGCCACGGTTCTAGAGCCACCGGTTCCGATTTAAAAACCGATGGTTTCGATTTTTCTAAAAGTTGGAATCTGAACCAACCCTTATAGGGACGGTTATGGTTACGGTTCTTGAATCTTCAGTTACTATTTCAATTTCTTCCGGTTTCGATTCCAATGCTTCTAGTTACATTAAAATACTTTTTATTACAAAATTGATGTTAAGTAAATATGACAATGAATGTAGAAAAAAAATATAAATTTTATTGTATTATCATTTGGCAAGGAAAAAGAAAAAAAATACATATATTCTTGATTTAACAAATTGCTATTTTTGATTTAGTGACGATTTTTTTTATCCTTTTAAAAAATAAATTTTTGTGAATTTGCCATAATGGCTAATCAGACTCAAAATCTCATGAAGTGCTAGTTTAATATTTTGATTAATTTAACTTTAACACTTTGATTAGATTGGATTTGGACTAAATTAGTTATTGCAATATTTACTAATGAATTGGGTTAATAAGTTAGTGGACTAAAATTAAACTTTAAATTGAATGAATTGGGTTAATAAGTTAGTGGACTATTGGTATTGAGTGCTAACTATTAAAATTAAACTTTAAATTGAATCAAAGAAACCCAACTATTCAGCATATAAGTGTATTTTTAAACAGTTTGAACGGGTCTTGAACCGTCGGTTTCAGTTCTGGTTCAATTTTCTTATGAACTTGAACCTTAACCTTTGATCACAGTATGGTTTCGGTTCCAATTTCTCAAACTCGGTTCTAGTTCTGGTTCAACAAACTGTCGGTCCTATTCCGATCCGGTTCTGATTCGTGGTCACCCCTAGGTAGGTGGGATGGGCAAGTGCCGTAGAATTCATTGGAACCTTGGCTCTGAACCACCAATTCTGGCAAAAGGGTTTGCTATCGAGGCATATATAAGAAGTCGATGAGGGCAATATAAACCATATGGGACTAAATTAGAAACAACTGTATAATTAGTATGTCGGCAGCAAAGATTAGCATTAATTTGAGAAACCTCAACAATCCCATAAATTACCATATGGCAATCATATATAAGCAAGGGATTGAGCAAATTTTTATTTTCCCTATAATCACGTTGGATTTGTTGCGTAGGAGGAAAGTCTTATAAATAATTACATACAAATGTTAGGCTAAGAAAATATTTTGGTGGAATTGTTACCAAGAAATTGGCTTAAATAAAGGTTACCATAAACCAAGCACCAAAAAAAAACCTATAAATGCCGAAGTAAAATGCGCATGAAGCTGTATGTCTTGCGAAAATCCTGATGTAGAGATGGCACTTAAAGTGCCTTGGGAGTAGGAGGTCATGGCTTCAATCCTTGACCTCCCGTAATTGCCAGTAATATGACTTTTTCATAAGTTGTAAAAATGTGACAATTGATTAACCGAAAAAAAAGGGGATGGATTATGAGGTCTGTAGCGCCGAGAAGGCCCTTTTCGGATGTGGTTCATTCAAGTACCAAATATGAATTATTTCGCTGCTAGATATCACATTCCGAAATAATGTCGTCACATTTCTCTTCGATTTTTTTTTCCTTTTCTTTTGGCTCAAAAACTCACTTGGTGAAATCTATATGTCATTTTATTGGTTTTGATGATTACTTACAACCTCATGAGTACATAGCTGCTAACCATATCCGCAAAAAAAGGGAGCCAACCTAGAATTTAAATTCTTTTTTGCCTTAATTGTTTCTTCTTTGATCAATTACTTGGACTGCAATTTGATGTAAATATTCTGATTCACCATTAATGATTTCACAAGTACATCTTGAACGTAAACATCCTCAAAGGTGAGGCATAACTTGTGCTGTTAATCGAGTCGAGGCGAGTCGAGGCGAGTCGAGTATTGAATTTTCGAACTCGACTCGAGCTTTTATCGAGCCAAGCTCAAATTCGTTCATTTAAGTTAACGAGTTTTAAAATTTGGTCGAATTCGACTCGATAAAAGGGAAAAGTGGCTCGATCTTGTGCTCGAACTCGACTCGTTAATCATAAATGAGTCGAACTCGCACGAGTTCGAGTTCGAGTTTGAAAATTTATATTTTGTGAAATGATAAAAATTAATAAATATAATGTAAAATAACAAATATACCCTCACTAACGAGCCTAATCGAGCTGCTCAACTAATAAAGAGTCGAGTTTAACTCAACTCGTTTATTTGTCGAGTATTTTCCGAGTTCGATCTTTGTCAAGTCGAGCTCATTCGAGTTTTCAAGCTGCTCGAATCGATTAACAGCTCTAGGCATAACTCAGTTTTTCAGATCATTTGTACAGGGATTGTAGCAATAACATCGACGGCGAAAGCCCTTACATTTGCCATCAATAAAACCTTCGGTCTCGCAAACTGTAGCACAATTTCTATCAATGAAGCACAAACCCGTAAATTTCTGGCTCAAAACCTTGCATAGTCTCGCCTCTGCCACCATTGGACCCATATCTAAAAGCGAAACCCAGATATTAGAGGGCTTTTGTATCCTCATTATTTGGAAACAATTCAAGAAAAATTTGTTCAAAATGATAATTGGATCTTCTATTTATTGGACTAGCTCAAGTTTGGCGCTCATTGTTAATTTAGACATGTTCTTAGAGAGGCAAGTTATACTTCTTCCCTACAACCCAAATTCCAAAACATGAGTTGGTATATATGTACACATTGACCTCGTTCCAAAGGTGTCACATTTTTATCTCCTAACCCCAGCTACACACACACACGTTTGCAATCAAATCTTAAATATTGTTTGTTACAAATATAAGAAGTTGAAAAGGAAAATTAAATCACAGGGGACTAAATTAGGACAAGATAAATAGATAATAGGAAGAGAACCAGATAATCTTCGATGTTAGCTAATAAAAGATATCGAGAAATCATTAGCCCCAAATTAGCACAAATGAGGGTTACCATTATAGCCATGACAAGCACCAAAAGAAAGAATGTCGAAGTATTTCCTGTATAAATGTATTCATTTCCATTTTGAATAGTTCCAAGGCATTTTTACTCTAAATTTGAATAGAAATTAGTTGGAATTTGTACCCCTTAACTTAAAACTCATTCCAATTTTGCACCCACAAGTTAAAGTTGGAAATCTAGCACCTTACCCGAAAAAATTCGTTCCGTTTAGTTTTCTCCAGTAACACAATCATTTATATTTTGAGATTACACATAACTGTTTGAAAGCATAAGTATCTTTGTTCCTCATCATAAAGGAAGGTTTCATTTCTCCCATCTCCCATCTATTTCCCTCAATTGTGATAACTTCAGGCTCTTTCCAGTAATTAATTCACAATTTATGAATTCATTAGTATAAATTCATCCATCTCCCTTCTTAATGTGCTGGAAGTCTGATAATGGGATTACTGGATAAATATGGCCTATTAATGATCTTTCAAAATTTAAAAGTACTAAGAGGGAAATAAATCCTAGGGGACGAAATCATGATAAGTTGTATTAACTAGTATGCTAGTAACAAACTGGAGACCACTATTGATTTTAGGAACTTCAAATTTCCCATAAACTACCATGTACAAGTGGCTGAACAGCAAGCGATGACCAATAGTTTGATTCTCCGATAATCAAATTATGTGTCCTACACATGTAGGGAAAAAAAAGCTGTATAATCTTGAATCATGGATAGAGAGGATATTTGTTGAAATTTCATCAAGAAATTGGCATAAAGAAGGGTTACCATCGACCGTGAATATCACCAAGAGAGCCAATGCTGATGCAAATATGCTCACGGAGCTCTTCATCTTTGCTAAAGATTGACCAAGAGAAAGAGATGGACAATGAGTTGACCACAACTATAGGACCATAAAGGCTCCTTTTACAAGGGTTATTCCTAAGGGTGACCACAGTTTTAGAACCGATAGTTTCGATTTTTCTAAGAGGCGGAATCTGAACCGACCCTTATAAGAACGATTACGGTTACCGTTAAAATACGTGTTATTATAAAATTAATTTTAAGTAAACATGACAATAAATGTAGAAAAAAATATGAATTTTTTTATTATCATTTGACAAGGAAAAAGTGAAAAATACATATTTGATTTAACAAATTGCTATTTTATGATTTTGCAACGACTATTTTCTCAATCCTTTAAAAAAAACTTTTATGAATTTGTCATAATAGCTAATCAAACTCAAAGAATCATCAAATGCTAACTTAATAGTTTGATTAATTTAACACTTTGACTAGATTGGATTTAGACCTAAATTAGTTATGCTATATTTATTAATGAATTGGGATAATAAGTTGGTGGATTAAAACAGATGCTATTGGTGTACTGACTATTAAAATTAAACTTTAAATTGAGGCTAAAAAAATCAAACTACTCAAGATATAAGTGTGTTCTTAGACGGTTTGAACGATTCTTGAACCGTCGGTTCCAGTTTCGGTTTAAGTTTTTTGTGAACCTGAACCGTAACCTTTAGTTACGGTTATGATTCTGGTTCCGAATTTTCAAATCCAATCTGGTTCCAGTTCAATAAACTGCCAATCCGATTCTGATTCAAATTTGAACTGTGGTCATTCCTTGTTATTCGAACTGTTTAATTAATGAATCAGTGTGACTTTTCTAATGGGATTTATGAGAGCATAGATGAGAAGACTTCAAAACAGCAAGAAGGGGGTTACTACTGTACACATAAATGCTGTGCTTTGTTTATCTAATTACGCTGACAAATGATATAGCCACAACTCCAATTTTAATGTCGTAGTAACTTAAACGAAAAAACCTTAAGACTATCCCTCCCAGGTCCCAACTCAAAATTATGATGGTGAATGCCCCCTTTTCTTCCTTTTTTTTTAACTAGAGAAGGATAAGTATGGTATGTTATCAAAAAAATTATTGTGACGTCAGAATGAGTTTTAGCAATATTGCTAAAAGTAATCACAATAATGCTTTTTGTGAGAATTAGGCAATTCTGTTACAGAAAATTGATAAGTTAACCATAAAAATAACACAAGTAAAACAATATGTGAAGAAAGTCGAAACTACAAGGAATTGACGTATTGGATGGAAAATTGGAAGCTCTGTTTGTATGTGCCTATGGTCATATATTGAGTGTTACAGCTTCACGCTGCAGGTTTATTGGTAAAGCTAGAAGTATTTGGCTGTAACCGGTTAACAACCAACAATCTAACGTAATTTCAATCTGGATTCAGCTGATAATTTGTGTGACAGTGAGAATAGTTTATAGATTCTCAATGTGAATTTTGTTTCAAAAGAGAGAACTAACTCAATTACATCTCTAATTCTTTAAGCTACAGTTACAGAATGTTAAGTAACCACATTATTCTGTCACATAGCCCGTATGAAAAAATTTTGAATCGTATTGTGCACATGACATTGTTCTTAGTAATATGATAAGAAATGATCGTGGATGTTCATGAAAAGTTCAGTGTGTTTATCACACATCTGGAAAGGTTAGGAAATTTGCTGTAAAAGAGTAGTTGCTGAAGTAAACGACAAGGTCCAATCAAGAAGCAAATAAAGGTAGCACCTCAATTACAACTCGGGCGTCCCAATTGCAAATTCCCTTCTCAAGGATGGTAAGGAAAGGATTTGTGTAAAGCACAAAAAAAAAAAAAAAAAAAGAGCCTTATAATCTTCAATGTTGGGCTAGTGAGGATGTCTAGTGTATTGTTATCAGGATTCAAGAACTAGGCACATACAAAGGTAGCCATCCAGGTAAAGGCCCAAGAGAAATGATCATGCTGATACTGATAGATGCGGATGGAGATCTTCAGTTTTGGTAAAAATTGATCCAGAAGAAATGGATGATAACAACGACTACTAGACCTGTATGGTTGCTTTATAAGGTTTGCTCCCACTAATTAATCAATGTACAAGTTGTTGGTTTCGATTGATTATTTTAACTTATTATAAATTCTAATTTTAGACAATTAGATTTTATTATATTCTCAATTGACTTTGTCATCTAATTCAGAAATTTTTTGATAATTAAGAATGTTAAAATCTAGAATCACTTAACAAGTAACTTTTGCTTGTTGTAATTACTGTTTATAATCAGTTTTTATAATCAGATTTTATAAAATCTAAAACAACTGAGAACAAGGCCTGAATCTTCTTCCGAGAATTGTGAGACCAATGGATCTCTTGGGCTTTGTAAGGCTAGTTTCAACTATTCAGTAGAAGAATTTCAGCAGTCCATGCATGTAACGAATTGCTTGGAATAGGAGGACAATTTTTGTTCTTGTCAATTTTCTTTGATCCAAATAAATCAGATTTTCAGGGTATCAATATCCCAATCAAAACCACTAGTAGTAGGTGATAGGAGTCGTATATTAAATTAAACACACTGAATAAACCTGAATATAGTGCTTACAACTCAAATCATCAGCATCCAACCCCAGAAAGCAAGTGCTCTCATCATTTTTTCTTATTTTCGGATTTTTTATTCATATTTTTATTTAAACACCAGTGCCGGCGCGACAGCGCACACACGCGTGCACACACACACGTGGAAGGAAAAGACCAGGCTAAAGAAAAAGCTCCAACGAGGAAAAACACAGCTCGCTAGTATCAAATGATCATTTTAGCAATGCTTAGTGCAGAAACATCTGCGACGGAAGCCCCTGCAATGGCCACCAGGGAAGCCTTCAGTCTGGCAAACAGCAGCACAGTTGGCCTCCCGGATACACGGCCCCTTGAAACGGTGGCTCTGTGACTCGCAAACCCTGGCCTCGGCCATCCCGATTGGTCCCATATCTGCAAAAATAGATCAAGATATAAGAGGTCGATGACAAAAGCCCTTCATGGATTTTTATCAAGAAACCATATCCACTATAAAATTAACCGAATTTACGACAACAGGAAAATAGTCACATTCAACCTGCATATCTAGCTAATTAACTTGGAGTTTGGACATTACTTTTTTAGTGGTGTAGACCATATGTTCAGCCTCGACACTAAACTATAATAGTTTCACTGTTATATTGTCAGTTACATCATATACGATGACATATTTTTTGTCATAATTCACTAACCAGTTAATATTAAGTAGTGGAATTTTCAAAGGGCTGACAAGCAAAATCTATCTACATGTGATGACGGTTAGAATAAATTGCATGGTCTTATTGTATCAACGTTCATCTGAAACAATATATTGTAGGGAAAAGATATTCAAGAACATGAAAGAGGAGGACGATTACCAGGGGCCATGAGAAGAGCCAAGAGGAGAAGAACAGTTGCAAACAAGCCCATAAAGCTCCTCATCTTGCTAGCTATCTAATACTATTTCTGCAAGGGGCAGGTACATCTGCTAGGCAGCCCTATGCCTATTTATAACGATTGTGGGCACTTTGTTGCAAAATCTTCAACTTTATTTTGAACGAAGAATCGAGATAAAGGTTACCAAAGTGATAATGCAGTGAGTCATCACAACTCAATGCCCACTATTGGTCGCCTGTTTACCTTTTTTCTGTGTAAAATAGTTCTAATTGATTGTGTAATTTGGCTGTATGCTTTTTCCATGTAAAATATCTAATACCTACTGATCAGACCGACACGTTGGGTGGATCTTCTTCAATTTTTCTTCTTTTTACTTTTTTGATTTTTTTACTTTAACGTGTGAACGTTGGGCGCCCACTGTCTTTTGGATAAAGGCTGTCCATATGCTAATCGGGCTTCAATGACTTATTGTGAACACACAGTTCTTGTGCATTTACCTTAGAATATTTTTCACGCGGTTGAGAGCAGTTTTAATTACTTGAGATTTATTGTGTATAACAGTATAAGGGTTAAAGGAATGAATATTATTACCCTGTTTTAATTTTATTTTTTTTGAGTATGTGTCACAAAAACATTCCATTTGAGGCCAGTAATGAGATATTGGTCTAGTAGTGGAAAAAAAATAATCTAGTATGCATTGTTGAACTCGTAAGAGAACGAGAGAATGATAGCATAGGTAATTTCATTTTTTCTTTTTTTTGTATGTAGAAGGTTTGGATTACCCATGACCTCCTCTTTAAAATCCATTTCACCTTGTCGCCAAACCCAATCCTTCCCTTATAGGTAATGTTGTTTATTTAAAAAATAAAAATAAAAAGATGTACTCTTATCTTCCCCACTAAAAAAAAAAAAAGAAAGAAAGAAAGAAAAAAAGGTATAACTTAGAAATGAGATTGTTGTCATGTTTGGTTAATGGATTATTAGCAAAATTTTATTTGCTTGTACATCACATCAAAAAAAGTATTACAATTTTTTCTAAAAAAATATTCCAAATAATCTATTATCTAAATGCGAATAGTTAGCTAACGAAAGTCTCAACTCTTCTTCATCCCCCACCCGTCACCAACCCCTTCCCCACTCCACACAAAAAAAAAAAAAAAAAAGCCTTTGTGGGGTTTTGGAAGGTCTAGTCTCTTCTGTCGGTAACTTTCAAAATCAATCAATTTGATGTTCACACAGATTTGGTAATCCAGTTCCAATAGAAGTTCAAGTACTTTTTCTTTTCGAAAAGGATGGAGGCAACCTTCCCTGTTTAAAAAGGACACAACTTGTAACCTTTAATATGCAGAATAGCAGAGTCCTTTACAAGGGAGAAGCGACAAGTTCGTCACAGTTCCGTAATCCAAGAGCAAGGACATAAATTTGTGCACTTTGAAAAATTGAATAATATATCTTCCTGTATAGTCAATAAAATGATTTTAACACACTATCCTAAACACATCCATGATTATTTTCGGTCGACAAACTGACACTTTCCTAAACTTTGTTTTTTCCATCTTTTCAACTTTTAACTTAGATGAAAAGCTCAAGAAGCAAGATAAAAAAAATTTACCCCGAAAAGAGATAACGGATAAAAAGAGGTAGATCTATTATATACTGACATTGTATACACTAACGAATTCAGAGACATATCACATATATATAAATATATCAATATAATTTAATATTTAAATTCAAATTCAGATGATGTGACATGCATCTGATTCGTCAATGTATACGCTGACAATATAGGAAAGATGAATTTGTATATTTTAAAGGGGAATTTAATTTGTTCAACACACTAGAATTCTCCATTCATGGCTACAGTGTAAAACTAGCTTTTGAAAAAGATAGCAGGACAGGTAATAAAGTGTCAAGGCAATTCTAAGAAGATCTGTATTTGGACTAGTGTAACATGACCACATTTGCTTATAATTGCATCATGCCTTTCCAATAGTCCACCATGTACAGTAAATGAGGTCGAAAATGTGGTGTGTAATGGGCAAAAGTAGAATTTAGTTTTATATTGGGTCCATAGTCATGCTAGTATTTTTATTCAAAAGCTGTGTAGACAGTGATACAGGAAATATAATATTTGTTTGGATAGGAGAATTCTCCCAAAATTTACTCAAAATTTATTTGCTTGAATCATCAACATATTTTCCAACCACCTTTTTATCTCACACACATCACATCCAAAAAGTGCTACAGTGTTTTATTTCAAATTATTATTTCAAATACTCTCTGTCCAAACATACATAATCTATATACATGTGTGTGTGTGTGGGCTCGGGGAGTATGCAGGAGTACTCTAATACTTGCCTTTGTATATAAGGCCGAAGCCTGTAAATTGTTCCTATGCGGATTTCTGCAATAAAAAATTTCCCAATTACGTAAGAAAAATTAAAGAAAAAACGACTTTTGGAGTTTCTTATATTAGATATGGGAAAAAAAACTAGTATCCTACGTATTACTGTAGAATAATTAAGCACGATTGTGTTGGCTTTTACAAATTATTTTTTATTTTTCATTTGGTGCATTAGGACACATGATAAGTAAATTAAAAACTGAAGATAGATCAATTGTTAATGCTTTGAAATTACTACCAATTATTGAATTTTAACACTTTAGAAGAACAAATTTATCGTTTTACTAAAAGTAAAAGAGAGCATTGGACCTATTTTTTAACTTAAGGCACCAAATAGACTAACACTTTTACAAAAAAAAAAAGGGGGGGGGGATGTAGCACTAGTCCTATTTTTAACTTAATGCACCAAATACATGAACACAAACAGATTTTATTAAGCAAGCAATTGAATGCAATTGATGACTGTACAATTACGGAAACAAATTGCTTTCAATCGGAATATGAAAGAGAAATAAATTTTGTGCTTCGATACAAGTTTAACAAAAAATAAATAAAAGAAGGAATTGCTGTCCAAGAAGAATGATTGCTGGTAAGTGTTAAGAGACCTGGATACATCAAATGATCCTTCAAAATTAGTGGCATGTTCTTAGAAAATCATAACAAGACTAGTGTTTCTCCAGGAACTCTAGAAATTTACTATTGTGCATTGGCAATGGATAATAAATGTCAATATTGAACTAATTTGGAAGTCATATTTTTATCTTTTTTTTTTCCTCTTTAGGAGAGTGATGATGAGATTTAAGAACTAGAACGAGAGAAAGAAGGATTTGAATTTAAAACCTCTAATTTCTAAGATCTTAAAATTACTTAAACCTTACAAAAGACAAACAAAAAATTATGTGTCATGCACTTCTTATTATTTTATCTTACGTTTTTATACTATATATAAAGACTCCGCAGCCATGCAGACTAACCTATCTGTCATAATACCTTTTTGTCCATGCAGCAACTAAATTACCATTTGTCAAGTGAAATATACTTGCCATCACACATCAATGTCTGCTACACCTCGACATATACTGATAACACATATCATAATCCTTTCATAATCATATTTTACTCCCACACACTATATCTAATATGACTTCTCATTCATCCAAAAAAATTACAAATATAAAACCCTTCAATACACAATTAAAATGGTCAGCAATAACTTTGGAGATCATCTTTTTTTCTCTTGTGATTATTACTCGGCCTATATTTGGAGAAGTATTCAACAGGCATGTCTTCTATATAGAGGTATCTATGGATGGAATCAAGAAATAGAGTGGTGGATTCAGAATATTATACATGACTCTTTTTTGAATAGAGTACCGAAACATGTTTTAGCAGTGATTGTCTATATGATATGGAGAGAAAGAAATAGAAGGGTCTTCAGTGGAAAGTTTACTGCAGCAAAGTTGATTTTGCAAAGGATTATTCAAGTGATCCTAGCTATAGTTGCTAGTTGGAGGAATGTCCGACAACAAAAGAGAAATGGGAGCTGAGCTTAGAATGGAGGTTTAATCCAGAGATTTTCCTTTCTAGTAAATAGTTAAGTAGTTTACATACTGATGTATAGATTACTATGGTGTATAATAGTGTAGACAAACGCATTGCGGATGCTGATTGCTAGTTATCAATAAAAGTTCTAATTTTTGCCCAAAAAAAAATGCTCAACTATAGCAGACCACTCACCAAATATAATACTTATATCTGGACAACCTTCAAGCCCCAAGAACTAGTGTGTGCCTATATTTATATGTGTGTATATATGTATACATATACATATATATATATATATATATATAAAACTACTTATCTTCCTATCTACTAATTCTACACCCTTTTGTCTTTCAATTTCAACTTACAATTCCAAAGGAGCTAAAGAAAAAAAAATTTGTTTTTCCCTCTCTTGTTCGAGCCGGAATCATGTGGCAATCCATCCGGTTGTATCCCCAAATTGCATGATTAAGCCAATACTCCCAAAAAAACGACCAAAACCGAAAAAAAAACCGGTAATTGAACCAGGGATATTTTCGGCTTTTTGCCAAAATTTTTATATCTCCTCCGTATTAAATGTGTGGTCGACATTAAACTTGTCTGCTGTAGGAGTACTTGTACCCTCAAATCAAAACCCTAATTTCTCTGTCCACTTGCCGCCGCCTTGGCCCTCCCTCCCGTCTTCTTCTCCCCGTCGATTCTCGGCGTAGATTGAACATTAAAAAGGTATATAACGCCCACGTTTTAGGTTTATATGCTTTTAGATCTTTGTTCAGTTTTAACTTCTGGAACCAGAGTTGGTGTTCTATATTTCAGATAATTTTTGTGTTGCAGTTTTTTTTTTTTCCTTAACTGGAAAGACTGAAATTTTCGCTTAATTTATATTATATTAAGCTTATAGCCAGGATTGGTTTAATGGGTCTTGTGATATACATCTTTTTGGGGTGTCGAAACGGTTAGAGCAAGTTAGCTGTTTGTGGAAATGTCTGAGTGATGAAATTTTTGTTTTAAAGATCTGAGCTTGATTATGATGCTTCATGAACGCAGTTTTTGTTAGTTGTCGTTTTTGGGTTTTGTTACAAAGATGCAAATTTTAAAAATTACTGAGTCTTCAGTTTTGAGTGGTTTATTAGGCTTAATGGATATATGGCATTGAGACAATACAATTCGATATCGATATATAAATGAGTGCGATAATTCTGCTATGACGTCTGACCTTCACTAGGACATGATTATGCTTGGAAACCTTGAAAACGGGGATGTTGATTGAAATGGAGAATTTCAAATTGTTGTGCTGAATTTTTTTTTTCTATACTACGTCCTTATATGATGGAAAATTATACTTGAATGAGATAAATGACTCATATTTAAATCTTTCTGATATGTAAACTGTTACATTTGTGTCTGCCTGCATATTTTGCTTTGTGGTAAATGTCATACCAAGTTTCCTTGGACTTTGGGGTGCGAAACTACGTCCTCCTAGCTGTTATTTAGCGACTGGGTTACTTCCTAATTCTGAGTGAGCAGCTTATCCTATTTATACTTGAAAATGATCATGCTTTGCATGGTTATATTGCTTGATTAGCTAGCCGGCATATTGGTTAACAGATTTCTCTTTCTCAGAAGAAGAAGAAATGGTTGAAGAAAAAGAAAACAAAAGACCAGTGATATTTAGGGACATAAGAAGATACTATTGTGAATATTGTGGAATCTGTCGTTCCAAGAAGTCGCTCATCTCTTCTCACATCCTCTCTCATCATCAGGTATTTTATCCTTCCACTCCTGTATACTTTGGATTTTATGATTACACGAAGGAGATTGATATGATCTCTTTTCTTTTTTTGGTTTTCAAAACATTAATTCCAAAAAGGTGTTTAGAGTTTTAATTTTAATGTGGAATAGGTGGAGTTGAAGCAGAAAGAAGAGGAAAATGGGCAAGCGAAAGATGAGCCAAAAATGAATACATGTGAACAGTGTGGTGTTAGTTTCAGAAAGCCTGCACACTTAAGACAGCATATGCAAAGTCATTCATTCGAGGTAATTATCCTTGCTTGTCTGTCTTTTTGTTATATTGTTTCTTAATCTGGGGTGTAGTCTCAATCTTTATGACAATCAATACTTAACTATAATAGTCTAATTTAGTTTCATAACAAAATTGAGTTCAAGAGAAAGAGCGCAGTCATATCATCGTTGGTAGAATCCTGACCTGGATTCTTGAATCGTAATAGATGTTTGTGTAGTCGTCATGCTCAACTAAGCCATTGGGTTTAAGTTATATTTTGACCTTGGTTATGGATTTTATTTGTCAACTTTTTGCCATGCTTGCATATGGAAGTACTTAGTCGGACTAATATATTGTATTATGATCTGGATTTGTTATTAGGCGTGACAAGCATTGGATCCCACATAAAGAACTCCAAAATGCAAGAGGCACTTCATTGACTTGTATGGATTAGTACCAGGTTGGGGGACCACCTGAGAAGATCCTTCAAGCAAGCCTCTTTCACGCTGTATTCAGCTATGAGGTTTGAGGATGTTATTTCATTTTTTGCTTCTTATTTGATTCAATTGGTCTGTAGTGATTCTTATACTTGGAATTTACTTAATTTTTTTTTTTTCAATACAGAGGCCTTTTACATGTCTTGTGGATGACTGCCACTCAAGTTATCGAAGAAAAGATCACTTGACTAGACATCTGCTTCAGCATCAAGGGAAACTCTTTGAGTGTCCTCTTGATAGTTGCAAACGTAGGTTTGCTTTCCAAGGTAACATGAAGCGGCACATGAAAGAATTTCACGATGATTCTTCCTCAAGTGATGTTAAGAGTCCAAAGCAGTATGTGTGTACTGAAATTGGGTGTGGAAAGGTGTTCAAATTTGCCTCCAAATTGCGAAAGCATGAGGATTCTCATGGTAAGCTGTTTAATTTCAGAGGAAAGGTTTAAGTCAGGCATAACACGTTCAGTTGCAAGTGACGTTGCATTTTTTTTTTTTTTTTGGGTTCACTCAACATATGCATTGGTAGTTCTCGTTTCTTATCTTCCCCTGAAACTCTTGGCTAAATGCAGTTAAGTTGGACACAATGGAGGCATTTTGTGCTGAACCAGGATGTATGAAGTATTTTACAAATGATGAATGCCTCAAGGAACATGTTCGCTCATGTCATCAGTATGTTATCTGTGAGACATGCGGGACAAGGCAGCTGAAGAAGAACTTTAAGCGGCACCTCAGCTCACATGAAGCAGGGTGTTCTCAATCTAAAGTAAAATGCAGCTTTGAGGGGTGTCATCTCTCATTCTCAAATGTAGGTGGCTGCTACCTTTTCAAAGTGTTATTTCTACTCTTGATTGCATAACAGTCTTCAATAAACAGAGAATATCCAGAATGAACTCATATTTATTATCCTGTTGTTGAACTTTTGGTTCTTATTTTTAATAGTCTGATATTATGTCTTACTTCCTGGTTTTGCTATTATTCTTGTGCTATTTTACTGATGCACCTCTTCAAATTCAAAAAATCTGCAGAAGTCGAACCTCAATCAGCATGTTAAAGCTGTGCACTTGGAGATGAAGCCATTTTCCTGTAGATATCCGTCGTGTGGCATGAAATTTTCATTCAAGCATGTGAGAGATAACCATGAGAAATCCGGACGCCATGTTTTCATTCGAGTAAGTTTTTTGGGATGAAACCAGGTGTTGCTGTATCAGATTCCACCAAGTTAATATTAAAGCATACCTGCTAAGGAGATTAACTGATTATGTTTTGTATTGTTCCTTTGGTTTTCAGGGGGATTTTGAAGAGTCCGATGAACAATTTAGATCGAGACCCAGGGGTGGCAGAAAAAGGAAGTATCCAGTTATAGAAACATTGATGAGGAAACGCATTGTTCCACCCTCTGAATCTGATCCAATCTTGAATGAGGCATCTGATTACCTGTTGCGGTTCTTCTCTACGGAATCTGAGGATGAGCTTTAGTGAGCTTTGAGTCATGATCAAAGTGTCTGTCTTGTTAACATCTGCACTGAATGTATATTCTCGGTTTCTTTAGTGCCATAAAATTTCATCAAAGAATTACCTTTTGTAAGTAACTAAGTATAGGCAGGAGGGATTAAAAAGACCAAAAAGATGCGGATGACCGAGTGTTAAACTGAATTTTGTCTATAATAGATAATCTGTAATGGGTATGTTTTTGTCATTCGTACTTCAGTTCAATGTATTATTGTCAAGATTGATTACCAGTTGAAGCTGTATAAATCAAACGCTTATATTAGAGCAACTTGAAGATTCTACTTCTCGTGAATGTGGAAATCAATAGTGGGAAAGGAAGTACTAATAATAGTAGTATTGGCAGGAAAAGGGCAATAATTTCTCTAAATCCAAGCACATACAGATTTGAGTATTACAAGTTTCCCAGTAAAAATCAACTAGCCAATCGCAAGGCTGACCTGACTATTCTCCTGAGAAGTCATTTGGTGTCTATTAATCAACAGGCGATAATGCTTCATCTAGTTTCTTGAATATTCCTAATCAATAATCAGTCTTCTGTCGCGTTCGAGCTTATAAAATCATCTTTAATTGTTTATGTTGTATTTTTGTCCTGATTGTTAATTTTGCGTCCATCTTGACTCTTGTCCCTTCTTCGTCTTCCACCTAAAGTGTGTGTGGACTAACTGTGGTCCGTGTGGACCCATGTTCTGGAAAACTAATTGGTCCAATATACTATTCTAATCCTACTTACTAGGTATTTCTGTATTTTAGTGCATAAAATCTGTTTCATTTGTTTTCACAAAACTCCATCAAGATTTCCTAGGAAATGAACTAATTCCTCTAGTAATAAAATTCAAAACCTAGAACAACAAATGAACTTCATACAGCTAGTTTTCAAAGAGAGAGACGGAGATAGAGAGAGAGACACTGATATCCTCAAACAAAAGTAAAGGACCATTTATAAAAGGGATAATATCAGAAATCTCCCTTGAAGTTTCTCTTAGTATCACCTAGCTCCCCTGAGGTTTTAAATATATCACTTACCTCCCTTATTTTTATTATTTGTGTAACAAAATTTTTAAAAATTCCAAACTACCCTTTTGCTTGCTAAATATAAATACTCCTAAATTACTTTGTTTATTCCAAGAAAACTACCAACTAAAAACAATCTATAGTGGTATTATAACATTACAGTACTATAGTGCTTAAATATAAATGTAGAAAATAAATAAATATTTACAAATAAATACATGTGTACCAATTTAATGTGCTCAAAATTAAATTCTTATGAATCTTATAAATTTTTTTCAATTCTTTTCCAACCCGTATCCAAGCCTTTGAATTGTACTGATCATTATAAAAATTAATTGAAAATAGATAAAGAAATCATACTCTATCACAATCATAAAAAATAAAAGATTAAAAAAATTTAATTTATTAAAATATTAAAATTGCATGGTCATCCAATAAAAATGAGCAAGAGAGAATGTTGGAGAAAGGAGAAAGAGAAAAAGTGACTTTTGCTTCCTTTTCAAAAGATTTTTGAACTCCATTTATTAGATATGTGAATTATATATCAAGTAAAGGTTAATATAGTCCTTTTGCAATTACTAAAGGAGATAAGTGATATTTTTCAAATCTTAAGGGTGCTAAGTGACATTAGAAGATATCTCAGGGGAGGTTTCTGATATTATCCCTTTATAAATGATGAATGAAACGAGAGAGTGCATACAGCCCAGTTGAAGACTCAAAGTCAACCTGATACTTAACTTTTCCAAGATACAGAAACCACATGAGGTAGACGAATCCTGTTCACTATGGCGTACAACAACTAGTGCATTTGTATGTTGTATACAAAATGGAGGAGCTGCATTGGAGTCAAAAAGCCAGGATTAATTGGCTGAAGGAGGGGGACAAAAATACTGGGTTCTTCCATGCTACTGTGGCTGCTAGAAGGAGGAGAAATAAGATCTCAAGCTTAAAGAAAAATGATGGAAGCTGGTGCAATAATGAAGAAGAAATCAAGGATGAAATTCTTAACTACTTTCAGAATATTTTCCAGTCTCAACACCCAGAAGAGTCCTTTAGTATTATGAATGGTATCCCTCATTCGATCACAGAGGAGATAAATATGAAGCTGACAAGACCAGTGACAGAGAAGGAGATCAAAGAAGCACTGTTTGCTATGCATCCCAACAAAGCTGCAGGTCCGGATGGTATGTCTCCTATTTTCTTTCAAAAGTTTTGGTTGACTGTGAAACATGACCTAGTACAAGCTATTTCTAGTTTTTTTCATTCTGGTCATTTGTTGAAGTCAGTCAATGAGACTCTTATTTGCTTAATTCCTAAAGTTGCGTCTCCAACCATGATCACTCAGTTGAGACCTATCAGTTTATGCAACATCTCTTATAAGATTATTGCAAAAATCCTCACTAACAGACTCAAGCATAGCCTTTCAGTGTGTATCAGTCCATCCCAATCTGCCTTCATTCCTGGAAGACAGATCCTTGATAACACTTTCATTGCTCATGAGTACATTCATTTCTTAAATAACAAAAGATATGGAAAAGATGGATTTTTGGCTATTAAACTGGATATGTCAAAGGCTTATGATAGGGTTGAGTGGGATTTTCTTAAAAATGTCATGAGAAAAATGGGCTTTTGTGAGTTGTGGATTGCTTGGATTATGGAATGTATTTCATCATTACTTATTACGTAAATATTAATGGGAAAAGCAGGGATACATCCAACCAACTAGAGGGGTTAAGGCAAGGAGATCCTCTATCTCCTTATCTTTTTCTTTTGTGTGCTGAAGGCTTTTCATCCTTGCTAAATCAGGCTTTGTCTCAAAACAGAATGTCAGGACTGACTCTAGTTAAGAGAGGGCCTAGGCTGTCTCATCTTTTTTTTGCAGACGATGCTCTTATTTTCTGCAAGGCTAAGGAAGAGGAGGTGAAAGAATTTATGAGAATTCTAGACGAATATGGAAAGGCCACAGGTCAATTGATTAACTCAGACAAGTCCTCAGTCTTTTTTAGCAAGAATGTCACTGAAAATCAAAAGAAGAAATTACTGGAAAACATGAGAGGGATGAAAGAAGCACGGCAAAGCAAGTACTTGGGGTTGCCTCTGGTCATAGGCAGATCAAAGAATCAGATTTTTGGCTTCTTAAAAGACAGAGTCAACCACAGGTTGAAGGGGTGGAAAGAAAAGTTATTAAGCAGTGCAGGAAAGGAGGTGTTGTTAAAGTCTGTGGTCCAGGCAATACCAGCATATGTTATGTCCTGCTGCCGAATGCCAAAGTCTTTGTGTAGGAATTTGTGCAAAGATATGGCAAACTTTTGGTGGGGACAGCAAAATGAGGAAAAAAAGATCCATTGGACTTCATGGAAGGTTCTGGCAAAACCAAAAGGAGAAGGTGGCTTGGGCTTCAGAGAAATGATGGATTTCAACACAGCTTTACTAGCAAAACAATTATGGAGAGTGCTTTCCAAACCAAATTTGCTGGTGAGTAAAGTGTTACGAGCAAAATATTTCAGAGGAAGATCGTTGTGGTCTTCAACAGTACAAAATTCAGACTCCTGGTGCTGGAAAAGTCTGATGAGTGCAAGGGAGGTGCTAGAAGTAGGAATGAGGAAAAGGGTAGGGAACGGAAAGTCAATTGATATTTGGCAAGATAGGTGGTTAACAGGCACAAAAGATGGTAGGGTGGGAGGAAAAAAGCCTCTGAATAGCAGAATCACTAGAGTGAATGAGTTAATCCAGGAGGGCAGTTGGAACGAAGAGTTGTTAAAAAAGCTGCTTGATAAGGACTCAATCAAAGAAATCCAGAAAATACCTCTGAGCTGCCAAGGAAAGAAAGACAGATTATACTGGCCCTGGACAACCAATGGGGAATACAGTGTTAAAACAGGATATCATCTAGCAAGGAAGATTGGAAAAGGCCATTCAGAGCACGTGCAAGGATATGCATCCAGTAGCAGAAACGAGGAAGGAGCCAAATGTTGGAAATTTTTATGGAATTTGAACATGAAACAAAAACTAGTGCATTTGTGTGTTCAAGTCACTTAGCAATCCCAAATTCAACTTTTTCTTAACCCACCAGGCACCACCACTACCTATACTAGGATAACAGCAGTCTAACAAAAGAAGGATTTTTCTATTTTCGATTCATTGGGTACTCAAGTCGTGGGATAAAATACACCAAAAAAGGAATATATTTGTCATAGAAATTTTAACTCAATTAATCTTATGTGACACTGGATATTGTGATCTAATGTCAGTTTTAAATAAATGACAATAATATAAAATTCGAAATCGAGATCTAACTTTTATACATGTATCAAAAATCTAATGTTATAATTTATACATGTGCCAGAAATCTAAAATTCTAGTTTATACAATATCAGTGCCTAGAAATTGCTCTTTTAGAATTTCATTTATTCCAAAATTATATATATATATATATAGACACGCATAGACTTATGGAAAAAATACTTTTACAGGAAAAAGTTTGATACAGTACAAACTATACACTCTCAACCAAGTCTGAGGTATCATTTGCATCAGGTCTCCCATCCATTGAATTTCACTCACACACACAATCCTTTGGAGGAAAAGGTACTGCAGAAAGAGAAAACTTTTTAGCTCTCTTCTTCACTCTGAAGAAACTGAAAAAGCACAAGAAACAGAGTACAACCAGAACCAAGAGGGGAAAAGAAGATTGAAACTTTTTCGGTCTGATGGACTCAAAGTCTTTTAGATTCATAACCCACCAATCATTTTTTACTGCCGTGAGGGAAGAGGACCTTGAGGCTCTCAAGAGCATCATCTCAGATGACGGGTCGGATCCATCTTCTTTAATGGCCTTGCAGAACGATGCAGGGGAGACTGCTTTATACATAGCTGCTGAGAATAATTTTATGGAGGTTTTTAACCATTTGATCAGCTTTTGTGATCTGCAGACCGTTTTGATCAAGTCTAAAGCTGATATGAACGCTTTCCATGTTGCTGCTGCTCGTGGACACTTAGGTACTTTTCTAAACTTGGTTGCTTATCTTAGTGGGATTAGTTAAAAATTCATAATCTTTTTGCCCTTTTTTTAAGTTTGTTTGTATGTTGAGTTATTATGTGTGTATTCGGAAAAATCTGATTTCATTTGTGATGTTTTTGCGGATGATTCACCATACTTAGGAATGGGAGATGGATAAAGGATTAAGTACGAAGGGTTATGGACTATAAGATTTTTGCTTGTGTTCTTGAAATCCTCTTGTTTTCTGATGTTGTTATTGACACTAGAGAAATGAGATAATAATAAATCGATGCATTCCAAAATTGAGAATCATTGCTTATCAAGAGAATTGTCATTAATTGGTCCTACAAAGTAAGAGAAACTGAATGGATTGTCATACTTGTACTGTCTTTTTTATCAAGAACAAGTTTTTGTGGCTTTGAATTTTATTCGTTTGTTGAGAAATGGAAATAAAAGAAAAGAAGAATAAAATTGGACGTCTAAGATCACAATCTGACAATTAGAAATTGGAACTTGCCAGAGCCCACGTGATGGTCTTTATGTTCTGATGATTGCCAAAGTACAAGTTATGCGCTTGGAATAAGCAGAGAAGTGCTCCTCTTCTTTTATTCAATTTCCAGTAATCTGACTGAAAATTTTAAAATGTTGCTGTTGTTGTAACAATAGCATATGATGGATTGCTGTGATGGCTGCTATACAGGGTAAGAAGATATCTAGATGTTAAATCATTTCTTGCCTCATTTTGTGTCGAATACCTGTAATTGCTTCAGCATGTTACATTACTATGCAGTGTAAGGGTTCTGCATGTAACATTTAAGAAAAAAATAGTTACAACGTTGCCTGTGAGCAATCTTATGGTCTCAGCAATTTCACAGGCTTTGATTTTATTTTTGTATGCTTTACCATCAAGATTGCTGTTTTCCTTTCTACTTTAATATTTCTTGCAGAAGTTCTCTTTATAGAGTGTGAACCTAATTGACTTGGTTAAAATCAAGAGTCTCCTGGAGTGTTCTATCTGGAGCTTCATGATTTTATATATTTTGCCATGTATCTAAGATATCCATTTGACGTGGTGTACACTTTAATCTTGCAACCAAACCTTTCTAGTTGGTTCTACAAGTTATGCTGATCCATGGAATTGTGTGTTTCTTGTGCAGGAATTGTCCAGAAATTTTTGAGCATGTGGCCTGAGCTTTGTAGAGCTTGCAATTCTTCAAACACAAGCCCTCTTTACTCGGCTGCTACCCATGGTCATCTAGATGTAGTTAATGCCATACTAGATGCAGATTTAAGCTCTATGTTTATTGTGAGGAAGAATGGCAAAACAGCATTACACACTGTTGGAAGATATGGCCTTCTCCCTATTGTGAAAGTTTTAATAGAAAGAGATCCAGGTATTGTGTCCATTAAGGACAAGAAGGGCCAAACTGCACTGCATATGGCTGCAAAAGGTCAGGATACTTCAGTTTTGGAGGATCTATTGGATGCTGATCATTCTATACTGAATGAACGTGATAAAAAGGGCAATACAGCTGTGCATATAGCTACTCGGAAAGTCCGTTCTCAGGTAACCTTAGCTGGTACTCTTGGGTGTTTGATTTTTTCTTTTTTCTTTTTTTTTGGGGGTTGGTTAGGGGTGTTTGGAATTGGTTAATGTTTCTTGTTGTTGAAATTCCGTTGTCTCCTCCCATGTTTCTTGATCAGTTACTTCTGATTTCTTTTTATTTACTTATTTATTTATTTTTTTATGCGTCAAGGATGCAAGAATGATTTAAAGCATTTTCTGGTTAGAATATTTTCTAATTGCATCTTGGCATGTTTGCTATTGTCTTTCTTGTTTGTTCTGAAAGGTCAAACACTGTTGAAAGTTTTCTGAATGTAGGCAGTGAGGGGGAAATTTTTGCTACTTGTGTTAGCTATTATGGTAGGAAAGAACGGGAGGAATGATGGTATACCACTTTACCCGATATTCTAGTTGAGGAAATGATCAGAACCTCAAAGGTAACTTTGCGTAACACTATCTGTTTGTAAAATAGTAATCCTTGGGAAATCAAAATAGGCATTAGCATCTGAAAGCGTGCCACTGAGTAATGGATCGATGATTCTATGGCTTCTTTTGATGTTAGTATGCTATGGATAATTAGAAGATGATGCTGATTGATCCTTTAGAAGTTATAGTCCTGGAGGCTGTGCACAATGAACTTTTTTGGAGGGAAGATTCTAAGAGCCTTTTAGGGTAAGGATGGACGTTTCACCTATTGCTACTGGACTCTGGGACACATTATACCTGTTAATACATGAAAACTATGGTTCATATATCTCTTGTCATGTTCCAGGGTAGTATTGCATAGTTTCCTGAGCAGATAGCCTTTTCATTTGCATTTGGGTTCTACCCTCTACTTGCTTCTTTCTTTATAAGTGTGAAAATCTGCAAGTATCTATTCTAATTTAAATGGTGAATTAATTGAAGTATGGTGCTGGTCTATTTTGCTATCTGGAATTTCTGCTGCTGGAACCAATTTTTTGTTTTTTAAAGCATAGTCATTACTGCAGTTTTGCTTGCTCAAAAGAGAGCAAAAGGACGAGAAGAATCCTTGGTTAAATGGAGAATGGTTGGGGTGGGGAGGTTGAGGATGTGGAGGAGGGTGGCAAGTAGAGGGGTTTGCAAAGAGAAGCGAATAAGCCAACAATTGTTGGTTGAGCCAATTACAGTTTCTTTAGTGTCTATCATGAAACCAATCAATGTTAAAGAAAATGGTTACCTCTTTGCCAAAAGCTAATACTTAGTGTTTCTTTGTGCTGTTTTTGCAATTTCATAAGCTGCAGCAATTGCTAGCTTTATGAAGCGTGTTTCCTGATTCTGTCAATCCTGCCTCTTCAATTTAGGTAGTAAGCTTGTTGCTGACGTACACATCCATTGAAGTCAATGCGATCAACAATCAACAAGAAACTGCATTGGACATAGCTGACAAACTCCAATATGGAGAATCATCACTGGAGATCAAGGAAGCTCTGTTAGAGGCTGGTGCCAAAAATGCAAGGCATGTTGGTCAAGTTGATGTAACAATAGAGCTCAAAAGGGCTGTGAGTGATATTAAGCATGAGGTGCACTCTCAGTTAATACAGAATGAGAAGACTCAGAGGCGAGTTTCAGGCATCGCCAAAGAACTCAAGAAAATTCATAGAGAAGCTGTTCAGAATACCATCAATTCTGTAACAGTGGTTGCTGTTCTTTTCGCCTCCATAGCTTTCCTGGCTATATTCAACTTGCCTGGCCAATATGTGACTGATGGACCAGAAGCAGGGAAGGCATTGATCTCTGGTACTGTTGGCTTCCGTTTGTTTTGCCTTCTGAATGCCACCTCTCTCTTCATTTCTCTAGCAGTAGTTGTCGTTCAGATCACTTTGGTTGCCTGGGATACTAGATCTCAGAAACTAATCGTCTCAATTGTAAATAAGCTGATGTGGGCTGCCTGCATGTTCACCTGTGGAGCATATTTAGCTATAGCTTTTGTGGTAGTGGGTAGGAAGAGCTCTTGGATGGCTATTACAATCACAGTTGTGGGTTTACCCATTCTGGTTGGGACACTGGTTAGCTTGTGCTACTTTGTTTTTCGACAGCATTTTGGAGTTTTTGGTAGTGATTCTCAGAGACGGATCAGAAGGGCGAGTGGAAGCAAATCCTTTTCTTGGTCCTATTCGGCAAACATTTCCGATCTAGATGACTATAATTCAGATGAGAAAATCTATGCCTTGTGAAAAAATCAGATGTACCCAAGCATTTCAAGAGAACTCATCACTGCTTTGATGTTCGCCTGGAAAGAAAGAGGCCTTGAACACCTAAGTCTGGTGTGTTAAGCTCCTGCTTCTTACTGACAATGCTTCCCTTCTCATCTTGTTTGGAGTAAAAGAGAGCACTGAAGCGTAGTTGTACAACTTAAGAAGTAGATATGCGTGCAATTTTCCAAGGAAGATATGAGTTAATAATGCTATAGTGGATAAGAGATGATGCTGTAGATTTTGTAAATGCATATAGAGCTTGTTAAGTAGTACATTTTCTACTACTGTAGGTTTCTCTTTCTCTCACCTGCTTAATTGTGTCCCTTCTTGACCTGTCTTCGCCTAGCATCGTCACAAGTGTCTCCACTGGCAGTTCAGATTAAGCGGGGAATGTTGATATATGGCACAAGACAAAAAGGAATGTGCTCTCTTCTTCCCTTTCAACCAGCCTTTCCTTTTCCCCCTTCTTTTTTTCCCCCTTTTTTTACATGCTATATTTGTACAACTCCAGTTGAGTTCAAAATATGGCAGCGAAATAGTTCCCTCAAATGACCAAATATAAACAATTTAATTTATATTTTCGTGCACGACTAAGATGAAAAGAATAGATTTCTGAATATTGGTCTTTACTATTGTTAATGAAGATCGTAATAAACAAAGAAATTATCTGTGAAGGCAATTTCAGCATTAGTACCTTTATGTAATGTCGTCATTGAACCTCTGGTGTCTCTACCTAGAAACAGATTAAGGCTGGTTGTGCTTAAGAGGTAGGATGGATAGGGTTTAATCTCCTTCATTGACTATTGTTTGTTGGGGCAAAGTGTGCCAATGAACAACGGTCACTGAAATTTGGCTACTGAACTTATTTTCCGTATCAAATTGATAGTCCAATTTTTGAGTAAATGCAATTGTATGACATAGATTATTACATGCAAAGTATAGAAGTATCCATCGAGTGGTGATACAAATTTTACAGTTTTTATGTACTGCTCTCCACTACAGTGGGCTTCTTTTTTTTATTTTTTATTTTTTATTTTTTTTATTTTAAAACCAGACAAAGCCATGGCGTTATCTAAATTAGTTTCAGATTATATCGATGTGAATTTCATCATCTAAGCAAGCATGCAATTAAGATTATTACTCATATATATATTATTAGCATAAATAGTGTTTTACACAAAACTAGCAGGTTTGGATGTATAACAATTATCACATCACGTCTCAGGCCTCAGGATCCTAAGCGCATAGCTAAAACAATCAAGGCATCAACCTTGCTCCCAGTCCCACCGCTCCTCGGTAAGAAAACGAAAATCCAAGTCGGCCCACTAAGGTAGAAGTCAACTCAAAAATTTTCCAAGAAACTGCTAACTGCAGAAACAACCAATAATAAAAGCACAATCATTTGTTCTTGACTTACAGAGAGTGAATCCGCGTAATCAAAAGTCAACTCTTGGTTATTTATACATATTTTTTATGTTAAGAGGACCAGAGGGCTGCCAGTCAGATCATTCAATTGTTCATAATACAAGGTTTTTCAAGGATGTACGCCAGAAATGAAGCCAAATTTTCAGTGACATCAACATTTGGTGCCATATCAATTAAAAATTTGCAAGTCATAAACCAGAAACTTCAATTCAAAGCTCTCATATACATGTGTTAGACATGGCCCGTGGTAGTATTTTAGACAATTAGTTACAAAAAGCAATGGATCCTGAACTGTATACTGCTGCACATTTAGGCGATTGGGTTCTAATGAAAAGGTTTTCTGGCAAGTTCTACTCTCAGAAGACTTCGACTGGAAACACAGTCCTCCACGTATTAGCCCAGTCTTGTGATTCTGCAGAGGTAGCCCAACATATCCTTGCAGAACATTGCTGTCTGCTACTGGAGAAGAATGAACGTGGTGAAACAGCACTTCATTTGGCGGCAAGAAAGGGACATTCAGGCATTATTCGAGCACTTATTGAATCTGCAAGACACCAAAATTCTCATTCAGGGTTTTGGTTCACTGGTTTTGACGGATGCAAGAGGATGCTGAGGATGGCTAATGTGGATGGAAACACGGCTTTACATGAGGCAGTTAGGAACAATTTCTATGAGGTTGCCAAATTGTTGGTTCAAGAAGATCCCGAGTTTCATTATCGCCCCAATTATGCTATGGAGACTCCTCTGTATCTCGCAGTTGAGAAGGGATATCATGATACTGCTGATCTGATTTTGGTGACTTGCAAGTCACCGTCTTACCTTGGCCCGGGTAACAAGACTGCCTTGCACGCCGCAGCTATACGGAATTCACCAGGTAACCTTAAACGTCATCCACCATCTCTGAAAAATAAGCAAATTTTGGTTTATCCTTTCTGATACATGAATAGAAGACACAGGGGAAGACAGGGTAACCATTTTTACACCTGGATTAAGGATCATAGCCTGAAATTTAACCATTTTTCCACATAGTTTAAGGATCATAACCTGAAATTATCTATTGAGCAATGATATTTTAGCTCAGGAATTTTGATGTTGGATATGAATCAGTTCCAAATACTTTTTAAATTGACAAATACTTGAGTGCCAAATATTTTTGACTCCATCTTAGTCTACTCATGCTGCGTCCATAGAGCCTTTGATATATGAAGTGTCAAAATTCAAAATTGCATAACATTGCTCTTACTGGTAAATAAATCAATTTAGTCCATGATATCAATTTAATCCTTGACAAAACGTTGGCTGCTATGCAAAAGGGGAACTGATTTTACAGAAACTGCCAAATCTTGCAAAGAAAGTGGACAAATTTGGATGGAATGCACTTCATTATGCCGCTAAATTTAACCATCAAGGAGTGGTAAGACAGTTATTGTCTAAACACAAGTTCATGGCCTATGTTACTGCCCGTAATGATGACTCAATGACTGCTTTACATATTGCGGTGACTCAAGGACATGTAGCTGTCATTCAAGAGATTTTATTGCATTGCCCAGATTGTTGGGAGAAGTGTACTTTCAAACGCCAGAATATGCTGCATCTTGCAGTAAAATATGAACAAGGAGAAGTATTGGAATTTATCTTGCAAAATTCTTGGGCTTCTGAACTCATTAACCAGAAGGATACTAAAGGAAAAACTCCTCTGCACCTCTATGCAGCTACCAAAAACTTAAGTGGGAGTAGCCTTGTAAATCACCCTTGTGTGGATGTCAATGCTTTTGACAATTCCAACTCCACGCCTCTAGACAGCATAATTCACATTGATGAGCTTACAGAAAGACAGGTACTACTATTGTTGGCTTTCTTCCCTTTGCATGGTCTTCTTACCTACTAACAAATTTGTCAATTTCCCAATATCAAAAAATTTTCAAATATACGATCTCATATTGCATACTTCATAAATAAGGAAATAAGTAGGGTATATATGTTTTTTTTTTCTTTTTGGTTGTTGTTTGGGGGGCTTGGGGGGGGGGAGGGTTGGGGAAGAGGAGGAAAGGCAGTGACATGTTTTCACTATTTGTTTTGAATTTCAATTAACTAATGTTGTAGACACACATTACTATTCATTTGGCCTGATATTTCTGCATCGAATGTCCTGCTTTTCTCTGCAGTTCATTCCAAAAGATTTTTAGCTTACATTCATTGTAAATTGTGCCCACTATTTACTTAAAATTCATTAATTACAATATGAATCAAAATGCTTCGTACCTTTTCTAGCTAAGCTATGATCTGCTTCACATTTCCAAAAAATTCATGCTCAGTAAAATTGAAACTTTCCAATCTGAGATGTAAAGAAAACAACAAGAAAAGAATTGTATAACCAAAGTAGGATTTCAAAGCCTGCCCAAGGAGTTTAAGAGCAAAGAGAACAACAAGAATACTCCCTTTGACTTGCCTTTTCTTTTTTTAACAGAAGTCTTTTTGCAAACCCATAGTAGGTCCTCCTATCAATATATATATATATATATATATTATTAACCAACGAATTGCAGCAAATTTGAAAGTTCATTGCTAAGATTCTGCCTCTAATTAAAGCAATTATGTAGATTTTAATCAAGGAAGAGTTGGAGCAAGCGGGTGCAAGTCCGGGTTGCCGGAATGTTGCTACCTTAAAGAACTTACAATCATCAAAAACTGAAGAAGCAGAAAAACTGGAAAGACTGGCAGGGACTTATCTGATCGTAGCTACACTGATTGCAACAGTCACTTTCACGGCTGGTTTTACCCTCCCAGGTGGATATGACAGTAGCGACGGTCCAAGTAAAGGCATGGCAGTTCTAGGAAAGCGAGCAGCTTTTATTACGTTCGTTGTTTCGGATTCACTAGCAATCATGCTTTCCATTGATGCAGTGCTTCAACAAATTAAGCTGTTGCAGAGCAATAACCACATGTACAGGTTGGCTATGCTCCATGCAAGCAGGTCAAGAATTTTCATGGCTATGATACTAATGATGGTAGCGTTTCTGACGGGCTTGTATGCTGTGCTACCAATGTTGTATATCAAAATTCTGTTGTGCGCCCTTGCTGCTGTAGTTTGCTATCATATACCCGTCGATCTTGTTTGGTTTGTAAGAAATACTAGGAGAAGGACCTATGTAACAATGTTTAGGCATACCGAGGCTGATTATTTTTGGCACGTAGGTCCATTCAGATACTGGGTTCAAGATTTGACTGAAGAGGATAAGTTTTGGTAGCAATTTGTCACCAAAAACTGCAGTTATATCTTTGCTTTTATGCATAAATACTTGGTCGCTTTGGGCTATGAAAACCATTTGGGCATTCTTATACTTTCAGCGTGTTTTCTATTCAATCAGTCAAATCTTTTTATATTTTCTGTTTTTGGAGTTTGCAATTTTTGCAATGATCCATGTTGATTCACTGTGTCTAATAGATTTTTTTAGAGGCTCAATGGGAGTTGAAGATGGTGCAACATCAAATGGAACCTTAGCCCGCCTCACTTCCTTTTAAGGACATGAGCAAATTCAAGGGATTTCCGTCTAACTGGTGGACGAGAAAGCAAGCTACCTTCATTTAATAGATTTGTGGTTTCAATAACATGACCTGGGCTAGGAATCTTTGCTCTTTTCAACAACATCATGCCAAATTCTTTTAAGCAAGAATTTTGTTTTTCTATTCTGCTATAGATGCTAGAGTTCAAGCCCAGCATACAGAGGCAGTACAATAACAAAAAACACCCTCCGTGGAAGAGAACATTAATCCCCCTAAATGTTGTCTAACTCATAAAAGAGACACTATGGTTTGACCAATATGCAATCTAACCCTTTGAAAGCCAATTATTACCCAGAAAATCTCTTAATGTCATCCAAGGAACAGTAAAACCCAAATTAATTAATTACTTTAAAATTGTAAATAAAAGAAGTGAATAATTGAGAAAATCTATTCCTATCTTCTCTTTGTCTTTGCCTATGACTCATCTCGGCTATTGTCAAACCTTTACAGTCCACCTTTTTCTGTACAACAACCATCCATTACATTTGGACATAGAATTAGGTGTTGGGTAGTTAAGTGCAATTAGACTATGTGAATAGTGAAACATGGATCTTATTTCAAAATTGTCTTCTTTTGCCCATAACTGAATGTTAATTTTTATTCCTACTTCCAAAGAAGTGTCTATCTTGAATGTAAAGTTAATAATTTTTTCTTGATGAAAAAAAAAAGAATTTGACTATATATATATAAACTAAAAATATTTTTTATATATTGAATATAGAGCAGTAGTTCGTCATTACACTAGTGAACATTAACATTACTGTTGACATATGTAGGCAGATGAGAGAATGGTAAGAAGAAAGAACTAAAAAATTGATAAGAGAATTTCATCAAAAACTTTGTTGCCATTAATTTAATTACTTTACTAATGGAGGATGTGATTTGATACATGTTTGGTCATTTAAAGGATTGAACTATGATCTGAACGAATTTCAAGGGGTTTGACTTAAATTCGAGCAAATCTCTAGGAAGCTAGTTGTAATTAGCCCTTGAAGATATGTTTGCTGAAATTTTCATCTTAAGAAATATAAAATTATAACATAGGTAAACCTATAAGCATGTCAATAAGTCGGGTCTTATTCAAGTCCAACCTAGACCCAATATACTTGCATAGGGTTTGGATTTAATTTCTCAAATCCAAATCCAAATCCAAACTATACCCAGACTCAGACCGTGTGAGAGAGTCATGGGTCTCGATAGGTTTGGTTTTGTATGATTTATGCTTAAATTTAGATGTAAATCAGATTCTACTTAGACCCATGTATATATAATTAAATAATCTTAGTTGTCATTATAATTGGTACAACATTTTTCAGGAGAAAGAGAACAAGTAAATGCAAAGAAATGAAATATGGGATGTCATGTGGTGCAGTTAAAGTTTTGAAATAAATAGAAGTAGTCGATAATAGTATTTTTTTTTTTTTGAATTCATGATTTTGCATTCGAACTTCTTGAATATTAATTTTATTATTTGAAAATAAAAATTGGATGATATTTATGTTATTTTGAATTCTATATGTTTTTAATATTTTTACTTTAATATATTCAAAACAATCCATGGATATCCATCGGATACCTAAATCCATGAGGGTTTGGGTTTGGACTTATTTTTTCAAACTCATAAAGGTTTGAGTTAGGATTTGAGTCTAATTAAATCTAATAAGTTTGTATTTGGATAAAAGGAATTCAACCCAAATCCTACCAATTGACATGTCTATATACTTGGATTGATCGAGAAAAGATCAACATATTGTAATAGTACACGTAGTGGCACACAGCTACATATCGGTCAGTAGGGACAGGTGACCTCACAGGCAAAAAGACTTTTTACTTCGTGAGTGTCATAGGCTTTTCCAGTCTAAACTTCTCAGTTTAGCGGGGATTCATTCTGTCATCTCCTAACAATTCTAACACTAGGAGGAGCACACTGCGCGCGGTGTAATTTTCAAACTTGCTGAAAAATGCCCAGTTATTCAAATTTAGATATTAAAGCATGAAAAGTTTCATAGAGGCACACCATAATTTTTGTGGCTATATTTTCTTTGTTTTATTAAGCAGTGAAAATAAGCCACAATTTTAATCGACAACACAAAAAAGAATATAACTTCTCTTTTTTTCACATAAAAGGAATTTTAAAATAATATACAATTATATCCAGATACAAAACGAGGATAAAATCCCTGAATAGTAATCTTGCCACAAATTAAAAATATTGTGGCATAACATCATAACAAAAAACATCCACTTGCTAGCATCCTATATATCAGCTAGATGGTCTACCATCGGATTTGCTTCACAACATACATGCTTTGATGGAGACTTGTTGCAAAAATACAACGAGGTATCTGCAATTAGTTATAACCATAGCATACCATAAGAAGCAGTACCAAATTGGTTTAAAAGATTAAAAATATTAAAAGCATCAACTTCCAATTCAGTTTGCAGCAATGATGTTCTATAGCAATCCTCAATCGTCTTAATCCCAAAAGTTCAACCAGAAGATTGGAAGCTTTTCCTAGTCCTTTACTGATCCTATGGTCCAAAGCTCATCTCAATTCCTTATAACTCCTCCAGTTCTAGCAACTCCAATATTGCCTTTTGAAACTCCACCACTGAGAAGTTTCCAAAAGCCATCCTTAGGGGAAGTCTACATAATCATAACTTCAAATTTTTCCTTAGTCATCGTCTGCTTGGATCTTAGAAAGGAGTAATGAGAGGTATTTGTAAGAGCAAAGAATTAAGATTTGCCAATATAAAAAGATTAGATTCTTTTGATAATTCAGTGAGGACCAGCAAGTGAAAGAAATCACACAACCCCAAGGAAGATAGAAAAAGGGAGGGGCTTTTTTTGCTAGGCATGCATTTTCCATTCACTTCTTACAGCTCAAGTGATGATCAATACCAGTCTTCCAAGGCAAGCTTGTTTGAAGACAAAGGCTTCTCACATTAGGATAGCTTCTAGGAAGGTGATTCACATTCTCCACCTATTGGTTAAACAAGAATGGGAAGGAACTCAGGAATTTTTTTCTTCTAAATAATAGGTTTAGGCTGGAATATACCTTTCAGAATGGCATTCATTGCTAAACTGCTCATCTACCACTAATCTAGTAATTTTTGCCACCTTTCTCAGAATTAGTTGAAACTATTCAAAATTATAATTAAAACTCCGAACTAAAGTCACCAAAGATGGAATAAGTTCAATTTCATTGGAAATAAACAAAGGTAGAGACATGAACAAGAACCAAGAAATTGATGATTTCAGTTATTTTGAAAAACCCAAGCAACAGCTAAACACGAGCTGAGAAATTTGAGCCACTGTCAAGAAATCATCAAAGTACATTATACAGCGTAATACACAGAGTCAAGAAGTTACCAATATGTTAAGTAAAAATATGATCTGCCTTGTCTTACAACCAAATAGTAAACCAACGAAATTTCACATTCCACAACTACTATATCCCAAACAGAAGATTTGATAAACCCCAACAAATGCATTAATACAAGGAGGTTCTTTAGGAGAAGATTAAGAAACATGACATCAAAGATTTTGATGACTACATATTTAAAGAAAGAGGAGAAAATTTATTTATTTTTCCTAATCTCCCATTTGAGTTAAAACATCGCCTTTGCAAGCAAATCTTAACTTGGCAAAAAATTAAAATAGTCACAAAAAAACTAGAAAGAAATAGGTTATTCACAAAATTAAATGCAAAGAAAAGGTTAAGAGCCAAAAAATTACATATATTGAGAGCTAAAATTTAAGGAATTTGTGCATATGATCATTGAATTTGAGAATAATGATAAACCAAAATACATTTCTGTTTCAGTGGAAATGCAACTAATCCAGAAACATCACGAAGTTCCATAGCACCAACCTATTCAAATAACAAGAAGGATTATTCGCATATATTAGACTAAGATACGAGAAACAACATCATATTATCACAGCAAATAACCAAAAAGAAACGGAAAGGTTAAAAAGCTAACTATAGTTCCTCACTCAGTAACCACTCTTATCTTTCCTTAACTGAGATAATCACACAAAAAATCTATAAGGACAAAATAAACATAATAAAGAAAATGAGAAAATAAAAGGACATCAAAAAGAGGTGAAGGTTCATACCTTAGGTAAATGGATCCTCTTTGGCCACCCGACAAAAGAAATTGGTGATCCATATAAAGCCATGCTCATCAAGAACTTGATCTTGTGTGGGAGTAACAATTAGTACAAACAGTTAAGATGGTCTCCTTCAAATATTTAAGTTACACCATGAATTAGGAAATAAATTACATAATATATTAAATAACATTCCACCAGAAGTACTCTAGTAGCAATATTAGAAAATGTTCTTAGCTTATTTGGTAATGTATCAACAGACCTAATGATTTTTGAATGCAAGTAGCAATTCTCCATTTCATGTGAAAAAACACTATTGCAGAGACAATCAACCATAAAAAAAAAAAGAAAAAGAAAAAATCATGATCGAGAAAACAATCGAGGAGAAAAAAAGAAAAAAAGAAAAACTTTTGTAGTGCTTGATCCAAGGGGAGGTGTTTCGGTCACATATTTTAATATATTTACCTTCAATTAAATCACTTCGTAAACACCAAGCAAATCAAATTAAATTTGGACAAAAAACTAATAATCTAAAGAACTCTTCCTAACCACAGAGGACACAAATAAATATATTATCTCAATCTTTACTCGATTACGAGTCTAAGTTGATCAATAAATTAAAGCACAAGCACCTTCCTCTCAATTTCATTTGTTTCTTCAGGTCATAAACTAAAGCACGACAAACAAAAAAGAACCCAGAACATTTTTTTTGTGGGTAATACATAATTACGTGATAAAAGGCTCTAATTGTACCTTTGAAGATAGATCCCCATTATGTTTCGTACAGCAAAATCTTCCTAAATAGTGCCATTATCTGCATATTAGCATAATAAAACCTGTAGATAAATCGAACATACAGTTAAGGAAGAAGAAAGCCTGAAACAGTTTTGACATGAATCATATTCATGAGCAGTCACATGAGCTTTCAGCAATCTTTTAGCACATTCATGGTTCCAATTTATAATGACAGATACTTGTAAAACAAGACAACTGTAAAAGATGGAAAGTCCAACTAAATAACATTCACGTAAGTAAAACCTCCTTAGTAATTTTCTGATATAATGCAAACGAGCCAATGATTATACCCTCAAGCAACAACATGAAATTTTCACTAGAATCTCTAATGTTTAAACAAATACAGCTAATTATATGGCATAGCACTTTTCAGTTCCAAAACACTTACCATTCTTAAACCAAGCGAAGTGCTTGGTTGAAAGTAAAGTCCTCAATATTGGCTCCTGCAACATTAGAATAGCAAATTCATAACATACCTAAAAGGAAAAAAGAGCAGTAAAGAAAAATCTTCATCATCTGCTCCTACCACAAAAGAAAGCAACCAATACTCAAGTTCCACTTAATTTGCAAAAGAAATAAGATGGAACATGTAAGCTTAAACATTTATTATATTTTTTTTATTCTTTTGTGTAAACTAAGCTAGATTTGTAATCAAAAGAAAAAGTAAATAACATTTCTCCACATGTGCTGAAAGAAGTAGAAAAGTGTAAGGAAGAATCTTTCTCAATCTAGGACATAAGCATGGCTGAAATTTGGTAGCTTTTGAGCATATATCAAAAAATCATGGCCGAAGTTCCTTGCTCATTTGAGAGTTATCACACAAATTTGGTGAGTTCAGAGCAAAAGGAAAAAAAGAAACGAAAAGAAAAGAAAGTCAAGATCAAAAACCAAAATTTAAGAGACCTCTTGATGATATCAATAGTTTTTTTCCCTTTATAAAGAGGAAAATAGTAAATTAGTAATGCAAACAAGGGAAATGCTAAAACAACTACGGTCTAAAAAGCAGAGAAACAAGAGAAAAACATCAAATTCTTGGAAACTTAATAAACATTGAAACATATGGGCACTTAAGAGAGATAAACAGTTATGTAGAATTTCAGTCCCTAAATTTGTAATCACATAAAACATTAGATATCAAACAAGTTAAAAAAGAAGCAGCCAATCATCAACAAACAAAACCCTCTATATTGTATTTCTAAACCAGAATCTAAACATATTAAACTATATCAAAAAGAAAAAGAGAAAATCCATGAACTATATCAAAAAGAAAGAGAAATTCCATCAGGCATAATATGAAAACACCATCTTTAAAAACCCTCTTAGTATTGTAGATTAAATATTTTTTCCTGGAAATAACAAAAAAAGAGCTTGCAGCAATTAAGCACAAACCAAAAAAGAATATGGAAAAATATGAAAAATAAAAGGTCAACAACATAAAAAGGAATACCAGGAAAACCAAACTATAAGTATGAAGAAGCAACTCACAGCAGAATCCAAGAAGAATAAAAGATACACAAATGCAAAAAAGGCACAATGATGCAAAAGTTATTGACAAAAGAAAGGCAAAAACAATATTTCAAAATCTTAGACAAGCAAGAAAAATTTAAACGCACTGAGCAAATGCACAAGAAGAAAGAAAAGTAAAGAAAAAAGAAAGAGCTAGAAAAATGAATAACAATCCTCCACCAACTCACTACTTACCAGCAATTGAGCAAAGATGGTCACAGAGCAAACTAAAATCTATGCAAAAATCTAGCAAGAAAGCAGTCTGGGAACAGCAAGGGAAAAAAAATAATAAGCTCATTGTTTTGCATAGAAATGAACCAAGAGCAGACGAGTAGAAAGAAAAATGTAATAGAAGGCACGAATACCACTAATGATCATAAATCATGGATACAAAATCTGACTGGTAATGCATGGCCACCTCTGCAAACATCGTACAAACAAAAAGCAGAGTAATCTTCTCAATCAAACAAGAGCAGACAGAATCGCACAGTCAGAATGGTGTTTTTTAACAGCTGTGGGACACGAAAAATTAACACCCTAGTTGAGAGAAGGTGTAAAATCAGATGTAAATGATGGTTTTGTATTACAACCATACAACAAACAAAATACTCACCTTCGAAAGAGAATATTTGACTCAAACTACACAAATGCGTTAAAAGAGTATATCCTTTAGGAGAAAGTTAAAATAAAAAATGACATTGAAGTTTCTGATTACCACATAATTTAATGCAGGAGCATAGACCGTTAATTTCTCATTTGAATATTAGGAAAACAAACATCTCTCATAACTAAAATTCTAACTTAACAATGAAATTAAAAAAGTCACAGAAAAAATTTCAGAATGCGCACTTTATGATTAACAAGATTGAAACTTACATCTCATAAGTCATAAACATAAATAAATCAACAATTTAAGGTATTACCATAAAAATTACGAAAAAATAAGAGAGCAAAAAAAATGCTAGGAAAGTAGAAAAGTGATAAAATCAAGGTAACCTCTTGTGGGAAAAAAAATACAGGGTAACCTTCAAAGCGCAAACTATAATGAAACACACATGAATAGAAAAGGGTAGAATCAAAATACTCACTAATAGTACGCAATGGAGGTTGAAAACAGTGTACAGTAGCACTGCCGTAATCAAGAGTGATTTTCGTTGAAGAAAAGTTCCAATTTTTGCACCTACTACATCACAAAAAATATAGTACAAATTAGACAGTGAACTTTGATAAAAAAAAATATTTTAAAAGTATCGGACTGACAAAAATCGAAAAGAACTTTCTCAAATATGTTAAATGCAAGAAGAAGAAGAAAATCGGGCGCAAGAATGGAGAGGAAACCTTTTTTCATGAGAATAAACTATCTAGAACATACTTTAAAGAAGGGGAAAAGAACTTACAGAGAATCTGATCATGATGCTGGAGAAATTCTCATGAATTTTGCACCTGCAACACAACAAACATATACAAATCAGACAACTAAGCCGAAAAAAAGGGGAAAAAATAAACAAAATGCAGGAGAAGTTCTGAGTGGGGAAGGAAGAAGAGAATTTGAAACAAACAATTTCCACCATCTTTTTGTTATTACGTTTGTCGATCAGGAAAATAAAGAAGAGAGAGAGATAGGGGAAGAGATGATGAACAGGAACAAGAGAGGGGTGAGAGGCATTGATGGAATGGGAGGTGAAAAGGTGCTGATGTTTCGAGCTCAACGCCTGTCAAATTATATGGCACGCGAGTCCTGCGTGACTTGACGACCATCTCTTAACCAATCACAATTGGCCACGTCAGCAGTAGAACCACTCCATTCACCCATTGCATTCCCGCTTTTACTATACTAGGAGGCATAACCGCGACGTTGCGCGGTGAGACGGATAACATGGATGCCCATTTATTCGGAAAAAAATAGGTGTACTGAATAAATTGTTAAACAAGTGAAGAGAGAAATCGTACATTATGAGGTTGATTACATATTTGTGAGAGTTAATGGAAGGCGCTTGTAAATAAACATCAAACGTTAAAAGTGCAGTGCCAGGGATACATAATTTCTATTCCATTGGTTCCAAATATGAGCACAAGTGAAGTCCGTGATTGAGGAAGGAAGAGCAAAAGCGTTTCCATCTTTGTAAGGCATGATCATCGACAAAGGTATCCCATTTGTGTTGAAATCTATTTTTAATGAGTCCAATATGGTATATCCTGCTTCCGCTTGCAAGAATGATTGTTGGCGTTTGGGACTCAACTAATTTGTATTTTGTATAGTCCGAATTTTCGAAAGTAAAAAGCAAGACAAATTAATGTAGATTGAGTATAATGCGCGGAGAAAAGAAAGAAAGTACTTCGAGGAACTGGTTATGTATACCATGCTATATTTGAAGGCGGAGTATAAATCTCATAAAATGCATTGAGTGACATTATCATGCTGGAAAATTCAATTTATGGAAGAGGTCACAACCCGCAAATCTGAATTCTTGGACGAAAGACCTGCCAACCGAAGCCTTAGGATTATTTTAGCAGAATATAGCGATGATAATGTGGATCTACAAATGTTATAATAAAAGGGGTATTTTCCTTGTACCGATGAGAATTCATATAGAAGCATTGGCAGCTGGAGTGTCCACCGTGTGGAGATTGGGCTTTGACAAGTAGAAAAGCAGAAAAAATCATACGTGAGACCTCCTCTATTGTGAAAAAAAATCATATCACCTGGGGAGAGATAATTTTCCTTGCAAAATATGGTCCATTCTTCTTCGAAGCATGAATTAATAATTTTTAAGTTCCAACTAACTAAACCATGGCATACTTTAATGGTCTGGCCATCCTTAAAACAATTAGTGGCAGATATAGCCGAAGGGATTCTTTGAAATAAAACAAAATAACAGGTTTAGTATATATTGAAGGGAAAAAGTATGATGGTATTCAGAAGACATGACCTGTTTTGCAGTGCTTGTGCAGAAAAGAATATAACACCATGGCTGTCCATTAACCATGCAATGAACTCCAAGGGTTTCTATACAGAAGAAAATGTTAGCACAGCTCTGAGAACTGGTTGTTTTCTTTTACTGTTATAATACTTAAAATTGGAAAGAGCATTTGTGAAACTGGTGCTGCGAAAGCTGTTGAGCTGATATGTGTAATATTGTGTAGCCATTGCTCAATAGAAGCAAGAGAAAATAGTGAAGGGTCACCCATATAGTCTAGAACCATAGGATATGCTTCAAGAAATGATCTCTCGGCATGGTATTCATGGGAGTGCCGAGCAACTCGAAAAGCCACAGAGGCTGCAAACAGGTTATCGCCAAGGGAAGAATAACTATCTAAACAAGAGAACAAGTACCAACAGTGTACGTAGTGTGGATAACTAATCTAATAGCATTGGAAAAACGCTTCAGGTAACAAAGCAAGACCTTTTGCTCAAGCCGGCGGGCTATGCATCGAGACATTTCAAAGCTCTGCACACAGAAACCGAAAATTAGCTTGAAAGGCTAGACAAAATGAGTCAAACCCAATTAACAAATAACCGGTAGAGAATAGATAATGGATCGCAACAGCATGAAAATGAAAACAGCAAAAAAGATTAGTTAGTACAATAACTCAAAAACTACATAACTAATTCATGGGATCTCATCACTGTCAAGAACTCAAACATAAAAAACATACAGAGGCCAACAGATTCATTAGCTAACAAGCCACACTAACCTCATGTCTCGCAGCCCCATACATATCAGCTGCAGCGAGACCAATAAGGCTCTCTGCCTCATTACCCAATGCAATAACATTCATGTACCCAGTGTCATCATAGATTGTAAGTCGAATCCACGCCCTATAACAAAAAGCTGGAAAAAAGGAGAACGCATGTGAAAAAAATTATTGGAAGAAAGCTCAAGCAAGCAAGATGTGCATTAACACACATGCAACGGAAAGTGTAAATGCGCACCTAGGAAACACATGCATTCCCTGACCTCAGGACAGGCACAGTATGCCGAGGGTAGCCAAAAAATCGTAAATTTCATAACAGTGGGGACAAGCTAGGTACCAAAATCGATTGCCATGCATCCTTGACAATTCCTTTCACCCAAGCAGTGCCAAAGTCCTGGGATCAATAAGACATAGCAACTCGAAGAAAGCGCAAAAAAAAAAAAAAAGCAGTGACCAATGTAAAAAAAGCCATAACAAAATTTAAGGGTCAAGAATGACAAAACTAACAAAACTATTAGACGATACAACGTCCGAAATTGGTCTAAGAGTTGCATCGCGAACAGGGGGTAGCAGAAGAGACGGATCACGGAACGCCTTCCTATCAAACACCAAGCCAATCAGCTCACAAATATTATCATCAGACCTACAAAAAATATAACAACAATTAAACACACACGTGAATAAGAAGCAAAAAATTAGGCGAGCAAAACATAAATATTGATTCCAATTACCACTCATCAAGCCGGTTTGCTTCCAAAACATCGGCAGCAACATACACAATAGAAGATGGATGAGTCGATAACGTCAAATCTAGCGAAAAGAAAATTTTGCAGGGCCACCAATACAACTGGAAACACAATTAATAGAAAACAATAAAAAAGCACATAGATTAGAAAGCTTACAATTATCCGTGCTAACCCTAACCCTCACAACGATAACAATAGGCATTGAGGACATTGATTCATAAATAGCATGTCCCTTAATAGCCTCAAAATCATCCCACAAGGTCAAAACCACTGGGTGCATACTGCATGTAATAAATATAAAGCACAATCAACGTAAATACAATACAAGGAAAAAAACAAGGAAGGAAAGATAAACTGAACAAAAAAATGGAAGACCACCCCTGGTTTACTATAACATAATCTCATCCATGTCGCAGGGCTCCTTCAAAATACACATCCTGAGGAGGCAAAACGTCCATGACAATCCCCATTACATCTAAAAATAGAAAAGACATAATCAAATACAATCGGTGCAGATTATAGAAACAAACATAAATAATAAAGAAAGAGACATCACTGATAAAGTGATCGGTGTCAGCCATAAATGAAGGGAAGCGTAGGGATCGCGGTGAAAATAAAAGGGAAGCGATGGCCTCCCAACGCGTCGGTAGCCTCCTAATGGTAATTTCACCTATTGATGACCCAGAAGTAATCGACCCATTTAGCATAGCGATGAAGGTCACTGCACCTCAGCATTTGATAGATAATAGCTCCTAAACGGTAGAAGAAGCCCATCCGCACGAGAAACATCATCATCAAAAACAACAGCGATTACGGTAATACTCTATGCATGAACAAATAGGGAAAATACATAAATATTATGCAATCAAATTATTTGGTAGGAACTCAAACGCAAGTTAATGGCTGGAGAGTAAAGCAAACCTGCGAATCATCAAATTCAAATTGTCGGAAAGCCCTCACTGAGTCCCCATCATGAGCAACTTTAAGATGATCAGCGTGAACAACGTGAACCAAAGTAGTCCAATCAGATGTCAACTTGCTCACCTCGGATATGCGCACAATCTCCGCCATTCACGGAAGCTAATAAAACAAATCAAAACCTAACTTAGATCATCCAGCACAAACCATCAATCATATCACAAGCACAGGACACACAGAGACCAATAAACTAACTGGAACAAACACTAAAAACAAAGGAAAAACCTAACCAAACCCATCAAGCATAAACCATTAATAATCATATAATAAGCGCAGGACACACCAAGAACAAACATTTTTACAAACTTGCTTAAAGTGGCCGGGATCTACTAAGAGATCCTCCTTCCCTAGATCGTAAAGCAGGTCCATACCATTCTAACCACTGTAGAAGAGAACCACAACAAAAAGCAAAAGTAACCCCACCAACCAAGATGGCTATATAAGATTACAATAGCAAGCTCGGAAGCTGCATTTCACCAAGAAATCACAGCTCAAATTCTCAAGCAATAGGCAGGCTAAATCCATTCATGAGAATTTGTTACAAAGTAGTCACACAACATTAAGTCAGCCAGCACAAAAGGAAAAGAGCAAGCCCAAGAATTCTCATGAAACAAAAATTTTTCCACAAGAATGTCACAAAAAAAGAAGGGGAACAACCAAAGAAAACCTAACGAACTCTGACAAAAGTATCCGAATAACACACAAGAAACACTAAAAAGCTCAAATCAAAAAACACTGGAGAACAATAACCCTCAAAGAACACAACTAAAAACAGAGGAAAACAAGTAGACAAATACCCAAAACCACAGATCTAAAACATAAACTCCTGGAAAATAATACCCTGCCAAATAAACGCAACAATGATAAAAAAAATAAGGACAGAAAAAGAGGAAAGAAATACCTCGTTGAAAAAAGCACAACAACAAAACGCAAGCGATGAAAATATGAACTCCAACTCGGAGAAATTTTTCCGCGGTAAAGAAACAGGAACTCTATGATTATCATCAAACAAAAGAGACAAAAGATTAAGGCAAACAAGGCCAAACCTACCCATACAACATCCGGGAAACGCAAATGACAGGCTGGTGACGAGTGACATCGGGGAAACGCAAATGACAGATTGGTGACCAGCTCTCATCGGTATATCTAGCAGGCAAAGCTTGTCTTAGACCATTTCCCTCAGCACGCTATCACAAAGAAGGAAAGACAGCCATATGTAGGAACACATCGCACAATTTTCCTCAGCACACCATCACAAGGAAGGAAAGACAACCACATGGAGGTCCTAAGCTCCTCGAAGGAACAAACGAACCAACCCGCAAACATTCCTATGCGACAAATCAAGTGATCCGACCCACATATCCAAAGGCATGTGAGAGCCACGTGAGGACGACAAAAAATGACCACCCGTGCGGCTCACGTGAGGACGACGAAACTCTGGCAAAACGCTTGGGCACGTAGTCTGTTATGTTGATAGGTAGAATAGGTAGATAAATGATTGTACCGTGAGGGTGCAGCAACCGACGTGCCGTAACGGGGCCCAGTCTGCCAAGTGGTTGACTCTTGAGACGCACTATGTATGCATGTATTATCATGCAAACTCGCAGCAAAATTTTCATGTTTCGGCCATGACTAACTGCGATTTAGTTGGGTTTTGTGAACCTAACTACCATAACGATGCCAGAATGGACAAAAAATTTAAAGACGATCAGGGCGACACCTGAGATAGTACGCTACTACTCCGGGCCTCTAGAGCCCACTGCTGCGAGTCTCCTGGTACATTTTGGTGAGCATTTGATGAAATTAGGTCCACTTATCACGTGTCATCAACTGGACCTGGACAATTTAAGATTTGAAAGATTGAGGCCTTCCTATGCAGTATCAAATGGACCTGGACAGTTTAAGACTTGCAACATTGAGGCATTCCTATGCAGTTGTGTCATGCACGTGGTACGTGGACCTAATTTCATCAAATGCTCACCAAAATGTACCAGGAGACTTGCAGTAGTGGGCTCCAAGACCGGGGATTACTGGCGTACTATCTCAGTTGTCGACCTGATCGTCTTTAAATTTTTGATGCATTCTGGCATTGTTATGGTTAGGGCTGTAAATGGGTCGGGTCAAGACCCGGACCCGACCCGAACCCGCTAGTTTTTTCCGGATCCGGAACTAGCATAGTTTCCGTTTACCCGGATCCGGATCCGGATTCGTTTTTTCTAATAAAAAACGGGTAGGGTATGGAATATGAAATTCCGACCCGGATCCGTTTAAATAAATTAATAAATATAAAAAATATATACATCTTAATATTATTACATCTATAATATTAATATTCTTACATTTATTAAAATATATAATACATATTATTAATATATATATATTAATACTCTCACAAGTATAAAATATTTATATATATTAATATTTTTACAATTATAAAAAATATATAAATATTAAATATATATATAAAAATATATAGATAATTTTTTTACCAGGTATACCCGACCCGGATCCGAAACCGATCGGACCCGGATCCGGATCCGTTACTATTGGACGGGTCGGGTCCGAACAATGACTTGTAAACGGGTCCGGGTCCGGAATATTTAATTCCGACCCGAACCCAACCCGTTTACAGCCCTAGTTATGGTGGTTACGTTCATAAAAGCCAATTAAATCCAGTCATGGCCGAAGCATGAAAATTTTGTTGCAAGTTTGCATCATAATAAAGGGATAATTTCAGAAACCTCCATTGAGGTTTCTCATAATATCACTTAGCACCCCTTAGGTTTTTAAATTCTTACTTACCTCCTTTAGATTGATATTCCTTATAACATTATAACCCCTTTGATAGAAATGCAATAAAGATAAAACTTTTGTTCCAATACTACCCTTGTATTATTCTACTTATGAAGTTTATAACAACAATAAAAAATAAATCAAGACTAAATTTTTATAAGATGTAAATTTCTTGATTTAAACTATTTATTGTAGTTGTATTGAAACAAAAGTAAAATTTACACATTGAGAAAATTACACCATGAAAATTTTATATGTATAAAGAGATTATTTTAGTTATCAATGTAATTTAAATTACATCATGTATTAAAACATATTTTTCAAATTTTTTTGAATTATTAATTATAATTGTCCATAAAATTTTTTTAAGATGTTAGCTAGTCACTAAAATCCTCCTAAGTGGTTGATTCTGACTAAATTAAATTTATCCATGTCTTTTGTTATTCTAACATGATTTCGATATAGAGAAATATGGACCTTATTATATAGCGATTTTTTTAATATACATTTTTGGTGTGAAATTTTTATTTTTGGTTTGGTTTTTTAGTTAAATAGTTATCAAGATCATGGGTAATGCTGTCGATTTGTAAATTTTGATAGGAATATTTAATTTTATCAAGTTGAAAAGGGAGGTAAGTGAGATTTTAAAAATCTTGGGGGTGCTAAGTGATATTATGAGAAACCTCAAGGGAGGTTTCTGAAATTATCCCAATGATAAATACATACATACGTACTGCGTCTCAACTAGAACTGCTCGCCATGAAGGCTCAATTTGAGCTCACTCGAGCTCGAAAGTGGCTTGTTTCAGCTCGAAGTCGAAGTTCGATTCTCTGTTCGATAGCTCATTTCGATAGGCTCGAATATATATATATATTATTTTTTATTTTTATTCTAATAGTGAAATTACATATATATCCCTAATATTTTTATTATTTATTCATAAAAATAATTATTTTATTTATTTTTTTAAAAAATAAATAATTATTTATTATTTTATTTATTTTTTTTAAAAAAATAAAAATAATTATTTATTATTTTTTTCGAACTCGAGTTCGAATTTAAACTTGAGCTCGAGCTCGAACGTCAGTTTTTTGAACTCGTCGAGCTCGAAGCTTCTCGATAAAAGCGAGTCGCCAAAACTTCGGTTCGATTCGGCTCGTTTGCACCCCTAGTCTCAACCACTTGGCAGACTGGACCACGTTACAGACGTCGGTTGCCGCACCCTCAGGTTTCAATCATTCATGTTAGAAATGTTAGGAGATGACGGAATGAATCCCCGCTAAATTGAGTCGTTTAGACTTTAGACTGGAAAAGCCTATGACACACGAAGTAAAAAGTCTTTTGCTTTCCAACTAATTTCCAATAGTGCCCTCACTAGTTAAACGAGAAATTTTTGTTATATGTATTGAAATTTGGGGAAAAAATTGTTTATATCCCTACCAACGTGTGTAAAGTCAATTTACTTATGTGCTTATAAGTAATAAATTTCATGAAAAATTTTTAACTGAACAAATGAATAATGGATATAATTCATTATTTTAATATGGGTTACCAGTATATGTCCAAAGCTTTAAGGAACTTAGTCCATTAATGAGTGCTTTTATACAAGACACTTCATTACCTGACGAATTATAGACATTACTGGACTACTTAACTCCCTCTTGTGTTATGTGTTTCGTACTCATGTCTGTAAATATTATTTGGTGCCTAGAGATCACATATTAATTGAAAATTAAATGTTTATTTGTTTCACTATAATAGTCTTGTGATATGAGATGAAATAGTGGTTGAAAAATATATTTAAAGAATAATAAAAAAAAATTCCAATAATTGGTTAAAAAACAAGGATCACTTCAATTACTGACTATTAAAAAAAAATTTTTACTTGTGCCCTACTGAAATTTCAGCCTACCTCCGCCACTGGATACATGTGCTTTATAAACAAAGGCAAAGAACGATAAAAAGATAAATATATAAGTTTGGTGCCATTAATAGTAGCCACTTTATTTGGAGAATTAGATTCAGAGACTAAGAGGAAGAATTTATTGTAATAAAAAAATTTGAGGCAAATTAACTAATCAAATTCTTATAATATCGAAAAGATGGTAACGAGTCGCAAATTGAGATAGTAATGCGTCGTAATTTTGCTCTGTAGAAACAAATTACCCTTTCAAAACCATATCATGTCAAAAAACGATGCTAAACATGAGACCGAAGTACAAGGACGAGTACATAACAATCAGCTAAAGAAAACACATCAAACGAAAGGCAAAAGGATTACAACAATTGCTGACACGAAGAAATGACAAGGAAAAGGGCAGCCAATATTCGCATTGAAGATTGTATTACAAGACCTTCACTTTGGTGTCGACATTCCATTTTGGGTACATTTCTCTACATATTAGTTCAGTATCAATCTGCAAGAATTTGATACTTTTCTTTGCATGTTAGTTTAACATCATCTCAATTCAGTTCTGGATACTGCTTCGATATGAATTTATCTAGAATTAGCTAGTCATGTGATACACAATTAGCAGAATACACATTTTCAGATCATTATTCCAACTTTGATATGTTTCTCTACATATTACTTCAGCATCACTCGGCATAAATTTGATACTCTTCTCTGTATCTGCATTTCGCATCATCTCAATTTAGTCCTGCTTACTACTTCAATATGGCTTCATCCTCAATTAGCTAGTCAATGGGATATAAATTGCAGAATATCCATATTCAAAGCATTAAGCATCAAGTTAGAATTATGCAAAATCTTAAGGAATATCCATATTCAAAGCATTAAGCATCGAGTTAGAATTATGCAAAATCATAAGGAGTTATATGTAATTTATCCTTCTTTATGTTCTGCTATAGATGCTAGAATCCAAACCCAGCTAATAGAGGCAGTAAAATAACAAGAAACGCCCTTCGTAACAGAGTACATTTATCTGTAAATATTGTCTGAATTATAAAAGAGACCTTGTAATTTGACCAACATGCAATCTAGTTCCTTGAAAGCCAACTATAGATTATAACGAAAATCTCTAAATGCCATTTTAAGAAAGAATAAAACCCGGGCTTCATTTAGATTAGTTATTTTTGAGGGTGTTTTTCAAAAACACTACTGTAACATTTGGAATATGAAATACAATTATTGTAGATATTTTTGAGGATGTTTTTTAGAGTATTTTTGGGATTTTATTTTGGGGGTATTTTGGGAGTGTTTTTTAGAGTATTTTTGGGGTTTTATTTTGGGGGTATTTTTAAAATTAAAAATTTATTTGAGATATTTTGGAGGAAGTGGGGAAGGGAGGGGAGGGGGAGAAAAGAGAGAGGAAGGAGGAGAGAGGGGGAGAAAAGAGAGAGGGGAGAGGGGATGAGGGAGGGAGAGAGAGGGAGGAAGGGGTAAGGAGGAGGTTTGGTGGTGGATGGTGGGGCTGGGAGAAGGGTGGAAGAAGAAGGTTTTTTTTTTTTATTTGTTTATTTTTTTTGAGTTGTTTTTCAAATACTTATTTGTGTTTTTGGATGTGTTTTTAGTTGATGTTTGACTGTATCATTTATGATATCAAAGATAAGTTTTTGAAAAATAAGCAAAAAATAAGCAATTCAAACAGACCCAAGTTAAAAGAAAATAATCATGTGTTAACTACTAACAAACTATAAATAAAAGAAGTGAAAAAATTGAGAAAATGTATTCCTCTCTCCTCTCTGTCTTTGTCTATTACTTATCTCATCTATTGCCACACTTTCACAATCCCCCCTTTTTTGTACAATCATCTGATAGATTTGGAAATTGAATTAGGCATTTGATGATTAAGTCTCATTAGGCTATATGAATAGTGAAACATGGATCTCATTTCAAAAATTTATTAGTTTTCCCATAATTAAATGTTAAATTTCTATTCCTACTTCTAAAGAAGTGTCTCTCTTGGATGTAAAGTTAATAGTTTATAGTTTGTTCTTTGTAAAAAATGGAATTTGACTATCTATATACACATCCAAAAAGTTATTCATATATTGAATATAAAGTAATAATTTGCCATTGCACTAATGACCAAAATATTACTGTTGATGTATGTGTCTTGAGAATTTAAAAATTAATAAGCACTTGAGAATTTCATAAAAAATTGTGCGGCCATTAATTTAATTAGTTTACTAATGGAGGATGTGATTTGATATAAGTTTGGTTATTTAAAGGATTGAATTGTGATTTGAACAAATTTCAAGGGGTTTGACTTTGATTTTATCAAACCTTTAAAAAGGTAAATATAATTAACCCTTAGAGGTATGTTAGCTGAATTTTTGACTTAGGAAATACAAACTTATAGCATATCCATGCTTGGATGGGGCTAGAAATTTTCTACAGCGAGCAAAAGATGAATAAAGTGTAATAATACACGTGATTTAAAAACAAAGGCAAAGAACAATAAAATATATCTGTGTGCGCGTCTATACATATATATATGTGTGTGTAGATATATAGATACATATACATATAGATATATAGATATGTATAGATACATATAAACATGCATACACACATATGTATATGTATATATATGTGTATATGTATGTATGTATGTATGCATGTATGTATATGCGTGCGTGTCATACTTGATTATTAAGCACTATATAAGCTTTGTGCTAGTGCCATCAATAGTAATAGCTAATAGCTGTGTATCAACTTTATTTGAAGAAGCATATTCAAGACTAATCAGAAGAATTTATTCTTCATTTTTCAAGTAAATTAACTAATAAAATTCTTATAATATGCAAAAATGGTATCAAGTAAGTCACAAAATTAAAAGGTGACTTTCATTATAAGTCACAAAATTAATTGTGATTTGTAAATGGATATCATTTCTATTACTTGTGATTTGAAAATCATACATTTTATGACTAAAACGAATTTCATATCATAAAAAATAAGTTTTCTATGACTTGCAACTATTTGATAGGTCAGAAAAAGCATATATTGCTTGTATTGTGTACATGGACAAGTACATGACAATCAGCTAAAGAGAAACACATCCAACGAAAAGAAAAAAGGATTAGAACAATTGCTGACGCAAATAAATGACAAGGAAAGGGGCAGACAAAATTCACATGGAAGGTGTACTGCAAGGTCTTAAATTTGGTGTCGACATTCCATCTCTACATATTAGCTCAGTATCAATCCGCAAAAATTTGATAACTTTCTCTGCATCTTAGTTTAGCACCATCTTTGTTCAGTTCTGAATACTGCTTCAATATGGCTTCGTCCAGAATTAGCTAGTCATGCGATACACCATTAGCAGAATACACATGTTAAGAGCATTATTCCGACTTGGATACATTTCACTACAGATTATTTTAGCAGCAATCTACATAAATTCGATGCTTTTATCTACACCTGAGTTTAGCATCATCTCAGTTTAGTCCCGATTAATGCTTCATATGGCTTCATCCTCAATCAGCTAGTCAGTGGGATATAAATTGCAGAATATCCATTTTCAAAGCATTAATCAGCAAGTTGGCATTTTGTATTGCTCCTGAACAGTCAATACTTTAGTACGTTGCAGTTGCAAGAAAATGGATCGTGAATTGTATGCAGCTGCAGAGTCAGGCGATTTGACTGTAATGGAAAGTTTTTCAGACGACTTCTACTCCCAATATACTCCAGTAAGAAACATTGTCCTATCGTGAATTGTATGCAGCTGCACAGTCAGGCGATTTGACTGTAATGGAAAGTTTTTCAGACGACTTCTACTCCCAATATACTCCAGTAAGAAACACTGTCCTCCACGTATTAGCCCAGTCTTGTAACTCTGCAGAGGCAGTCCAATTTATCCTTGCTAAAGATAGTCGTTTTCTAATGAAAAAAAACAAACGTGCAGAGACTGCACTTCATTTGGCAGCAAGAATGGGACATTTGGGTGTCGTTCGAGCTCTTATTGCCTATGCAAAATCGGAAGCAGGATGTTGGTTCCCCCAATGTTTTGACAGATGCAAGAGGATGCTGACTATAGTTGATGTGGATGGAAAAACAGCTTTACACGAGGCAGTTACAAACAACTTACATGAGGTTGCTAAATTGTTGGTTCAAGGACATCCTGGGCTTCAGTATCGCATCAGTTATCCTATGAAGGAGACTCCTCTATATCTTGCAGTTGAGAAGGGATATCAAGAGATTGTGGATCTAATTTTGGCGAGTTGCAAGTCACCATCTTTTCTTGGCCCTGATCACAAAACTGCCTTGCATGCTGCAGCAATTCGGAATTTGCCAGGTGGCTTCATGGATATAAACATCAGTTATATTAACATCATCAGCCAGGAAAAAAAAAATAATTCTGAGCTCTTTTTTTTTTTTCTTCCATATTTTGATATGGGGGAGTTCAATTGTTAGCTTATACAAATTTCAACTTTAATGGTACAAGCCGTTAATGGATTAAAAGAGATTTAAGCAAAATTGGGATTAAAAGAGATTTATGCAAAATTAATCTCATAAAAATGCCATGTAATAGTTTATTGCATATTGTTTGTATATATCTATCAATTAATAAGACTTGTGATCTATATAGAGTATACTTAAGTTGTAATGTAATTGACCTTAATGGTCGAGTGAATAACAATATCTTCGTATGTTGTATTAAAATTTTAGCTACTTGCAGAATCCGCGAAACTGATTTTGAAAAGGCTGCCTAATCTTATAAAAAAGGTAGATAAATTTGGGTGGACTGCACTTCATTATGCTGCCAAATTAAATCATCAAGATATTGTAACACTATTACTGTCAGCTAATAGGTCTACTGCCTATGTTGCTGCCAAGAAAGACTACAAGACTGCTCTACATGTTGCGGTAATTCATGGACATGTAGCTGTGGTGCAAGTTCTTTTATCCCATTGCCCAGATTGTTGGGAGTCACGTACTTATCAAGGTCAGAATATCCTTCACCTTGCAGTAAAATATGAAAAAAGAGAAATCTTGGAATTTGTCTTACAAAATTCTTGGGCTTCTGTTCTCATTAATGAAAAGGATGATGACGGAAACACTCCTCTCCACATCTACGTTACCACCAAGGAATTAATTGGGACTAGCCTTGTAAAGCATCCTTCTCTGGATGTCAACGCTTTAGACGATACAGATTCCACCCCTCTAGGCAACCTAATTCGCCTTGGTAAGCTTAATGAAAGACAGGTAAGATTTTTTTTTTCCCCCTCCCACCCCTCTGCGTGGTCTACTGGCCTTATTGGTTGCACTAAAAAGTTGACAAATTTCAAAAATATTAAAGATTTTAAGCTAATACAAGATCTTCGTTTTATATACTTCGTTAAAAGAAGAAATCTAGTGTGTGGTCTACAAAGTTGTGGCCTTATATGTTTTCAAATATTTATGTTTAATTTCAATAAAAATATATTGTAAATACATGTTTTTCACTTTCTTTTTGGGCTTAGTTTTTTAAATTATTTTAGTTTAGCTTCATTTAAAATTCATCTTACATGATACGTTTTTATTTTAATATCTTTCTTCCCTTTTAATCCTTTCTAAAAGACACATACGTTATTACCCAACTGCACCTTTATCTGTCAAATGAGCACTTATTATTGGAAGAGTACACCAAGACCGTCACATTTTAATGGTCAAATGCTAATATTAACATTGTATCTCATTTCATTTGGATAGACGTCAATCAGGCATGATTTGGAACAAGCGGGTGGCACTCGAGGTTATCGAAATGTTGCTACGGAGGAGAATACTTTACAAGCATCTGAAAATATTCATGAAGATGCAAAGCATCCAAAGCTTGAAGAACTGAGTGAGTATTATTTGATTGTGGCTATACTAATCGCAACAGTAACCTTTGCCGCTGGTTTTACAATGCCAGGTGGATACAATGGTGGTGACGGTCCAAACAAAGGCAAGGCAACTCTGGAAAAGAAAGCAGCTTTCATTGCGTTTGTTATTTCGGATGCCTTAGCACTAACGCTGTCGATATGTACAGTTATCTCACAAATTAGGCTGGTGGACTCCAAATTCCACGGGTCTAAGTTCGTTGGAATCCGTGGAATTAGGATAATGATTTTTGCGGCTATGATATGCCTGTCGATAGCATTTTCCACTGGCTTGTGGGCTGTGCTAGAGAGTTTGAGCCTCAAGATTTTGCTGTCTGTCCTTGGTGCTTTTTTATGCTTTCAGATACCGGAGTCCTTTGTTTTGCTCATAATAGAAAATAGGAGGAGGATATATAACAAGCATATAGAACCATTGGACTTTGCTCTAGTGGTCAATAAGGTTAAGAGACTCTTTGCTCGAGTGGTCAATGTGGTTGTGGTCAATCAGGTTAAGAGACTCTCTACTCTAGTGGTCAATGAGGTTAAAAGACTTCCTAAGAGGTCCTATAAAAAGCTCTTCCGTGCACCAAGTTGGGGTCTAACCCTATTTAATGCATTACATGAACACATGGTACTTCTTTTACTTAAAAAAAATCGAGAAGAGCAATATGGCTCCAGGATTTGACTACGGAAGCAGCAGATTAGTTGTTAGTAAATAGTCATCTACAAAGCATTATTAATACGACAGTATCTATATTTGCTCTTGTGTATGTTTGGAAAATTTCAGCTATGAAAACCATTTGGGTATTAGTTCCAATGTACTACTTTCAGCATTTTTCTAATGCAGTACCCTATCCTCCCTCTATTTTTTTTGGGTAGATTCAGTGTTGATTGATCAATTTGGCATTTATCTATGGTGAATCAGTTGTGGATATGCAGTAGGTCAATCAGATGAGCTTACGCATCTTTCGAGAAGAAACTAGAAAGAAGCATTAATGTGATGCGGTAAACGAGGCAGTTGGATCCTCACTGCCACTTAATCAGTGGCAACTCAGTGCCGCCCCTATAATTATACCATCTGTCCAGAGTAATTAAAATTGGGTTAAATCAGAACAATTTAAGTTAAATTTTGTGGACAGGTGGCATACTTATAAGGGTGGCACTGGATTGCCACTGATTAAGTGGCACTGAGGATCCTAATTGGTAAACGAGCCACTTTGATTGATCGACTTGAAGCATGGAGAGTGTTAAGAGATGTTTGTGCCAACTTTCTTCTGACCTGTAGTTTCTTTAATATTTAATATAGATGCTAATTCAAGCGATTAAATACCTAAGTTTCATAAATATGAAATTGGACATAAGTTTTTAGTGTTTAAGAAAAAAGAAGATATTTTTTCTTTTTTCCCCGCTTTGTTAAAGAGGGAAGTCAGGAGTTAAAAAATGATTAAGGGAAACCGAGTATCCAGGCCCCACCCCTTTGGCCTAATGGTGCATGTGAGCCACCTCTTTAACTCCCAACCTAATTTTTCAATTCAAAATCAACTGTTTTAAGTTGGTCCAACTCTGATACTTTAGAGGCGAATTAATTTTTACTGAAATGTTAGGGATGAATTCGGTCCACCCTCCATGTATTAGGGATGCAAACTGCATTTTTTTTTCTAGTGTTACAACAATGGTTAATGGTATAGACATAGTAGGAGAAACCTGATTTGCGAAATACTGAATATATCATTTATAGTAAAGGATGGACATGCCCAGGGATAGAGCTTGAATGGAAACGATAAATCGGGACTAGTTTGATAATTTTATTAAGGAGCTGTTCTTATTCTTCGAGAAGAAAAAGAAGAAACAAAATTGAAAAGTTTGACAGAATAAAATCATAAAAATACGCAATTACATATTTCAGTATGTAATTTAAGTCCCTTATTAATTAGTATTATTTATAATTACATATTTCAGTATGTAATTATGTATTTCAGTATGTAATTTAAGTCCCTTATTAATTAGTAATATTTATAATTTGGATAGAGTGGAATGAAGGGGCCAAATTGGAAGACTATTCCTAGTTCAAAAGGTCAAGTTGAGATTTTAACTTAAAATGAAGGGCCAAATTGGCACTAATCCAAAGATAAAACAAAAGAGAAACCATAAGAAACTAAGCTTTGATATAATACAAAAGGCGCAAATTGGTAAAATCTAGTCTTAGCAAAGCATGTGGCCGCTTCGAAGAGTAAATGGAATTCGGGTACTAACTTCAATACTTCTTTACTTCCGGTGAATCACAAGAAAAATTAATTACCTATATTGAAATTGTTCTCTCTCTCTCTCTCTCTCTCTCTCTCTCAAATATATATATATATATATATATGTAATGTATATATATTATATATGTGTGTGTCTGTGTATATATATATATATACATACATATATACACACATATATATAACGTTTCTGTCACAACTAGGGATAAAATAGTGAAGTTATGAATAAAATTATATAACCATCTGATCTCTTATTTTTGAATTTAACAAATAGTGGGCTCAATGTGACAAAAATCATTCATCATGAATAACCTGTATTTTTTTTTCTACCATTGGTCTATTCCACACTCATAGTGCTCTATCCATCTCTTAGATAGTTCATAGCTCATAGCCCCATATCTAAGCAAAACAAAAAAACAAAAAAAAAAGTAAAGAATGAAAGAAAAAAAATTTCACTTGCAAGTTCCTTTAGATCAATAAAATCTTTAGTAATTTTTTTCAATTTAATATTCTTGCAGAGTTAATGTTGTAGAGTAAATGATAAATTTTGACAATAAGAAGATGAGAATAAGATAAAAAGAATTAACAGGTATTCCAAATTTTGTACCACAAAAAGAAAAATACAAAATAAGAGCACCTTTTCTTTTTCATCTTTTTATCATTAACATTTATCATCTTGAATATATTTAAGTGGTAAAAGCAATCCACATATATATATATATATATATATATATATATATGAGAACTCATTTTGTTTATTATTTTTAACGTTGTTCTCATTCTTATTGAAGAAACATTTATTTATATAAATTCTGTTCTTTGATTTATTAGATTTTAAGTCAAATAATAATGAGGAGGATGAAAGTAATAACAGTAAATAAAATTAATGCATTCTAAATTGAGGAGGGCTTCCCTGGCAGGTCTAACAAAAATGCATTTCGTGATAGCTGAAAACAATAAAACAAGGCGAATGGATCCTGAATTGTACAGGGCTGCCCCAGTCTGGCAACAGGAGTGTCATCAAAGAATTTACCATGTGTCCTCTCAAGAGACTCCAACGAGAAACTCAGTCCTCCCTGTACTAGCTTAGCTCAATCCTCTTACTCTTCACATGGTGCAAAACAAATCCTAGCCAGAGAACCCCATTCGGTATTACGAGCAAACACATGAAACTCCACTCCATATTGCCGCAAGAAAAGGGCTTTTTGATGTTTTTCGAGCCATTGTTTTAGAACGTGTTTTTGGGGCGAGTCCTGGGGCGAGCCCTAAATGTTTTGGGACATTTGAATGGGGTTCAAATGTTGGTGGGCGTTCGCTCTATAGTTTGGGATAAATACCCGGACGTTTAGTGTTGGGCGGTCAAGGCATTTGGGGGTTTTATTTCCTTTACTTTTTTTTAAAAATTTTAACCTTTGATTTTACTATTTTATCTTCCTTATCTCTGTTTCCTATCTTTATTATTGTTTAATAATTTTGAGGAATAATTTCATTTAATTTCTTTTTGGAAATAGTTTAGAAAAATACAAAATAAAAGCATCTATGGCTTTATTTATATATTTTTTCCCCCTTTTCTTTGATTCCAAAATATAATTATTTTTTGCTAACATGATTCTAGATGGTCAATGTATAGGTTAGAGTTATGTTATGAATTTACTTGAGAGACTAATAATCATATTTTTAAAATTTTTCTTAATTTTATCAATTCTCTTGCATTTATTAAATTATGTATGTGTGTGTGTGTATATATTATATTATATATTTAAAGTATCAAAATTTGTGAGGTTTACACCCCATGCCTTGGGGCTTTTGCCCCATTTGAGTACACATATGACAGGTGTCGAGCCTGTACAATAACAATATCAATTATAGTAATAAGTTTAGTTGCCAACAAAAGTAGTTTCGAGTCAATTCCAGTACTGGAGTAGGGATTCTGGATGTGCAATGGGTTACTTAATTCACCTTGGTTCCAAAGAGTTTGTTAAATCCAATATACCAGAATTTACTACGAGAAATTATTAATTTGTATATAGGGCAAGTAGGGTCGTGTCCTCAGAAATTGGGGAAAATTCGTTCTCTTTCAAGCCAAAGGGAAATGGGGGTGTTTTGAGAATCAAATGCTAACAAAATATTAACAAAATAATCGAATGTGAAAAATAATTAAGAGAAATAAATAATGGGAAAGACTCTAACTAAGGATACACTTCAAAGATAGTTCAGATAACTGATCATTAATGCAAATATAATTCCAATATTGGTTGATAAACAGGTTTTTAATTGCCGATACGATTTGATAATTAGTTTCTTCTTACTGTTTTGATAGCCAAGGTATGACTATTGACTATTTTTTTAATTTAGAAATAACCCTAGGTATGACCATAGGATTTAATTCCTGATTGCATTAAAAATTAGAGAAACCATGTTCTAATTAATAGAATTAATAAACACGCTATGAGAGTTTATTTAAATTAGATTGTACGTTTTTTTCTGACACAAATTCAATTATTCCCGTTGCTACCGGAATTAGAATAACCAAATAATTACGGATTTAACTACTCTAATTAGCAATTAGATCACATGAATAATTAAATATCGCGCACCTATTCAATCATACACAATCACCATAACCAATAAAGGCAGAAAACGTGCAAATATCAATGAATAGAAGGAACGAATAAAATAAATTAGATCTCACAGAAATAGATGAACCAAATCTTCTGTTGTTCCTTGACTAGAAATAAGAAATTAGTTTTCCATTAATGGAGAACAATCCATGCAAATATCCGTTTGGAGTTCACCACAATTGCTTTCCCAAGTAACTAAAGAAAAGACAACAAAGAGATTTTGTTTTTCCCTTTGCCAAAAAACCACGAAAAGCAATTACAAAGAAGGTAATTCTCTCCTGTCCGCTTTTCCTTCCTCTCGCGAAAAGCAGCCCGAAGAGACTAATCACCAAAAAAACAGACAAATAACAAAAAGACTGACAACCTACTACTAGTCACCCAAAAGGATATGTTTTCCGCGGCCAAATCACCTCCTTTTTTTTGGAAGTCTTTTCCACGCCCAGGTAGTTGCAACCTGTGTTTTTAAACTCGGACCGGACCGGCCGGTTCAACCGGGAACCGGTCAGGCATCTGGTCCGAGTCAATCCTCAAAATCGGAAAGTTAAAAAACCGGTCAAAACCCGGATTTGACCTGGTCTGACCGGTGAACCGGTTGACTCGGTTGACCGGGTTTGACTATTTGACCAGTTTTTTTTTTTTTTTTTTTTACCCATTATATCCTTTCAAACTCACTTTTTAAGTTTTAGTAAATATGCTTTAACCTCTCATCATTTTAATAAAGTGTAAAATTAATCCAATACATTTTTTAAGTTACATTTCTACCTCTATATATATATATTATATTCTTTAAGTCAATTTATTTATTAAATATAAAATTCTCTAATTTATATATAAAGTCATAAATTACCAATTTAAGAAATATTTATATATATATATATAAAGTTGAAAACTACCAATTTGAGGGAATTTTTATATATTATTTTTTTAAAAATTTTTTTTATATACTATTTTGATTATATATTATTAATATATATATTTATGACATATTTATGACGTCATCCGATTCGACCCCTGGTCGGACCCATCGACCCCTGACCCCTGAGCTCGACCGGTTCAATGCCCGGTCCGAGTCTGAAAACATAGGTTGCAACTACTAGTCACCGACTCACCAAAAAGTCCTATACTCTCCGAGTCTGAAAACATAGGTTGCAACTACTAGTCACCGACTCACCAAAAAGTCCTATACTCTCCGCGGGTCACGTCTCCTTCTTTTTCTTCTCAATCAAAGGAATGGAAACTAATGACAATCTTGAATCCCAAGCTATTAGGAATTTCCTAATCTAAAAGAATTCCTACTAATAAATATCAAAATAGTCTCATAATATTACTCAACTACTAAATAGAAAAAAGCAATAATTATTCCAGCACAAGTCTTGGATTTGGAATCTCTAATTCTTAAAAATTGCCAACGTGCACGTGAGATCCCGATAATTCGGATTTTGAAACATGATTTAGGCACGCCCACGCCTTGGATTTGGAATCCCTAATTGCATGTGAGATCCCCACAATTCGGATTTTGAAACATGACTTAGGCGTGAGGCATGCCCACGCCTAACTGTCAGAAAGTCTTCTGAAAAAATAGATTTTTAGCACCTTTTTCACTAATTTTGCAATCAATCAACAAATATACAAATTCAGTAGAATCCACCAAATAGTACAATTTTTAGTCCAAACAAATAGAAAATATTAACACAATTAACAACTAAAATGCACCCTATCAACATAGAATGCACCGCCAACGCCTTCACTTTTTAAAATATTGGTTCGAGCTTCAATAGATTGTGCAGAAGTTGTTGGGGACTAAAAATAAGGACGTGTATACTGCTTTCCATGAAGCTGCTAGGAATAAATGCCTTGATGCTGTCAAGTTTTGTTGCTGGAAGAGGCTTCTGAGTTCCGATACCCGGGAAAATTTAGCCTGTGAGAGTCCTCTGTATCAAGCAATCGGTAAGGGAAACTACGAAATTTCTGCTTTGATATTGTCTACTTGTGAGTCTCTGTCTTATCTTGGTCTTAGAAAGATAACTACCTTCCACATTGCAGCAGCCAAGAATTTTTCGGGTATATTGAAAGGAAGGGAGTGGGCTCCCCTTCATGGCTTTTGTCTCCCATTATCTCTCCATTTACCTATATTCAATTTAGTAGTACTTTTTCAATGTTGTCTAATTACATCATTATTTTTAATGTGATGAGTAGATCTCATACTAAAGTTAGAATTTGTCTATAGGATTTTTTGTGCTTTAATTAATTTGCATTGGATGCTGCAAAATGGGTCAAGATCGTGACAAAAACGGTAACGATTGATCATGTGGCAAAACGTGGCCAATTTCATTTGAGTCTTTGTGTATACTAATAAAATTAATCATGAAGTATTTTAACATCATGAACGGTTTTTATTTTCAGTTGTTATTTGAAAGTATATTCAGCAAGGTGTAAGAAAACCTTTTTTTTTTTTTTTCAGCAAATTATTTCACTAATTCAAGAAAGGCAATTTGCCATAGCAAAGCTGGCATCCCAGCATTTCAATTTTTCGATAGTGAGACGGTGACTTTTATTTTTGAGTCAAGTCTTGCACTAATAGTGACTTCTTGTTGAGTCAACTTTTGCTCCAACTTGTGGAAAGACTTAAATTCCATCCCCAAAATAAGACACTTAAACAAGTCTAATTTCCATCAAAAGTTCTTTTCCTAATTATTTCTTTTTTGTTTTAGCACGAAGGATCAAATTATCCACACTGATTCACGGTTGTCTAAAAATTCCATTCTCCTAAGAATAGAAACTAATGCTCACCACACTTCATTGATTATGTCTAATTGAAAGCAGAAAAGTGTGACAGGATTGGTTAAAGAAGCACGACATTGATATTAAAGAAGCTACCAAGTCTTATAAAGGAGGTGGATGAATTTGAATGGGCTGCACTTCATTATGGTTCACCTTTGAAATTCAACCACAAAGATGACTAGAAGATAGCTCTACATGTAGTCCAAATTGTTCTTGACTCAGAGACTGAATCCCCGTAATCACAAATCAACTCTTGGTTATGTGTAGATTTTCTATATGGCTGCCAGTCAAATTGTTCAATTATTCATAGTACAACGTTTCTCAGAGTATAAGCCAGAAAAGAAACCATGGTGTCAATTATATATTTACAATTCATAAACCAGAAACTTCAATAAAAAATTCTAACTAGAGTACATGTCGGACACGTCCCACTGTACTATTTAGACAATTACTTACAGAAACAAATGGATCCAGGATTGTATACAGCAGCACATTTCGGTGATTGGGCTCTGATGAAAAGGTTTTCTGGCAAGTTCTACTCTCAGAAGACTTCAATTGGAAACAGTGTCTTCCATGTATTAGCTCAGTCTTGTGACTCTGCAGAGGTAGTGCAACATATTCTTGCGGGACATTGCTGTTTGCTAATGAAAAAGAATGCTCGTGGTGAAACCGCACTTCATTTGGCAGCTAGAAAGGGGCATTTGGGCGTTGTTCAAGCACTTATTGCATCTGCAAGACATCAATATCCTCATTCAGGATTTCAATTTCCGGGTTTTGACAGATGCAAGAGGATGCTGAGGATGGCTAATGTGGATGGAAACACAGCCTTACATGAGGCAGTTAGGAACAACTTCTATGAGGTTGCCAAATTTTTGGTTCAAGAAGATCCTGAGTTTCATTGTCGCCCCAATTATGCTATGGAGACTCCTCTGTATCTAGCAGTTGAGAAGGGTATCATGGTATCGCTGATCTGATTTTGGTGACTTGCAAGTCTTCATCCTATCTCGGCCCCGGTAACAGAACTGCCTTGCATGCTGCAGCTGTACGGAATTCGCCAGGTAACCTTAAATGTCATTCACCATCTCTGAAGAAGAAACAAATTTTGGTTTATCCTCTCTGATACATTACTAGAAGACACAAGGTAAAAAAGGGTAACCATTTTTACTCCTGGATTAAGGATCATTTCCTGAAATCATCGATTGAATGATGATATTCTCGCACGGGAATTTAATGTTGATTAAAAATCAAAGTAAGAGTGATCCTTTTAAACTGACATATCTTAAGTTTTAAATAAATATTTTTGACTTCATCTTAGTATACTTAAGCATCGTCTACAGAGCCTTCGATATATGAAGTGCCAAAATTCGATGTTAAACCAATTTTCAAAAATTGCAATTTGGCTGGGATAATGTCTAAGTTGTTGGTTCTTGTGGTCTAATAATGAACTATGATATCTTACAAACCATTTGGCTGCTATGCAGAAGTGGAACTGATTCTACAGAAGCTGCCAAATCTTACAAAGAAAGTCGACAGATTTGGATGGAATGCGCTTCATTATGCCGCTAAATTTAATCATCAAGGAGTGGTAAGACTATTATTGTCTAAACACAAGTTCATGGCCTATGTTACTGCCCGTAATCATCACTCAATGACTGCTCTGCATATCGCGGTGACTCAAGGACATGTAGCTGTCATACGAGAGCTTTTATTGCACTGCCCAGATTGCTGGGAGAGGGTCACATATAAACGCCAGAACATCCTTCATCTTGCAGTAGAATATGAACAAAGAGAAGTGCTGGAATTTTTCTTACAACATTCTTGGGCTTCTGAACTCATTAACCAAAAGGATTCTGAAGGACACACTCCTCTCCACCTGTATGTTGCTACCAAAAACTTAGATGGTAATAGCCTTGTAAATCACCCTTGTGTCGATATCAATGCCTTCGACAATTCCAATTCCACTGCTCTTGACAACATACTTCGCGTTGATGAGCTTACTGGAAGACAGGTACCCTTTTTATTCCCTTCCCCTTCGCATGGTCACACTGATGAGCTTATTAATTAAAGTAGGATATTGAAGCCTAGCCAAGGAAATTAAGAGCAAAAAGAAAAGAATAATCCCTTTGAATTGCCTTTTAAAAGATTTGTTTTTGGAATCTGCTATTACTCTTTCATCTCCCATACCCAATAAGAAAGAAAATGCTACAAAGTTGAAAGTTCATTGCTGTGGTTCTACGTCTAATACAATAAACTGCCTAGATTTTTATCAAGGAGGAGTTGGAGCAAGCGGGTGCTACTCCAGGTTATCGAAATGTTGCTACTGTGCAGAAGAATTCAGGAGCACCAAAATCCAAAGAACCAGAAAAACTGGAAAGCTTGGCTGGGACTTACTTGATTGTGGCTACATTGATTGCAACAGTCACTTTCACAGCAGGTTTTACCATCCCAGGTGGATTCAATGGTAGCGGCGGTCCAAACAAAGGCTTGGCAGTTCTAGGAAACAAAGCAATTTTTATTGTATTTGTTATTTCGGATTCCTTAGCAATTATGATCTCCATTCATGCAGTCCTCCAACAAATTTTGCTCTTGCAAAGCAACAACCACAAGTTCAAGTTAGCTATGCTCCGTGCAAGTAGGTCTGCAATTTCCATTGCTATGATACTGATGATGATAACATTTCTGACGGGCTTGTATGCTGCGTTACCAATGTTGTATATCAAGATTCTCTTGGGTGTCCTTGCTGCCACATTTTGCTATCATATACCTTCGGACCTCATTCACTTTATAAGGAAAACTAGGAGAAGTACCTATATAACCATGTATAGGCATACCGAGGCAGATCATTATTGCGGGATAGGTCCATTCGGATTTTGGGTTCAAGATTTGACTGAAGAGGATGAATTTTGGTAGCAATTTGTCACCAAAAGCTGCACTAATATCTTTCCTTTTCTGCATATATTGGAGGTTATGAGCTGTGTAAACCATTTTGGCATTCTTATACTATTTTCAATCTCTTTTCTTTTACCTCTGTCAAATATCTTTCTTGTTTTTGGTTTGGCAGATTTGGTGTCAATTGATTGATCTGGTATTTATCTATTGTTCGAGAATAATAGATTTTTTAGATGCTTCTCACGCATCTTGAGAGAGAGAAATTTGTATCACTGCAAAACCTGTAGGCAGAAAATGAATAGCCGGGCTTTCTTTTTATTCTAATATAGATGCTAATTCAAGCAAGTAGTGAACCTGAATTCTATACTAAAACTTTAATGCTGCAAGAGTGTTTAAAGTTAGCGTTAACTACATTGACCTCTACCATGGTCTGATTAAATTTGCAAATAAATCTTGTGTTTGTACTAAATTACTTTGGATTTTTCTAACAGGTGCCCATAAGACACTCATTAATACACCTACAATTTGCTTAATTTACCATGTATATACATATATTAATAATTATTATCCTCTCTTACATTTATATATTTTCCCTATCTAATCTTAGTTACCTTACTTTGTATTTATTTACTTTTCCTAACTAAACTTACATTTTCGAAAATATAATAATTGAAATATATTTTAACAACTACCTAATAGGCACCCTTTAGAAAGACCCACTTACTTTTACCAGAGCTCAGCACAAAACACCCTTATAGAAAAGTACATCTATTTCCCTTAGAGTTGTCCAAATCATTAAAAAGACTCCGCAGTTAAACCGACATCCAATCTAGCCAACTGCTCACACTCTTAATGTTATCCAAGAAACAATTAAACCCAAATTAAAAGAAAACAGTCACGTGCTAACAACTGAAAAATGATATAAGAGGAAGTGCAAAACACCAGGAAAATCTCTTCTTCTCTCTTGCTTTTCTTTGCCCATGACTCATCTCAACTGCTACCTTTGCAGTACAATCATCTATTATATTCGGATATACAATCAGGCATTGGATAATAAAACTTCTTCTCTTCCCCATGATTGAAATTTCGCTCCTACTTCTAGAGAAGTGTCAGTTTTGGATTAAAGTTAATTTGTTCTTTGCGCAAAAGTGGAATTTGATTATCAACATACATACACCAAAAAAAGCTCTTCATTTATATACTAGCGGTTTGCCATTGCATTAGTTACCAAATTACAATCTTTCGTGATGCATCTTGCGAGATAACGGAATGGTAGGAGAAAGAATGTAAAAACTAATTGGTACGTTGAAAATTTCATTAAAAACTTTGTTGCCATTAATTCAATTTTACTAAAGAAGAATGTTATTTATAAATGTTTGGTAATATAAAGGATTCAGTTACTATTTAGACAAACTGAAGAACTCATTTTCTGATTTAAACAAACTTCATAAGACATAAATATAAATATCTCAAATTGCAAAAAGTTACTACAGATCTTTTAGACATATATTTTGCCAATGTGATAATCATTTCTAACGACTATTAACATTCAGACAACATTTGTTAGACATTGTGCCATTTAATGGGTTTGACTCGAATTTATTCAAATTAGGGATCATATTTTGTAATTTGGCCAAACCTCTAAGAAGGTAAATGTAAATAATCCATGTAGATAGGGAAGTGATATTTGCACTTCTCAGTTAGGTTCTAACACTTCTTTGAAGCAATATTTTTAATGAGCAAATTGGAGTGTCAGAGGTTAAATAAAGAATGGGAATATCAATTACAGCATCTAAACTTTGGTCAAGGAGGATTTTGTTTAGTGACTAAAGTCGATGCCTTAGGATTTAGAGGTTCTGGTTTAAATTTATCCCCCCATTTCCTAAATTTCATCCCTTTTGTGTTAAAAAAAAAAACTTTAACAAAAAATGGTAACTGATGAGTGACTAAAGAAATATAAGATGTAATTACATGGGGGTGGAGCTATAATTGTTTTGATAGTAAACAAGAGATTAATAGATAGAAATAGTACGTGTACTTTATTAACAAAGTCCGCAAAAAATAAGAAAAGGAAATAAATAGTACATTCTACTTGATGGTTATGCACCATACAACATTGGCCATGGACTTTTTTAGACTACAAAAGTGGTCCGAAATGGGATGTAGGATTAAATTGCGACATGTCAAATTTCGTTAAGGACCAAATGCATCATTTTTTGCACGATTTAATAATGTCCAATTGAAATTTATTGAATTCCTTTCCATTACTTGGTAGTTGGTATCAGTCGGGAATGAGAGGAAGTAACTACTACTACTCATCGATGGGCTAGCTTGTAGGTTGGCTTTGAAGTGCCATTGGCAAAGCCAACCTTATGGGGCGAAACACTTGCCCCCAACTAAAGCATTAACAATGCAACAGAACAGGCCCTTTTGGATCCTCAAACTCTTCTAATGTAAAATGGCCCAAAGCCAAATCTCAAGAGCCGTCACAGTCACCCCATGGGCGAAACAGTTGGCGCGCATGGAAGCTGTGAGCACCCACCCGTGACGTTGATTAAGGCCTTTATTCCCGACTTTGGTTGAGAGTTAGTAAATTACGTTGTAGCATTGAAAACCTTAAAGCGGTTTGTCCAGAGTCTAACGTGATTAGATACCTAAATCAGCAGTTCGAGAATGAGTGATGAATGATGACGATACAAATTTCTGAAAGAGTTCACTTAAAAAAATTGATTGTAAATTACGATGTTGCTAAATCACAGATACAAAATATCATAATTTCTAAATTTAGGGAGGCAATTATCCATTAGTTTGTTTCTGTCGGTTAAGTGGTATGATGCAGGATTTCTTTTTCTGGAAATCAGCAATTCCAAATGAGTGATGAATGATGACACTACAACTGTTAGTAGTAGTATGAGATTTATGGCAGCCTATACTTGATTGTATTAGCAAATTCACCTTCTGTTTGTCCTAAATTACCTTTACCAGAGTCTTCAAGCCCAAGAGAAAACAGCTTGGTAGAAAAGTACATTTATCTCCCCTAGAGTTGTCCAATCCTAAAAAAAGACCTCGTAGTTTAACCAACGTGCAATCTAGCCCTTCGAAAGCCAGCTATTAAGAAGAAAATCTCTTAATGTTGTCCAAGAAACAATAAAACCCAAATAAGAGAAAACAATCACGACTGAAAAATGATATAGAAACAAGTGGAAAAATGTCAAGAAGATCTCTTAAATCTTCTATTTTTCTTATGACTCATACTGGCAAGTACCATACTCTCACAAGCACATTCTTTACACAACAATCATCTGTTACATTTGGATATACAATTAGGTGCTGGTCAATAAAATTTAGTAAGATGATATGAATAGTGAAACTTGGACCTTATTTTGAAGTTGTCTTTTCTTGCTTATGTTTCAATGTTAAATTTTTGTTCCTACTTCTAAAGAAGTGTCTGTCTTGGATTTAAAGTTAGTATGTTCTTTGCGTAAAATTGGAATTTGATTATCTACATATATTTATACATGGAAAAAAGTTCTTCATATTCTTTTTTTTTCCGACATCATTTTCCAACAGGGGAGGGAGGGAATTTAGGAAGCGAGAAGGGGATTGGGGATCAGAATCCAGAATCTGTAATTATTGGAGCGTCTATATTAGCTAATAGACTAATACCTCCTCAACAATGTTATTCATATTCAATATATAGTAGTGGTTGCCATTGCATTAGTTGTCAGATCACTGCCGTTGAGTTTTAGAGACATAGTTTGCTGATGTGATAATCATTTGTAATGACTCTTAACATGACAACAATATTTGATAAACATTGTCCCATTTAAGGGGTTTGGCTCTAATTTATCCAAACTAGGGATTATATTTTGTAATTTGGCCAAACCACTGAGAAGGTAATTGTAATTAACCCATAAATATACAGTAGCTGAGCTTGGGTTGAAGAGGATTTTGTCTAATGACTAAGGTCAATACGTCAAAAATTAGAGGTTTTGTTTCAAATCCTCCCTTCTTCTTCTCTATTTCTTGAATCCCAACCCTTCACTGCTAGGCCAAAAAAAAAGAAAAAGACCTTGAATAAAAATGGTAGCTGAACTTTGTCTAAAGAAATATAAAACATATATACTTGTGGATGCAGCTAAAATTTTTTTACAGTAAACAAAAGATTAATAGATGGAAATAGTACATGCACTTTATGAACGCAGCCCGAGAAAACTAAGAAGAGAGACAAATATATTTTACTTGATCATTATGCATCATACAGAATTGTTGCGATGCGACCTATGGTTCCTGAAACTTACCCTGACCCGTGGTGGTAACCGGAGCCGAACCCACCCAAACTTTAATTTACCAAAAAAAAAAACAGAATTATTGCCATAGACAATAATAGCTAAATAGCCACTTTATTTGGAGAATTAGGTTAAAGACTAATAGGACGTATTTTTTCTTTAAATTTTTTTCATGTAAATGAAGTAATAAAATTTTGATAATATGCAGAAAATGTTCACAAACTAGCAGCTAGCATGCTACTGAGACTGTACATGAGTCGTTATTATCCTGTATAAACAATTTGCCTTTTTCAAAACTATGTCATGCCAAGTAACGATACTCAACTTGAGATCAAAGCACACAGGACAGGTACATGACAATCAGCTAAAGAAAGCACATCAAATGAAAAGGGAAAAAAAAAGGTTATTGGTGGGTGTCAAATCGTCAAAAATAAAATACCTACTCTAAGAATATAAATTCAGGTATAATGGCGAGTAGGGTCGTATCCACAGAGACTAGGTGATTTATTTCCCACAGAGAATTTGGGGGGTTTTGGAGAAGGAAAAAAAAAATTAAAGATGCAAAAATACTGAAATTTTAATTAGATAAGAATGCAATAATTAAAGAATGCAACAAACAATAAATTGACACAACCTAGTCAAGGAATGAATCTTAGCACCGGTGCACACAACTGATCATAGATACATGGAAATATTCACACGTTCACGAATAAATTGGTTATAGTGGTCAAGCGACGCGCCCAACCACCAATCTTTCCTTAATTTTATAGTAGTCCAGAGACGCTCATAAACTATTCTCTTGTGAACTAGACAACCCTAGAGACGCTCATAGGATTTAATGTAATCACAGCATTAGAAATTAGAAAGACCCAATTCTAGATGGTAAACACACATGCGGGTTTACTTAGGCTAGATTAATTATCCCCACGATCCAAATTAGACCGCTTGCGAGGCGGTGAAACTGTCTCGTTTGCCACTAATTAGGTTGCTTAAAGGCGACACGCCAACACCCTAATTGGCTATATATTACTTAGACAATTGAATAACTGACCATATTAATCAATAAATCCAAATAATAATAATTAATGGAAACAGAGAATAATTAAATACCCATGAACATATAAATTGAAATTAATAATCAAAACGATCTCACAGTTATGGTGCCCCGAGTCTTGATTATTCCTCAACTAGAAAAGGAATTCAGCCACGCCTCATGTTGAAGACGCAACCCATGAATGCCATGCAATTCATATGGAAGAAACGGAACTTGAATTAACAAAGGAAAAGATTTCACTTGAATAATTCGAACAAACACGGGAGAACAAACCAAGTATTGGTCTAATGAGTTTGATGGCAAAGGACGGAAAAACGAAAAAACCCAAAACAAGAATTGTAAGAGTAAGTAGTGTTTAACTATGCTAGTGGCGGCGGGAGAAAACAAGGAAACACAAAAGCCAAGGAACTACTAATCAAAACTATACTAGACTAAAGATATGATGATGCCACCGACAGAAAGCTATTCATATACATAGTCTCCAATTTGTCGGGCCGAGGGAAAGCAAGAAATCCTCGTCCAGTACGCTTTTGGAATTCACCCCTCACTAGGAAACAATTGCTGACTTCTAATTTCTTTCCAACTTGTCGACGCCCAAAAACCTTCCCACATGTTTTGGTAATCCAATAGAATAAGGAAGGTAAGTTGGTTATTGCATTGGCCTTCAAATTGTGAGGAATTCGTTTCCTAATTCGCTGCTCATGTCCCTTAAAGAGACGTTTCCTACCCAGAATTGACTTCCAATATATTCTCCAAAAATATCAGCACAAGGCCCAGGAATTCAGCTCCTCAAACCACCAACTCAGTCCTACTTCCCTTTCTCTGGCACAGGCACGCCCTAGAAGTACAAGTCTTCTGAAATTTTGCAAATAAATACCAACTTTCACACCAAAGGCCTATAAATGCCATAGAAACAATTTATTAGCAATAACCTAATTCTTTGCACAATAAATGGTCGAAATTAAGATCAAATACCAATAAATAAAGTGCACAATTATCTCCCTATCAGTTATAAAAACTGCTGGCACTAAGAAATGACAAGAAAAGGGACAGACAAGAATAGCATGTTGGATCCTTAATCCAACGTTGGACTTATATGTAAATAATTATGTGTTGCAGGCTGTCAAATAAAGTTAGCCCAATTAAAGTGATCTATTATGATTTGGGTTTTAATGTATCTAATAGGGTGTGGGCCTTTAATGTGTAGAGATTTAAGGGGATTTCCTATTTCAATGATGGGTTGAAATAGGGTTTCCAACAGGTAACAGGAAAGTTATCTATAAATAGGGTTAGGGTTATGGTCCCCAAGTCACACGTACCCTAGCTGTCATAGTTTCTAAACATCCTATCTTCTAGAAATAATACCTAGAGAGAGACTAAAGGCTCCCTCAAGAGGAAAAACGAGTACGTGTAGATCTGGAAGGCCACCCCAGGATCTAAAGGATTCGTCAAGTACTCAGTCAAGATGAATTCAAGTACGCTTCCGCAATAGTACTTGTTGTAACTGTATTCAAATATCTGATATTGGGATCCTGGATTAAGTTCCAACAAATGGTATCAGAACACCCAATATCAGATTTTGAATCGTTAAAGTTAGCAATATTATAAAGATTGCATTCGGTTGTTTCTTAGGCTTTGAAATTCGGATTTTTGCCTTCGTTTGCATTTTGCATGCAATTGTATATGATGACACAAGGTGCTGGATGTTGATAAGTTCTGTGTCCAAGTCGTGTCTTATTTTATGCCTTTGCATGCGGTTCGGACTTCATGATTATTTTATACTTTTGCATGCGGTTCGGACCGCTTGCTATTCCATGAGTCCTAATTTTTGGGCAATCAAGCACCATCCTTACGAATGCGTGTGTGTTCTTGTTTGGAGTTTCATGACTGCCACCCGAACTATATGTTGCATGGCTTTCGAGCATGATTCAATAAATTTCGTAATATTTTATTGGCATGGTCACATGGATGATGCGGATTTATTGAATTTTCGGAATTCTTGGAGTAGATTGGTACGGATTCCATGCATTATTTTCGATTTTTTGTTTTCTTTTGAAGCTTCCGCTATTACATGTTGCTTTATGAATTTTAGTATATCTATGTTAAGAAAATTAGGGTTTCCTAATTTAAGTTAATTAAGTCTTATAAGGTCCAAAAGGTTGGCCCACCAAATATCTGGTTTAATAAAACATTTATGGACTTTAATAAGTATTTGGGTTTAAATAATTAACTATTGGGCTAAAATTATGGATATGGATCTTTGATCCAATAAGTTTGACCTAATTGTTAGATTTGACCAGTTTGACCAGTGTTGACCAGTTTGACTAGTTGACCAGAGTTGACTCATTTGACCAGATTTGACTGTTGACCAGTTTGACCAGAGTTGACCAAAGTTGATTTTGTTCAAAAATTTAGTATAATTTTAAATTCAAATATTGATAAAGTTGCATATATATTTTGGGATGAATTAATTAAAACAACATGTCACCAAAGTGATCTCTCTTGTGGAAATTAATTTATCTTCAAATATAATTAGTTATGTATTTGTATTTTGTGAATATTGATCGGCCCAAAGGAAGGTCAATATTTAACAAATTGCATATGCACTTGTGGTAATAAATACGTGATGATTATTTGGATTTTACATGTAAATTATAAATTAGACCAAAGGAAAATTTATTTTTTGACATATGCTTATTGTCAGTGTTTGTTATTACACCAAGATATCATTAGAAGTTAATATTTTTGTCCAAAGACAGAATATTAATGGAATATCGATATCTTGTGATGGAGTTACCTTTATTTGAATTTATAATTATTTTTCGGTTCTGTGAACTTGTTTTGATTATATTTTTTTTCTTTTAGTTATGAATGATCCTGCCAGTATAACTACCAGCATTAATGCTATTCCTTTATTAAATGGCACTAATTTCAAGTTCTGGAAGGAGAATCTCCTGATAATTCTTGGAGTCATGGATCTAGACCTTGCGTTAAGGGTTGATACTCCCCCACCACTTACAGATGCCAGTACCTCTGATGAAAAGAGGAATTTGGAAATGTGGGAGAGATCAAATCGCATGTGTCTAATGATCATAAAAAAGGCCATTCCAGAAGCATTTAGAGGGATTATGTCTGATAAGACACATTCAGTTAAAGCGTTCCTTCAAGACATTGAAAAGAGATTTGTCAAGAATGAAAAGGCTGAAATAAGTACATTCTTGACACGCCTAATTTCAATGAGATATAGTGGTAAAGGCAACATCAGGGAGTACATTATGGAGATGTCTCATCTTACTTCTAAATTAGGTGCTCTAAACCTTGCAATTTCTAAGGAATTGTTAGTGCATCTGATTTTGATATCTCTTCCTACACAGTTTAGCCAGTTTAAGGTGAGTTATAATTGTCAAAAGGAAACTTGGTCTCTAAATGAGCTCATCTCACACTGTGTAGAGGAAGAGGAAAGGTTGAAACAAGATCAGACAGAGAGTGCTCACCTAGTATCTACCACTAATAATAAAGGGAAGGGACGTAAAGGAAAGATGGATAAAGTAGCTACAGGTACAGCACTTCCAAAGAAACAACAAAAGAAACTAGTTGAACCGGGAAAGAATGGTTGTTTCTTCTGTGGTGCTGAAGGGCATAGAAAGAAACATTGCACCAATTATCACGCTTGGCGTGCTAAGAAAGGTATGCTTCTTAATTTGGTTTGTTCTGAGGTTAATTTAACTTCGGTACCTGGACACACTTGGTGGATGGATTCTGGTGCAACAACTCACATCAGTGTGTCTATGCAGGGTTGCCTGAGTTGCTGAAAGTCTAATGATAGTGAAAGATATATCTATGTGGGCGATGGCAAAACAGTTCAAGTTGAAACAATTGGAGGTTTTAGATTATTACTAAAGACCGGATTTTATTTGGATCTTAATGAAACTTTCATTGTACCGTCTTTTAGAAGGAATTTAATTTCTGTTTCTCTTTTGGACAAATCTGGTTATACTTGTTCATTTGGAAATAGAAAATTTAGATTGTTTCATGATTCAAAATTGGTTGGTTCCGGTACTTTATCATATTGTGATAATCTATATTTAGTTGACACAATTGCTTCATACAATGAATCCCTGCATTTAAGTACCAGAGGTGTAAAGAGAAAATTAACCAACGAGAATTCAACTATATTATGGTACAAGAGATTGGGTCATATCTCCAAAAGGAGAATAGAAAGACTTGTGTCAAATGAAATTCTCGACCCCTTAAATTTTACAGATTTTGGTGATTGTGTTAACTGTATAAAGGGGAAACAAACCAATAAAAGGAGATTTGAAGCCAATAGGGTCTCAGACATCTTAGAACTTATACATACAGACATTTGTGGACCATTTCCTACGTCTGCTTGGAATGGTCAACAATATTTTATAACGTTCATAAACGATTTCTCGAGATATGGCTACATATATCTCATTCATGAAAAATCACAGTCCCTGGACGTGTTCAAAAATTTTAAAGCTGAAATTGAGAATCAACTCAACAAAAGGATTAAAAGCATCAGATCTGATCGTGGTGGTGAATACTATGGTAGATATGATGGTTCAGGTGAACAACGTCCAGGGCCTTTTGCTAAATAATTGGAGGAATGCGGTATCGTCCCACAGTACACCATGCCGGGTTCACCCACTATGAATGGTGTTGCTGAAAGACGAAATAGAACGCTTAAGGATATGATGAGGAGTATGATAAGTCATTCTACCTTTACCAGAATCACTCTGGGGGGGCGAAGCACTTAAGACTGCAGCATATATCCTTAACAGAGTTCCAGTTAAGGCAACTACCAAAACCCCCTATGAGTTTTGGACTGGTCAGAAACCTAGTTTCAAGCATTTACGTGCTTGGGGTTGTCCAACTGAGGCAAGGCCTTATAGGCCAAATGAAAAGAAACTGGATTTCAGAACGGTTAGTTGTTACTTTGTTGGATATTTTGAAAGATCCAGGGGTTACAAATTTTATGATCCCACAGTTAAATCAATTTTCGAGACAGGAAATGCTCGATTCTTTGAGAATGTCGAGTTTGGGGGAGAAGATATAGTTAGAGATACTATCTTTGAAGAGAAATATGTTAATATTCCCACAGGTGTTATTGACATTGTTCAGGATCCTATTCTTAGCATTGTTAATGACACAGTAAGTCAAGACAATGTCAGACAATCTCCTACTCCAGAGGAACAAACTCTATCGCCTCAAGAATCAGTACCATTGAGGAGATCCACAAGAGAAAGGAGAAGTGCAGTGCCAGATAATTACATTATTTTTCTCCAAGAACATGAAGATGACATTGAATTAATGGAAGATGATCCAATCAACTTCCATCAAGCCATGGAAAGTTCAAATTCTCAAAAGTGGATTGATGCCATGAATGAAGAGATGAAATCTATGAAAGACAATAACGCCTGGGATCTTGTCCCATTGCCAGAAGGAGCAAAACCCATTAGTTGTAAATGGATATTTAAAACTAAGAGGGATTCGAAAGGCAATGTGGAAAGGTACAAAACTCGTCATGTCGTTAAAGGTTTCACACAAAAGGAAGGCATCAATTATAAAGAGACCTTCTCTCCGGTTTCTTCGAAGGACTCTTTTAGAACTATAATAGCACTAGTGGCACATTTCAATCTTGAGTTACACCAGATGGATGTAAAAATGGCGTTTCTCAATGGTAACATTGATGAGACGATTTATATGGTACAACCAGAGAATTTTGTATCAGGAGATCCAAAGAATATGGTTTACAAACTTAAAAAATCCATCTATGGGCTCAAGCAAGCATCTCGACAATGGTATTTCAAATTTCATGAAGTGATCATCTCGTTTGGCTTTGAGATGAATCTGGTTGATGAATACATATACCATAAGTTCTGTGGGAGCAAGTATATTTTTCTGGTATTGTATGTTGATGATATTTTGTTTGCCAGCAACGATATATAATTGTTGCATGAAACCAAGAGATTTCTAACTAAGAATTTTGAAATGAAAGATCTTGGTGATGTATCTTTTGTATTAGGCATTCAGATACCCCTGTGGTTAAAGGAGACAAATTTAGTCTCGATCAATGTCCCAAAAATGCTCTTGAGGAAATGGAGATGCAGAAGATTCCTTATGCATCTGCAGTAGGGAGTCTAATGTATCTTCAGGTATGTACGCGTCCGGATATTGCGTACATTACTGGAATGCTTGGTATGTATTTAAGCAATCCAGAATTGGATCATTGGAAAACAATCAAACGGGTCTTGCAGTACCTATAAGGAACAAAAAGACTACATACTCACGTATCGGAGATCAGATAAGTTCGAAATCATTGGGTATACTGATTCCAATTATACTAGATATCAAGTTTCTGGTTGTTAAAAGAAAGAGTTCAGAGTAGACAGTTGTCTATAGAGCATATTGGAACAAATTCCATAATTACGGATCCGCTTACTAAAGGATTGCCACCCAAACTGTTTCACGAGCACACTACTTATATGGGTGTCATGGCATTAGGTGATATTCAGTTTTTAATGGGAGTTTGTTATTTTAGATGCTCTCGAAACATTGATATTTTTTAGTTGTTTGTATTTAAAGATATTTCTATATAAATAAAGTTTCAGTTTATTTTCACTCTGATTTTGGTATGGTTTGATCTCACAAAAGTTTAAGGTGGACCAGTTGGAAATAGGCATGTTAAGATCACATTGCATGAAATTTTCATGCTACACATCCACATCATAATTCATGTCATTCAATTATATTAGCATATGTGACCATTGATGGGTCGAGTTACGGAAATTGTAACAAAGGCCGCTTTGATCCTATGTTGGTGTAGTTGATGGATCAGATTGGTTAGAGATACATTTTGGTTATGGCAGCAAATTTTGAGCTCATATGGTTATTTTGTAAAACATAAGTATAAAGTTACACATATAGTTCAAATGGGAGATTGTTGGATCCTTAATCCAACGTTGGACTTATATGTAAATAATTATGTGTTGCAGGCTGTCAAATAAAGTTAGCCCAATTAAAGTGATCTATTATGGTTTGGATTTTAATGTATCTAATAGGGTGTGGACCTTTAATGTGTAGAGACTTAAGGGGATTTCCTATTTCAATAATGGGATGAAATAGGATTTCCAACAGGTAACAGGAAAGTTATCTATAAATAGGGTCATGATCCCCAGGTCACACGTACCCTAACCGTCATAGTTTCTAGACATCCCATCTTCTAGAAATAATACCTAGAGAGAGACTAAAGGCTCCTTCAAGAGGAAAAGTGAGTACGTGTAGATCTGGAAGGCCACCCCAGGATCTAAAGGATTCGTCAAGTACTCAGTCAAGATGAATTCAGGTACGCTTCTGCAATAGTATTTGTTGTAACTGTATTCAAATATCTGATATTGGGATCTTGGATTAAGTTCCAACATAGCATGCAAGGACGACTAGAAAGATCTTCAATTTGGTGTCCAGATTCCAATTCTGGTACCTTTCTCTACATATTAGTTGAGCATCAACCTGCAAGATACTTTTCTATATACCTTACTTCAGCATCATCACAGTTCAGTCTTGATTACTGCTTCGATATAGGTTCACTCTAATTAGATAGTCACTGTGATACGTAACTGTGAAATATATATTTTCAAAAAATTTATTCCAACTTTGATACGTTTGTCTACATATTACTTATACATCAATCTGCATAAATTTAATACTTTTCGTTACACCTTAGTTCAGCATCGTATGATCAGTTCAGTCCTGATTACTCTTCAATGACGGCTTCATCCGTGAATAGCTAGTTAGTGTGATATAAAATCCAGAATACCAATTTTCCAAGCATTAATCATCAAGTTGGCATATTTTATTGCTCCTGAACAGTCAAAACTTTCAGTACGTTGCAGCTGCAAGAAAATGGATCTTCAATTGTATGTAGCTGCAATATTACAAAAGAATTAGGGGTGTAGATGTACTTGAACAAATTGAGCACCATAGTATTTAATCGTGTTTGATTAGTTTAATGAGTATGAAATGTAGCTTATGACATTCTGTCATTCCCGTAGTCAAATTTTCTAGGATAAAAAGTGAGTTCCACTACATTCTACCACCTTAGATGATTTTGTCATAGTTTCAAGTGTAAGTCTAAATCAGACTAGTATTTTGAGCATCTCTACTGTGATACCATGTAACAGAGATGGGAAAGATTTGGGAAAATATTTTTGTATTTCTTAAGAGTTTACAATGATGCAACAACTATACTTATATCCTTACAGTAATGTTTGAATCTAGACATTATTTTAAGTTAAGAAACTAATCTAATCTAATCTAATCTAATCGATTCTATCCTAATTGATCTTTAGTTTCAAATTTCAAATACAAATAAAAAAACATCTACATACAACTCATTTTAAAATTTGCCTTCCTTTTCCATGGTATTCTTGCTAATAAATCTGTCAATTTCCAATATAAAAGGACATCAATTTCTCAATAGTCAATACCAATATATATATATATATATATATATATATATATATAAAAGATCGCATATTGCATATTTTGATAAATCAAAGTAGAAAAGTAGGGTTTATATGGTTTTCTTTTTCTTTGTTTCCCTGGGGGGATGAGGAGGGGAGGGATTCGCGTTATGGGGGGAGTGATTCGAATTAAAAATAAAAAAGAAGAAGAAGAGGAAAATTAGTGATGTCTTTCCATTATTTGTTTTGAATTTCAATTAACTAATGTTCTAGACACACACACTAGTCATTCGACATGATATTTCTACATCGAATGTCGTGTTTTTCTCTTCAGTTCATCCCAAAAATTGTTAAATTTCCTTCAGTGCAAATTGTCCCTAATATTTCCTTAAAAATCGTTTAATTACAATATGAACCAAAATGCTTCTTACCTTTTCTAGCTAAGCTATGATATTCTTGTGATTCACTTAAAATTCATGCTCAGTAAAATTTAGGCTTTCGAATCTGAGATGGAAAGAGTACAATTAGAAAAGAATTGTACAAATAAAGTGGGAATTTAAAGGCTAGCCAAGAAGTTTATAGCAAAAAGAAAAAGAATACTCCCTTTGAATTGCCTTCCTTAAAAACCAAAAAAAAAAAAAAGAAGTATTTTTTTCCAAAACTCACAATAGGTCCCCCTATCAATAGTTCACATCAAATATAATTAATCAACAAATTGCAACAAATTTGAGAGTTCCTGCTCACGATTCTGTGTCAAGCTAAAGCAATTGTGTGGATTTTAATCAAGAACGAGTTGGAGTAAGCGGGTGCCACTCCAGGTTATGGAAATGTTGTTACAATAAAGAAGAATTTACGATCATCAAAAACTGAAGAACCAGAAAAACTGGAATTAAGACTGAACAGGGATTAATTGAATTTGGCTACACTGATTGCAACAGTCACTTTCATGGCTAGTTTTTCCCTTCCTGCAGTAGCAATGGTCCAAGTAACCATACATGCAAGTTGGCCATGCTCCACGCAAGTAGGTCAAGAATTTTCATGGCTGTGATACTACTGATTATAGCATTTCTGACGGGCTGTATATATCTTGAGAATTTTATCAAAAATTTTGTGGCCATTACTTTATTTAGTTTGGCAATGGAGGATATGATTTGATATATGCTTGGTTATTTAAAGGATTGAGCTGTGATTTGAACAAATCTCAAGGGGTTTAACTTCAATTTGATCGAACCTCTAGGAAGGAAAATGTAATTAACCTTATAGGTATGCTAGCTGAATTTTCGACTTAAGAAATATAAGCTTTAGCATATGCATACTTGGATGGGGCTAGAAATTTTTCTATGGTGAGCAAAAGATGAATATATTGTAGGAAAACACATCTAACGAAAGGAAAAAATGGATTAGAACAATTGCTGACGCAAAGACACAATTCGCGTGGAGGAGGTATTACAAGATCTTTAATTTAGTGTCGACATTCCAATTTGGGTACCTTTCTCTACATTTTAGCTCGGTATCAATCTGCAAAAATTTGATACTTTTCTCTTCATCTTTGTTCAGCATCATCTTAGTTTAGTTCTGAATACTGTTTTGATATGGCTTCATCCAGAATTAGCTAGTCATGTGATGCACGATTAGCGGAATACATATTTTAGAGAATTATTCCAATTTTGATACATTTCTCTTAAGATTACTTCAGCATCAGTACTCGTAAATTTGATACTTTTCTCTGCATCTGAGTTCAGCATCATCTCAGTTCAGTCCTGATTACTGCTTCTATATGGCTTCATCCTCAATTAGCTTGTGAGCGGGATATAAATTGCAGAACATCCATTTCCAAAGCATTAATCATCAAGTCGGCATCTTTTAGCGCTCCGGAACAGTCAAACCTTTAGTGCGTTCCAGCCGCAATAAAATGCATCCTGAATTGTATGCAGCTGCACTGTTAGGCAATTGGGTTGTCATGGAAAGATTTTCAGACAGCTTCTACTCACAACATACTCCGGTAAAAGACACTGTCCTTCACGTATTAGCCCAGTCTTGTGACTCTGCAAATGTAGTCCAACTCATCCTTGCTGGACATAGCCGTTTGCTTATGAAATTGAACGAACGTGGCGAGACTACGCTTCATTTGGCAGCAAGAAAGGGGCATTTGGGCGTTGTTCGAGCACTTATTGACTATGCAAAATCAGAAGCAGGATATTGGTTCCCCTCATGTTTTGACAGATGCAAGAGGATACTGAGGATGGCTAGTAAGGCTGGAAACACAGCTTTACACGAGGCAGTTAGGAACAACTTCTATGACATCGCCAAATTGTTAGTTCAAGCAGATCCTGAGTTTCATTACCCCATCAATTATGCTGTGGAGACACCTCTGTATCTGGCAGTTGAGAAGGGATGGCATAATATTATGGTGCTGATTTTGGAGTCTTTCAAGACACCATCCTATCTTGGCCCCGGTCACAAAACTGCCTTGCACGCTGCTGCAATTTGGAATTTGCCAGGTGACTTCATGGATATAAGCATCAGTTATATTAGCATTATCTGCAACAAAAAAAAAAAGAAGAAAAGGAAATACCTGAGCTCCTGTTTTGTTTTTTATTTTTGTGTTTTGATACAGGGGAATTAAATTTTTACCTTGTACAAAATATCAACTTTAATGGTACAAGCTGTTAATGCATTAAAAGAGATTTATGGAAAATTAATCTGATAAAATATCATTAAATAATGTATTCTGTATTGTTTGTATATATCTATCCATTAATCAGAACACTTGTTAAATTTACAGAGTGTATCTAAGTTGTGGTAGTGTAATTGATCTTAATGGTCTGGTGAATAGCAATATCTTCATATGTTGTACTGAAATATTAGCTACTTACAGGATCCATGAAGCTGATATTGGAAAAGCTACCTAATCTTATACAAAAAGGCGATAGATTTGGGTGGACTGCACTCCATTATGCTGCCAAATTTAATCATTCGGATATTGCAAGACTATTACTCTCAGCTAAGAGGTCTGCTGCCTATATCGCTGCCAAGAACGACGACTCCAAAACTGCTCTACATGTTGCGGCAATTCATGGACATGTAGCTTTGGTGCAAGAGATTTTATCGCATTGCCCAGATTGTTGGGTTCAGACTACATATAAAAGTCAGAACATCCTTCACCTTGCTGTAAAGCATGAAAAAAGAGAAGTCTTGGAGTTTGTTTTACAAAATTCCTGGGCTTCTGAACTCATCAATCAGAAGGATAAGAATGGAAACACTCCTCTCCACCTGTATGTTGCTACCAAAAACTTAGATGGGTATAGTCTTGTGAATCATCCTTCTGTGGATATCAATTCTTTCGACAATTCCAACTCCACCCCTCTAGACAGAATAGTAAAGGAAGATATGCTTTCACAAAGACAGGTATCAGATATATATATATTTTTTACCCTTCCCTTTGCATGATCATAGTGATTATTAATTAGTTTACCATTTTTCAATTTTTCATAGATGAACTTGAAGATTTTAAACTATTTCAATATTTTATTCTAAAAAATAGGAAGGTTAGATTTTGCAAGTTATAGAATGTTCTTAACCACTAATTCTTCCAAGTCTATCGTCACTATATTTGCTTATCCTCAAATTTTAGGGATCTTCACCCTATTCTGTGGACACTCACGGAATTTTAATATCTCAGGCCCTTGTGTCTGTGATGCTGCTGCTAGAATTCTTTGCATTTATAGAAAATATTGTGCTTGTTGCAGTGTTGTACAATTGTCGTACGTGTTACATAATTTGGTGTACACTTAATCATATTATTGTAAGTTTTAATTTTAGTTTATTTTTATATAGTGTTTATTTTGTTCCCAAATACACTAGAGATTTTAAGAAATACACTAGTTTATAAGTTTTATAAGTGTACATCAAATCTGGTAAGAAATACAACAATTGAATGCAAGCTCGTCAAAGCGCAAATGCAGTTGCCACGTGGCTCTTTGTAACCCAAGAGGAACACAGTGTGGTCTATGAAAAAACAAAAAGAAGAAGAAGAAAAAGCTGGTGCTGTTTTCATTTTAAATTTTTCAAAACTAATTTCTTAAACTCATGTTCCTCATGTTCTTCTTGAACCCCTTTTTTCCCTCAAACTATATCTGCTTTAAGTGTAACCTTTCTATTTTGATTTATAACCAAATATTATCTTACCTACCTTGTTCAAGGTGAACATTAATTGGTCCCGTCTAAAAATTGAAAGCATGACACTTCGAACAGGACGGGTGAATAACAGTTCTGCACATTGTCTAAGACATCCTTATCTGCCACATGTGCAACTAGTGTTGGAAGAGTACAATTCGTGTGCAATTTTGCAACTGTCCAATGCAATCAGCAACTCATTTTCACAATTTTGTTTCTCAAATCGTTTTGGCAGATTTTAATCAAGGATGAGTTGGAGCACGCGGGTGGCACTCGAGGTTATCGGAATGTTGCTACCGTGAAGAAGAACTTACGAGTACCTAAACCTGAGGATGTAAAAAGAACGGAAAAAATGGCTGCGAATTATGTGATTGTGGCTACACTGATTTTAACAGTCACTTTTACAGCAGGTTTTACAGTTCCTGGTGGATACTATAGTGACGGTCCACACAAAGGCAGGGCAATTCTAGGCAAGAAAGCAGCTTTTATTATATTTGTTATTTCAGATGCCTTGGCAATGATTTGCTCCATATTTGTTGTGCTTGAACATCTCAAGCTTGTGCAAACGAAAAATTACGAGTTTAAGTTGTCTACTGTCGAGAGAAATCGGAGCAAAATTTCTGCGGCTGTGACACTAATGATGATAGCATTTCTCGCTGGCTTGTACGCAGTGCTGCAAAATTCGGCCGTCATGATCTTGCTGTGTGTCTTCGCTGCTTGGCTTGGCATTGACATATGCGTGACCTTTTTGCCACGAAGCGAGGACAGGGCATGGAAGTATGTGACTAAATTTAAGCATAGCGAAGCTAACTATGCCACATATACAGGACCGTTTATACGGTGGCATCAGGATTTGACCGAAGCCACGGATTAGCTGTGTTGTAATGAAATGGTAACTTTCATAGAATACTTGATTCTTTTCTTTCTATCAGAAATTGCAGCTTTCTCCCACTTTCATCCAACAAATTGGGTTTTCATTATGCTGTTTGGGCTTGAAAATGTACAATTTGACATTTTCTTTATATAGATTGAATTTTAGAGGGAAAAAAAGGTTTCTCTAATAATGGGTACTCTTGTTGGCGAGGGTGTGCTAATGGGGCTTCCGTCCCACATCGAAAGATTGTGGGTTCTTCAACCTGGGTTTAAGGTCCATAGGGGACCTGTTCAGTTACCAATTAGTTGAACATGGTTTCCTTGTAGGTCCCCCTTAAATTAGTCTTTGACTCAATTTGGCGATGACTTCCTGAGTGTTTCTTATCTACTCTGACAGAAAAACAAATAATAATGGGGTCGGGTACGGGCGGAAAGGAATATTCCGAACCTGGACCCGTTTAATTACACTGGTTCCGGATTCGACCCGTGTACCCGACGGGTCTTACACTTGATCTCCCAGATCCGGATCTGACGGGTCCCGGAAACAGGTCGGGTCTACCCGATAGAAACAACACTGGCAATGTCAAAATTCTTCAGCTGTACATATTCAAAACACTAGTAGTTTCAAGCAATATACAAGCCTTTCTAATATGTCAAAAAAGTACAACCAAATTACATTAGGAAATAGGAATCCAAATCACCTATATACTATAATTCCAAAACCAATCACAAATCCAAACCAGTTGGCTGGGCGGCTCCTCATCCTCACGGCTGACAGGCTCAATTTTTGAAAACTATAAAGCTAAAGATTTGCTAGTCCCAAATAACTACAAGGAATCTGTGAGTCCTGACCATATTGAAGCATGGAAGAAATAATTAGAATTCTTACTTGGGATAGCAATTTTTTCTCCAAAAGAGAGATTTTTGGAAAGCACAAATGTTTCCAGCAGTAGCGTTAATATAGGTGCAAATAACTAAAATTCTTACTTGAAATAGCAATTTTTTCTCTAAAAAACAGCACCAAAGCTCTCAGCAGTAGCATCAATAACAGTGGAAATTGGAGGCAGAGTCTGAAAATTTCACTTCACTACACAAGAGGAAGACAAGATTGATGTGGTGTGGTGCTGCATAAGAGGAGAAATGACGGAGGGAAAATTTGGAATCTATTTGGAGACAGATGAAGAGCAGAGGAAATGGGAGGGAGAAGCGGCGGTAGGGAGGATGATGTTTGTAGGGTTTGGAACTAAGGTATTTCTATTAGGTATGTATATATATTTTTTATGATTATTATTTACTTAAATGGATATGGGTCTAATACGGGTCGGAATATGCCATTCCGTATTGGACCTGTTTTTTATTAGGAAAAACGGATCTGGATCCGGATTCAGGTAAACGGAATTATATTTTTTCCCGTATTCGGAGAAAATTCTCAGGTCCGGGTCGGGTCCGGGTCTAGACCCGGACCATTGACAGGCCTAGGTACTCATTAATACACTTAAAATTGGTCTCATCTATCATATATATACACATACTACAAATACTGTCCTCCCTTGCATTTATATACTTTTTTAATTTAATCTTACATACTTTTCTTTGTATTTATTTACTTTCTCTAATTAATTTTACATTTTCAAAAATATGACATCTAAAATACATTTTAATGAGGGCACTCAATAATAATAATAATAATAATAGTAATAGTAATAGTAATAGTAAGAATCAGAGTACGGCTGACCGAATAGAATCCAGTTTTATTTTGCTCAAATTTAGTGCATTATAAACCTGTAGAGTTCGATTGCACACAATAATAAAAAGTCCAGTTTGTGAGGTGCAGAAGTTTAGTGGGAAACATCCCCTTCTCCGAAAGTTTTGGCTTACCTTCAAAGAAAGAAAATAAGGTGTGCCCCCATGGGGATCCTAATACATATTTCCAATAAAAGACAATTCGGGTCTAATCCCCAGCTATCTGTTTGAAAACTTGTGGAGCTTCTAGTTTCCTAGTTATTCACTGCAGTGTTTTTTGCAATTTGCATCAAAATGAGAATCTAAATTTGATTCTTTCGACTTGGTATCTAAAAGATTGGCTAGAGAAACTGCTGCATAATTTAGATTACATCCAAATTAAAAAAAATAAAGAAAAGCGGAGGAACTTCTTTTATATTTTTGCAGCGGAACCTGAAAAAAAATTGTGTTTGCAGGGGGTTTTACATGTACTGCAAGGAACGAAAAAAAAAAATGCATAAAGGCATTGGAGGAGTTGGTTTTTCAAGAAAATCAATAAATTAGTTGGTAACCACTGCACTGCAACAACAGAGGGAGGTATTCAGGGATTTGAAACCTCACAAGTTACATTGTTGTCCATTTCAAACTAGTTAATGTAATTCTTACATCTGAAGTAAATTAGCATGAACTTGGTGCAAAACTTGAATTTGTAATTTAGACAGCAACATTTGTGCAAAAATCTCGATTACATCTAAACTACACTCAAATAAAGTTAGATTCACACAACCAATTTGAATTGAAACTTGTAAAGGCACCAAATCCGGTGCCCAATGACAACGATTATTTCAGTATATTTGGATGAGGATGTGGTAGGAAAATCTCAACTCACAAATTGGGTAAAAGGAAATGTTCAACGTTGATGCAGCTGTAAGAGATGAGGCATTTTGTACCCGAACCACAAAAAAAAAAATAAAAATAAAAAAATAAAAAAAATAAAAAAATGATGAGCATTCAAATGAGGAAGGACAACGGGGCCATCGTCGGTTAGACACAATTAGTACCCAGTCCATAAAAGCTATGAACAGAAACTTTAGCATCTGGGTAAGGCCTCATACGGGCTCTAAAAGTGGGGCACTGGATCTGAACAACATCTGGGCATTTCCTAAGGGCTTCATCAGTAGGCTCCTATCACAACTTCAAATTTGTCTTTGTGCCCATGAGGCCAGAAGTGTCAAAAAAAAAAAAAAAAAAAAAACGGGGATTGTGCAGAGAAATTTGTTAATTAACTTATACACACTGTGGACGAACCTCAGGAACATTGGCCTTTCCATCCATACATGGGTTATTGCCTTTTTATTACCAAATCAAGTTGCGATCAGTTCACTTGTAAAAAGTGATTTTAAATCACAATATTATTAAATGATAGATTAAATGTAGGAATCTCTAAAATTAAAAAGGTGAGTTATCCATTAGTTTTGTTTCTGTCACTTAAATTGTAAATCACTTAGTATAGGACTTTCCCACATTTTACAGAGAACATGGGTATCCGCAACTTCACAATCCTCTAAATTCACGTTCAAATTCAGAACTCAACGGAAAAGTCATTGACTATCACCTATAAGAATATGTACTGATGATGGATTTCATTAGTGGCACCAATGCTATTGCAGTGACATTTCTTTCTCTTCAGCTCAAGATGCACCAAAGCATATTTATTTTTCCTTTTTTATTTATGTAGCATAATAGCACTTTATGAATCTGTTATCCACGAGTGCTTTTGGCAATAATAAAAAATAGCAATCCAAAATGGGAATAGCCTTGTAAATCACCCTTGTGTCCATATCGGCGCTTCCGACAATTCCCATTCCATGGGTCTCCAAAACATTTTGATGAGAGCTTACTGAAGCGCACTTGCGCGCCCCAACAGAAACGTTGACAATGTACGCAGCACAGCCACTTTTTTGAAATTTAACTTACTAGTAAGTTTGCCAAAAAATTTAGTAAGTATATCTCTTACAATAGTAAGTTATAGTAATCAATAAAAATTTATATTTTCAATATAAATACTTACTTACTTTTTAATAAAATTTACTTTTTTAAGAATTGAACTTACTAGTAAGTTTACTAAGAAGTTTAGTAAGTATATCTTCTAAAACAATAAGTTATAGTCATCAATTAAAATTTACATTTTCAATAAACAAGCTTACTTATTTTTTAATAAAATTTACCTTTTTTTGAATTTAAACTACTAGTAAGTTTACTAAAAAGTTTAGTAATTATATCTTCTAAAGCAGTAAGTTTTAGTCATTAATTAAAATTCATGTTTTTAGTAAACAAACTTACTTACTTTTTAATAAAATTTACCTTTTTTGGAATTTAACTTACTAGTTAATAGATTGTGCAAAAAGATAAATTTTGCCTACTTCTTTCATCTAAATTCTTAATTGTTTGAGACTTTTACTCCTTTTCCTTTTTCCCTTTCATTCACTCGATTATCCTTGCAACTCCTAGAGAAAGTTTAATTTCTTGATAAATTTGATAACATCATTTACTTACCTCATTCGTTTGTCACCGACATTTAATTCAAAAACCATCAATCCAAATAACAATAATAAAACTATGTACAATAAGATGGGAAGATTTTTCTCGGGTACCAATTAATAAGTTTCGTAGATATTGGGAACCACAGCAATGACTCAACGAGATGGCGGATGAAACTCAGATTGTGTTGAGTAAAACAAGATGGGAATCACAAATAGTGAGTGTTGTGCCCTATTTCGATCTGTTGGAACTAAGACAGAAAAATCCCTTTCCCATTTGAACTAAGACTGAAAAATTATCGATAGTAAAAATCTGTCAACTGGTTCCTTATCTCTAGAATTCTAAATCATTTCAAATTTTAATAAAGAATTCTACCACAATGGAAACACTTTATAATTCAAAAAAAGTTTATCCAATTATTATTATTATTATTATCATCATCATCATCATCATCATCATCATCATTATCATTATTATCATTATTATTATTATTATTTATAATTTTGGGTTAAAAGCACCAAATGTCCTACTATTGGGTGTCATTTGCACTTTTCCTATAATGTTATCTTTGTTGTTTCCTCTTTAATTAATGATGAACACTAATGTTTTAATAAAACTACATTAATGACCTCATAGATACAAAATACATTAATGTACTGTAAAATAAAATCTTCATTTTTTTCTCAAGAGAATGGTCATTAAAAATGAGATCAAAGAGCAAAATGAAAAAAATTCACATGAACACATATAATCTGAAGCACGCTATAAAAAAATATATATTCAAAGTCACACAACTTAATATATGGGTAAATCTATTATAATTTTTAAAGATTACAATATGATGATACAGCTTTAACTTTTATACTTATGACCCTGACAATGAATTTTTTAGAATTTTATCATTTTACTGTATTCATAGGTATTAATTTATAGAAATTGTGATGTATAAACAAATACTATTATACATATAACTTGCCTTAATGATTTGTTATTATTGTGAACCAAACATCCAATCTCTTCAAAAAATGAAAAATAATTCAAATTTTATAATATGAAAAATTTTTATTACATATTTTATAAGGTCATGTGAATAGTAAAAATAGTTTTTGTAGTATTTTTAATATGCATAAAATACACAAGATTTATAAATAATACATACAATCATGTATCATACGCATACATATATATTAGGAGTATATTTTATTGAATATAATTTTAAATTTCAATCTTTTATAAAAAGTTTTAGCATTAATTCAATTAAACTTCCTAATACTAGTTTCACATAAGTTTTTTAAGTAAAATAGTAAATTTATATCACAATGTAGTAAGTTTTGATGATTAATCAAATTTACTATGTTATTAAAATTTACTACTATTCTATAAAAATTTACTATTACTTGAACTAAACCTACTAAAAGTAAGTTTGGGATATAAAGTAGTAATTTATTTTCAAAAAAAGGTAAATTTCATATTTATTCCAATTTATTTTTTGAGATACAAAAGTTACTAATTTATTAGGTTAACTTACTATTTTAGATGCGAAACTTATTGTCAAATTTTTAGGCATTATCTTATTTAGGTGACTAGTCTAACAGGTAATCAAATGGTCATTAAAAGTGTTTTTACCTATAATATCAGGTAAAAATTGTTTGCTTATCATAACTATCGTTACTGGAGTATGTTCCTATTATTATTTTTATCAAATGTGTTATAGCATTGAAAATTTTAAAGTCATCCAGTAGGTAAAAACTTGGAGCTTATATTGAGGTTGTGTTTTCTTGCCCACGACTAAACGTTATATTTTTGTTCCTGATTCTAAAGAAGTGTCTGTTTTTTATATAAAGTTAAATTTGTTCTTTGTGTAAAATTGGAATTTGGTTTTCTGCATGTATACATGGAAAATTTTCTTCATATTCAATACTTAGTATTGGTTGCCATTGCATTGGTTACCGAATCACTACTATTCGTGATGCTTGTTGGGAGATGAAGTAACGGTAGGAAAAGAATCAAAGCAAAAAAATGAGAATCTTGAAAATTTCATCAAAAACCTTTGCCATTAATTCAATTTTACTAGAGGAGGATGCTATTTGATAAATGTTTGGTTATCTTAAAGGATTGAATTTGTGACAGCCCCACCTCCCCCTAAGGCTAACCAAAGGGGTTGACGGGCTGCCTGCCTGGCTCTCGCCAGGACTCGAGCATTCAAATAAACTAACTCTAATGAAATAACTAAAATTCACCTCATTAATGATACTGGAAACCATAAAGTACTAACTTAAAAGATAAAACCAAAATTCACCTCAACAATAACGTCGGAAATTGTAAAGTGACGTTTAAACATAAAATTACAGTTATCAACTCAAAATACTTAAAAATCTCGAGCCATAACTTAATACATTTCCATAAAATCGAAACATTTAAATTCAAAAGAATATACAATTCGTTTCTCCATACTCGAGACAAAAGCCAAAATACAGAGCTAAATCTAGTTAGATCCTTGGATTCTCGTCACCTGTTAAGGAAAAACAAAGGGGAACGGGGGTGAGTCAAAAGCTCATGAGTTTCCAAAAGTCATGCACATGCATATAAACAGTAAATTAATAGGCGGTAATATAAACACAGGAAGCAAGTAAATTAAACACGCAAGCAGGATACGTTGGCTCTCAGGAGCTCAAATCCACAATTCACGAGCATTTAGAGTACTCGACACTCCGTCGACTTTCAGTCCAAGTAGACGACTCTTCACGCCAAACTCCTTCCACCAAACTCCCCCTACCAGGCCCGCACGCCAAACACTTAAACACTTAAGCACTTAACCACTCAAGGGACGCGGCCAAGAGTGGTTATATAACAGTTTTCTTCTCCAAATTGTAATACAGGCAAAAACACTTAAGTCACCAACTCTACTTAGAAGGGAGCAATAAAGTATACTCTCCTTTAAGCGAGCGGTTCAACAATTTTGAATTCCACATTTTAAACATGTAACATGACACGAAGCACGTTCATGCACAAAGCATTTAAATTAACGCATTTAACATGCATTGGAAACTCACCGACAAAGTAGGTTTCAGAGTTCAAATTTGGGTCACTTTGTAAGTCAGCACCACCTCCTAAAATATTTAAAAAGCAATGAAAATGAGTTCTTAGTTTATCAACCAAAACTCGTTCAAGGAAATCAAGTTCTATAAGTTGCTACTTGAGTAGAAATCTTTGAAAAATCGTAACTTGAGCTACACAAGTCCAAATTATGCAAGCTTGGTACCGTTGGAAACCTCATTAAAAGTTATAAAACTTTGTAGAAGGCACCAAGATAAGATTCTGGACAAAAACTGCCCAGATTTTCAAGTTAGATTCGGCTACAGTGCCAAAACAGAACAGAGCAGGTTGACTGACCAGCCAACTTTGAAAATTCACCAAAAATTGTAGAAAATTAATTGGCCTCTAAAATTTATACAGTTTAAATTTATATGTAATAAGTTTCAAACACCACCAACAGCACTCAATTCTGACTCTCGACCAAGAAATTATAGCAGTTCAAACAGGGCTGGTTCGAAATTCTGCACTTTCTGAAATCCAGTTTTACTGGGCAATGTTTGAAGCTTCGAATGAATGACAAATTCTTCCTCAAAAATCACCAAATTTGGTACACTAAGTCTACCATATATAGATTATGTCCACACCAAAATTTAGCCAAAAACTCTCACGGGAAGACAGTGTTTTTAACTCTCAAAGTTTGCTCAGCAATCATGCCCCCAATCTGTCAAGTTTTGGTCTTCTTCTTCTCATCACTTATAACCTATCTAAACTTCCACCTAAAGACCTCATTTTCGAAACCAACATAGTTTTAACCTTTCTAAACCTAATGGTGATCACAAATGATGATGGCTTTTGTCAAAATTTAGCACAAAACAGACCCAAGATTTCGGACAGCGGCTCTTCCAAATTTTCCAGATTTTGGTTCCAACTCAACAACCATTATTACTACAACTTTTAGAGGGCTTTTTGTGGGAAACATTAACAGCTTAACTCTCAACATTTAAGCATTACATTTAGGCTTCAAGCTTGCAAAAACACAGCCACAAAACAGGGGAAACATAGCAGGATTTTCAGCCAACATTTAAGCTCCCATAGCAGAATTTTCTCATGCCATTCTTACTAGAACTTTTGAGGGGCTTTTGTAGAGTAAATTAACAACTCAAAGTTCATCATTTAAGCACTAGAATCAGCCCTTAAAATTACAAAATGCAGCCACGAAAATCAAAGGAAAAAAACAGCAAATTTTCAGCCCCCATTTCTTCCTCTCCAATTCGGTTCTTCCATTGAGGTTTTTCCTCCAAATTTCAACCACAAATTCCAACATATACACACACATTTCATCATTTAACAACACTAGCAAACAATTTCATTCATTTTGTGGGAATTCCAAGAGCCCACTCAACAACGAAAATCAACAAATGCTTAATAATAAAGAAACCCAACAACTAAACTTCAAGAATTAAACTTAAAACTCATCATTTTAGGTGTAGGAGGATTACCTTCTCCTCTAGTTGTTTGAGCAAGATTAGGGTCCAAAATCCACCACCAAGAACCCCCCTTTTCTCCTGCAAGGTTCAGCCAACAACCACCCTTCACCACTCCAAAACTTCAAGCCTTCTAAGCAAGGGTTTTGCAAAGAAAATTGAGGGTTTTCTTTGAGAGGAAATGGAGGAACTTGGCTGGCTGAAATGGAGAGCTTGGAGAGGAAATGAGAGGCTGTTTTTGCTAAGGAAGAAGAGGGGAAAGTGATCGGCTGAAATTGGAGAAGGAAGAAGGGAAAACTTTATTGTCTTGATACAAAAATACCAAATAAATTTTTAAGTTTGAAAATGCCCCAACAAATTATCCCAAATAAAATTTTAATTATAAAAATGCTCTAAAAAATGCCATAAATAAATTTTTAATTTTAAAAATACCCTAAAAATACCCCAAATAAATTTTTTAATTTTGAAAATGCCCCAAAAAATTACCCCAAATTAATTTTTAATTTTAAAGATGCCAAAAAAAATTAACCCAAATAAATTTTCAATTTTAAAAATGCCCCAAAAATTACCCCAAATTAATTTTTAAATTTGATGATGCCCCAAAAATTGCACCAAATAAATTTTTAATTTTAAAAATGCCCCAAAAAATTATCCCAAGTAAATTTTTTAATTTAAAAAATGCCTGAAAAATATCCCAAAAAATACCTCAAATAAATTTTTAATTTTAAAAATACCCCAAAAATATCCCAAATAAATTTTTAATTTGGATGGGAGGGGGAGGGGGAGGGGGGCTACGGGGAGGGGAGAGGAGGGGAGGAGAGGGAGGGAGAGAAAGAGAGAGGGGGCGGGCGTGAAAGAGGGTAGGTGGAGGGGGGAGGGAGAGAGGAGGGGAGGAGGTGGTGGTGGTGGGTGATGGTGTGATTGGGGTGGAAGAAGAGTGGATAATCTTTTTATTTTTGTATGTATAAGTTGTTTTTGAAATATTTGTTGGATTGTGATATTTTTGGAATTGTCTTTTGTTGGTGTGTTACTGTAGCATTTGGGATGTGAAAAATAATTTTTCAAAAACAGCTCAAAAAACAGACAATCCAAACGGACCCAATAACAATACTGAACTTGAGATCAAAGTACAGAGATCTAGTGTAAAATGCAGCTACCATACTTTCTATCATTTACAACAAAGAAAGGACACAATTAGTTCTACAAAGCTATCAAATTATTGGTATAAGCATCTAACTATGAGGTAAAAAAATTAATCTTTTTATTGTAGTTGCTAAGATGAAAGTAAATTATTGATGCAGAAAGCAGACGGGTCTTAGTCAACAAATCAGCAATAAAGACATGAATTATATTTGTCTCGACACAAAATTCAACAAAAGAAGCCAATCAGAAAATCTTTCTATTTTTCTTGCTCATAAAATCCTTCAATGCAGATTATATAAGGTTATTTGTCCGTATCATTATCAAGTGATGTTGGTGACATTTTTTTTTTACTGTAATTATGGTTGCTAATTTGATATGCAACAACCATTATTCTAGTTTAATTAGTTAATCTCATTTACTGAGCGCCCCAGCTAGTTCTTTTTTTTTTTTTTCATATATCCATTTGTAATAAAACAGAATGTATTAGGACAAAATAGTAAATTGTGACATTTTATGTGAGTAACAAGGAGGTAGGTACTAGGTATACGCCATCACATTTAATTGGCTTTATAGATGACAATCAGCTAAAGAAAACACATCAGTGAAAGAAAAGAGGGTTGCAACAATTGCTGACACTGAGAAATGCCAAGGAAAGGAGCAGACAAGAATCGCATGCAAGAGGACTAGAAAGATCTTCGATTTAATGTCCAGGTTCCAATGCTGATACCTTTCTTTACATATTAGTTGAACAAGGAGCAGACATGAATCGCATGCAAGAGGACTAGAAAGATCTTCGATTTAATGTCCAGATTCCAATGCTGATACCTTTCTTTTCATATTAGTTGAACATCAACTACAAAAGTTTGATACTTTTCTCTATACTTTACTTCTGCATTATTTCAATTCAGTCTTGATTATTGCTTCGATGTGGCTTCACCTTAATCAAATAGTGAATGTGATATGTAATTGCAGAATATATATTCTCAAAAAAGAAAAAAAAGTATTCCAACTTTGATACGTTTCTCTATAGATTACTTCAGCATCAATCTGCCTAAATTTAATATTTTTCTTTGCATTGTTCAACGTCATCTCAATTCAATCCTGACTACTGCTTTGATATGGCTTCATCATCAATTAGCTAGTTAGCATGATATAAATTCCAGAATATTCATTTTCAGAGCATTAATCATCAAGTTGGCATATTTTATTGCTCCTCAACAGTCAAGGCTTCAGTACATTGCAACTGCAAGAAAATGGATCCCAAATTGTATGTAGATGCACTATTATAAAGAATAAGTATATAAAGATATAAATATCTTGTAAATTTTTAAATATAGTTACACACACACACACACACACACACACACACACATATCCTGTAATTTCCTTAGAAAGATAACTATATATAAAATTAGTATTATTTATTTTAAATACTAATTTTCTAAAGCAAAACAAATATAAGTAAATTTATTCTAGGTTATGAATTATTTTTGAAAAATATAACTAAATTATTTTCAATCTCAAATTTGAGCTCAAGTTCAAGTTCATCTCATTTAGTTTAGTGAGCCAAAGTAAAAAATCTATACAAATTAATGAATAGAATTCAAGCAATATTTATAGTGCATTTAATATTCCATTTGATTTTGGATCAGGTACATTTGATAAAACTGAAATTTGAAAACTGAAATCTGAAATTTAAAATTTTAAATCTGAATCCATTAAGTGATTGAATTATTAACTACTAAATCTACTATATTTAAATGTATATCACAATAAGTAAGAAGTGAATATTTTATCACTTATTTTTGGAAGCAACTTTTGTATATAAAATCAAGTGCTATTTAATTAATTTAAATGTTCTATTTTTTATTATCAAACATGTTTAAACAAGATTATCAAATAGGTCTAAACATCAAGTATTCAGCTTGATTCTGCTCATTAAAAGCACCACTTGCATTCCTCCACTCATCTATCTATTTGATTAGGATTTCAGGCAAGTCTCAATTGGGTCATTGACTCAGTTAAGAGGTACTGGACGAATTGTTCCTCCACCAAATTCCAGCTATCTAATTAGGAATTCAAACAAGTCACGGTTGGGCCTTTGTCAGATACAAGTCATTATATGGTAGGAACTGCACGACTAACGAGACATCGAGCATCCCTGCTCTAATACCGTGTAAAGGAGAAGGGAAAAGATTTAGGAAAAGATTTCTGTATTTCTCAAGATTTACAACGATGCATCAACTATACAGTAATGTAAGTTACATTGAATCTAAACATTATTTGAATTCCAGAAACTAATCTAATCAATCAATTCTATCCTAATTGATCTTTAGCTTTAAAATTCAAAGCAATTAAGCAAATCATATGATATCTACATTTAACTCATTCTAACATTGGCCTTCCCTTTTGCATGGTGACATTTTCTTCTTGCCTACTAACAAATCTGCCAATTTTCCAATATTAAAAAATTAAATATAAGATCTCATATTGCATACTTGATAAATCAAAGGAAAAAAAAGTAGGGTATATATGTTTTTTTTTTGGGGGGGGGGGGGGATTGGAATTAAAGGGGAAAAAAGAAGAAGAAGAGGAAAAGTAGTGACATGTTTCCACTATTTGTTTTGAATTTCAATTAACTGATGCTCGACACGCACAATCATTAGTCATTAGACATGATAGTTCTGCACCCAATGTCTTGCTTTTCTCTTCAGTTCATACCAAATCGTTAAATTTTGTCCAATGTAAATTGTCCATACTATTTCCTTAAAATTCAGTTCAATTACAATATGAACCAAAACGCTTCTTACCTTTTCTAGCTAAGCTATGATATGCTCCTGATACCCTTCAAATTCATGCTCTGCAAAATTGAAGCAATCCGATCTGAGATGTAAAGAGTACGAGAAGAAAAGAATTGTATAATTAAAGTGAAAATTTAAAGCCTAGCAAGGGACTTTAAGTGCAAAAACAAAAACAATACTCCCTTTGAATTTGCCTTGGGGAAAAAAAAAAAAAAAACAAAGAAGTTCTTTCTGCAAAACTCACAATAGGTTCTCCTATCAATAGTTCATCTCACATATAATCAACCCACAGATTGCAACAGTTTGAAAGGTCTTTGTTATGATTCTGTGTCAAACTAAAGCAATTGTGTAGATTTTAATCAAGAAAGATTTGGAGCAAGCGGATACTGCTCCAGGTTGTTGCTACCATAAAGAAGAATTTACGATCATCAAAAACTGACGAACTAGAAAAACTGGGATTAAAGACTGGCCGGGGCTTATTTGATTGTGTTTAGACAGATTACAACAATCACTTTCACAGCTGGTTTTACCATCCCAGGGGATACAACGGTAGCAACGGTCCAATTGAATGTGTGGCAATTCTAGGAAAGAAAGCAGCTTTTATTACGTTTGTTATTTCAGATTCACTAGCAATATGCTTTCCATTGATGCAGTGCTTCAACAAATTAAGCTGTTGCAGAGCAATAACTATATGTACAAGTTGGCTATGATCCAAGCAAGTGGGTAAAGAATTTTCATGGCTATGATACAACTGATGATAGCGTTCCTGATGGGCTTGTATTTTACTCCTAAGAGTGGTATGAACAGGATTTTCATGATCATGATCATGATCAGGTTTTGGCGGTGCTTTACAAGAGTTCTGAATCGGGGCTTTCTTTTTCTTTTTCTTGGAATAGTCTTCACTCCAAGAATCTTCCTAGCATTCATCACAATTTTCACAGATATCAAAATAGACATGACCTGAGATTGGATCTTGAAAATGATAAACAGAGTTACCTTCTTCTGAAAAATAGGTAATGATGTCTTGCAGATGGTCTTCCCTGTAGTCACATGCTCCAAGAGTTTTTCCTTCCTCAGGGGAAAATTACATTTGGACCTGTATCAAAGAAATATTTTTGTTTATTTTTAAATGAGAATGGTCAAAATTTATGGAAATTCTTCCTTCTGAGAAATTTGTTATTTTAGAGTTAGTAGACTCTAATGGCTCATTAACAGCTTGATGGAGAGTCTCATAATCAGTGACCCAATTTTCAGGCAATAATTGGATCAATTCAGATTTGAAAATTTTTCGGGAACATGGGTACAAGATGCAGAGATCGTTTCATCAACTTTTATTAACAATGCGTCTTTCACTAAGTAAGGTTAGATCGAAAGCATGATTCTGTACTCTTTATACCATTTGATAATGGAGCGTAGCAGCAATGGAATCAGAGATCTGATCTGCTCCAATGATCTGTACCTGCACTCTGAGAGTTTCCAATAAATGTGGATCTGAGAGAGACATGTTAAAATTTGGAAATAGTGTAATAAACATAGTTATTGCATTTAAAGTAGTCTCAACAGAAGCAATGCAAGCTGTTGATATTTTAGGAATGTGGGGTCTAGCAAAGCTAGACGTGCTACAATTGGTAGTCCTTTTCTTCCATGGAAAGATAATGAAAATATTATGGCACCAAAATGGATATGAGAATATCCTTGTTGTCTTCATTGTCTAGGAAATATAGGTGGAATATAGCGTGTAATGAATTGTTCCTTTTTTGTGGCTGGGATGTGGTGTTGATCAAGTTTAGAAGCTTGAATGTATTCTTTAACATCCTTAGGTTGAGATTTGATTAGAGATTTAATAGTCATAAGAGGGGAGGATGAGGTTTTACTGAAGGCTGAATAAGGATTAATTAAAGGAAAGGAAGTTGGACAGACTTGTTCTAATTCAATGGAAACTTCATAGAGATAGTCTAAATGACTAGAGTTTGTTTTCTTTTGAGTAAGGGTGGTTGAGGATGAAGATGATGTCATTTTACACATGGTCTCCCTCTCTTGTTTCTTACTCGATTGGCTTTGATACCACTCCTCAGAGTTTGAGATTCCCAAGGTATTTCCGGATAAATTGGCCTCCATGGCACTTACAATTCCAGAACTTTCATGAGAACTCTCTAATTCTAAGTCATGAATCTTTACCCGAAAAAGAGGGACTAGAGAGGGAAGAAGAAAACTTTTAAACCAAAGTAAACATAGAAGAGAACTTTGGCTTTTTGCACAAACTTCAGTCTACTTCTTTCATTCAAGAACAAGTTATTTATATAAGAGAAAGATGACTATTTGGAGTCAGTAAGGGTGACCCTTACTATTTACAAATGACCTTTCAGAAAACAAGTATGGCCATCCAATGTGGTAGATAAAGTACAAAAGAAGTAAAGTATAAAAGATGCCAAAAGTAAAAGCAATCAACAACAAAAGTAAACATTATTACAACCACTTCTGAAAAGTAAAGGTGGCCGACAAACATGTCCGACAAAAGTAAAACAGACAAAAGCAAAAGATACTTTAGTAATTGTTCAATCAAGATGAATCTAAATCAAGAGTATCCGATGGAGTGCTGCCAGGGTCTATAATATTGTATTGTTCAATATAGTCAATGTGACTTCTTCTATTCCTTCTTTTGTTTCTGAGGCGTTTGCTTCTAAACGCCATTTATATTGGGGAAACCGGGAACACAAACCTTGTCTTGGATCATGATCTTGATTTGGATCTGAGAATCCTGCATCATGCTATCCTGGACCATTTGTTGGTATTCTTGTTTGGCTTTTTCAATAGCTGTCCAGTGGGGATGATTTGTTAGATAGCTCCAAAAATCATAATATCCTAGCCGAATTTCCTGTGGAATTACCTGATTGTGCTGAAAAATGTATCTCTGACCTTCCTCATATTCATTTTTTTGGTCGATAATAGTATGCTAAAGTTCCTTGTAGATGATTACACTGGGAAGGACTTGGATCATGTTTCTAGAACGATGGGTAGGTCTATGAAAATGAATAAGGACATGACTGGATTTGGTGGAAAAAAACTCGAATCAGAAGGATAATGGTTTGAACCACTAGAGAAAACATTTGAAGATTAGAGTTCAGCTGTTGATTGAAAAATGGACATTGGAACTCCATTAAGATATGGTATTGATGGCACAAATACCATACCATTTTAATGGTTTAGAAAAATCATGAGAATTTGCAATAAAGATTTGGGCAAATGGATAATCCAAATTTATGCCAAAGGATTCAGGATTGATCCTTCATAAGAACTAAAAACTTCTAATTCATATGAAGTTCTATTTCTTTCAATGTCTTCCTTCTGCCATGGATATGGAATCTGAAGGGTTTTAGGTGGATTTTGTGGGGTAGGTGAGAACGTGTTCATAGAAGGAGGAGTTTTCCTAGAAAAGAAGTCAGCAACAATATTGTTTTTTCCCTTTATGTGTTTTACTTCAAATAAGTACGGGGAAAACCAGACTGACCAATGAAGTAACTATGGATGAGGGATTGTTTTCTGCTTAAAGTGTAATATCTTTGGGAAACTTCCCATATCCATTTCGATTTGAAAATGTTGAGAGATGAGAAAAAATGAAAACTTTTTAATTCCCATTTTTACTGCAAGAATCTCTTTGAAAGAGGAATGGTAATGCTTCTTAGATGTTTTAAATTTTCTACTGGCAAAACCATAACAATATCTTTCTTTATTTTCATCTTCTTCAAGCAAAATGGCACTCCAATATTTGTCACTGTCATCAGTTTGTAGAATCTTCTTTCTATCAGTTGGGATGTGAAGGCCAATGACAGGTGTTGGACCTGTGCAATAATAATTACCTACTCCAGAAAATATGAATTTTGAGTACAATGGTGAGTAGGGTCATCTCTATAGCCACTCCTACCTTCTTGGGAACCACTTAAATTGGACTCACCCATTGGTTGTCAGAGATGGAGAAAATTATGCCTACGTCCAGAAGTTTGAGTATCTCTTTCTTCACTATTTCTATCATCATTGGATTCAATCTCCTTTGAAGTTGCCCAACGAGCTTTGCATCATCTTCTAGTCTGATCTGATGAAAGCATACGGATGGGTTGATTCCTTTTATATCAGCGATGGTCCATCTAATGGCTTTCTTGTGGTCCTTAAGTACCCGGATCAATTTATCTTCCTGATTGGGTGATAGCTTTGTTGCATATATTGTATTTTAAAAGACTTTGTTCCACATTAGAAAACCAAGGAGATCTTGAAACACTTTATATTGTCTAACTCTCCATTGGACTTTTGATGAGCAGAGAGTTAGCATGGGCTCGCGTGCATGAGGAGAAGTTGAATTGGGCTAATTCAGTTCAAACGGTCAGATTTTCCCCTCCCCGCGCATGGGTTAAACGCGACCCACCTTGGTTTTGCTTTTGTCAATCATCATAAAAGCTTTGACCGAAACGTTAGAAGTGTTGCATTATTTTCCATAAAAGCTTTGATTGAAAACGGTAGAAACTTATATCTATAGATTCACGTTACCTAAAATTGTGCAACGTTAACGTTTCTTTCCTAAAACGTGCAACGGTTTTATAGTATTAAATTTGATAGATTACTTTCCTAACGTTTTCTTCCTAAAATCATGCCATGATTTTATTGCATTGAATTTTTACCTTTTATGTCACAGAAACGTTACCTCTTTTATTCTGCAAAATAATTACTGCAATTAATGGTCCAACGGATCTTTTAAATCTTTCCTATAAATGCATGCCTTCCTTCTCAGTAGCAGATGTACATTCCATCTGATCTCTCTTCCTTTCCTACTTTCTCTCTTCACTTTTCTTACTCTCTCGTTTCTCTGCTGGATATACTAATAGATTTGCTGGTAATTTCCTTCTTGATAAAAAGAAGAAGGTTTGTTTAATCCTGGGGAAACATTTCAATATCCCGAATAGTTTTTTAGGATAGTGCTACCTAGCACGACTCAAGCGTGTCCTACTTTCCTTTTATTCCTGTTATTCTTGTTAATATTGTTCGGCCCTATTTCTCCAACAATCTAAGAAACTATGGCCACCGACAATGTTAACACCTCGCAACAATCAACTTCATCAGTTGCAGTCGCTCTGCCATTCGCCAAGCCGTTTCCAGATGTATCCAAAATTGAAATTTTCACTAATGAAAATTTCAAAAGATGGCAAGAACGTGTGCACTCTCTTCTCGACATTCATGGAGTAGCCTACGCACTTACTGAATCCCAACCTTCTGCAATGGAGGATGCCAAGACCCAAGAAACATGACAATATGCCAATAAGGTATGTTGACACACTATTTTACAAACCCTCTCTAATGAATTATTTGATGTCTACTGTAGCTGCAAAGAAGCCAAGGCTATTTGGGAAGCTTTGGTAACAAAGTTCACTGCCGAAGACGCAACCAAGCAAAAATTCGTCGTTGGAAAATACAACCAATGGCAAATGATTGACGACAAGGAGATAAAAAATCAAATCACGGAGTATCAAATGTTGCTAGAGGACTTGAAAAATGAAGACATCAAGCTACCCGAGAAATTTGCTGCGAGCATGCTGATTGAAAAGCTACCCAAGTCATGGGTTGATTACAAAAACAACTTGAAGCACAAGGAGAAAAATTATACTATGGATGAGCTCGTGAAACACATTCTCATTGAGGATTCAAGCAAAAGGGAGTTAAAAGCTGCCAAAGCAAAGGAGATGGCTTTCAAAGCAAATCTGGTACAAAGCAACAATAAAAGGTACGCCAATAAGTCCCAAAGTAACAAGTCTAGAAATCACAACTACAAACCAAAGAATTCCAACTTTAAAAAGAAAGGCAATTGCCATAGTTGTGGAAAACCAGGGCAGCATGCTGCTCAATGCAGATATAATAAAGGTGACAAAGCAACTGGTAATCCTCCTAAGGCTAATTTAGTCGAAGGAGATGAAATAATTGTTGCAGTCATCTCACAAGCAAATATTACAGCCAATGTAAAAGAGTGGGTGGTAGACTCTGGAGCTACTCGGCACATATGTGCAAGCTTTTTCCTCCTATACTCCAATAGGGGAGGATGAAGAGGTGGTCTACCTTGGAGACTCACGGACTGCTAAAGTCCTTGGAAAGGGCAAAGTGTTCTTGAAACTTACTTCAGGAAAAACTTTGGCCCTTAATGATGTGTTGCATGTGCCCAATATTCGGGCAAATCTGGTTTCTGTAGCATTGCTAGGAAAAGTTGGGGTGAAAGTGTCATTCGAATCTGATAAGATTGTAATGATCAGAAATAATGTGTTTGTAGGGAAAGGCTATTATAACCAGGAACTCTTTGTACTTAACATTTCCAATGTGATCAATGAAAATGCTTCTTCTTCTGCTTATATTGTTGATTCAATTTCTTTATGGCATGCAAGATTAGGACATGTGAATGTAAGTTATATAAAGAAAATGCAATCACTTGGCTTACTTTCTGGTATTAATAATGACAACATGGACAAATGTGAAATATGTGTAAAAAGTAAAATAACAAAGAAAAGTTGTATAACTGTTCAGAGAGAAACTGAATTATTAAGTTTAATTCACACAGATTTAGGTGATTTAAAACAAACTATGACAAGAGGTGGTAAAAGATATTATGTTACTTTTATAGATGATTATTCTAGATATACTAAACTTTATTTACTTAGAAATAAAGATGATACTTATAATGCCTTTTTATCTTATAAGTCTGAAGTAGAAAATCAACTTAATAAGAAGATAAAAAGAATTAGATCTGATAGAGGAGGTGAATATTTATCTATGGATAATTTTTGTGAACAAGAAGGCATAATACATGAAATAACACCACCTTATTCACCAGAATCTAATGGAGTAGCTAAACGGAAAAATAGAACACTAAAAGAAATGATGAATTCCATGTTAGTTAGTTCACATGCTCCTGATAATTTATGAGGAGAAGCTATATTATCTGCATGTCACTTACAAAATAGAATTCCTTATAAAAGGACTGGCAAAACACCTTATGAATTATGAAAAAATTATAAATCAAATCTGAAATATTTAAAAGTATGGGAATGTCTTGCTAAAGTTTTATTGCCTGAACCTAAGAAAAGAAAAATAGGTTCTAAAATTTCTGATTGTATGTTTATCGGATATGCTGAACATAGTGCTGCATATAGATTTCTTGTTTTAAGAAGTGACGTGCTTGATTGTAATACAATTATTGAGACAAAAAACGCTGAATTCTTTGAACACATTTTTCCACTGTCTAATAAAATTTCTCATGCACTTGTAGAAATAAATAAAGAGATAATTCCTAATGAGGAATTAAGAAGGAGTAAAAGGCCAAGAAAATAATTTTCATGTGGAAATGATTTTCAAACTTTTCTTGTTGACAATGATCCTTAACATATTCTGATGCTATTTCTTCTTCGAATTCTAAATCTTGGAAAGAAGCAATTAAAGCTGAAATCAATTCTATTATGAAAAATAAAACTTGGATTTTAGTAGATTTACCTCTGGGTGTGAAACCTATTGGTTGCAAATGGATTTTTAAAAGAAAATATAATCCTGATGGTTCTATAGATAAATACAAAGCCCGTTTAGTAGCCAAAGGATTTTCTCAAAAACAAAATATTGACTATTTTGACACATTTGCACCAGTAACTAGAATTTCTTCTATTCGTATTTTATTTGCTTTAACTTCTATTCATAAACTTTTTGTACATCAAATGGATGTCAAAACAGCTTTTTTAAATGGTGATTTAGAAGAAGAAATTTATATGTTTCAACCTGAGGGATGTATTGTATCTGGACAAGAAAATAAAGTTTGTAAATTAATTAAATCACTTTATGGCCTAAAACAAGCTCCTAAACAGTGGCATGAGAAATTTAATCAAGTATTGATAAATGACGGATTTTTATCTGTTGAAGTGGATAAATGTGTATATGTTAAAGTTGTAGATAATGAATACATGATAATTAGTTTCTATATGGATGACATGCTTATATTTGGTACGAATTTGAATATTGTCAATAGTACTAAGCATTTTTTGTCATCTAGTTTTGATATGAAAGATTTGGGTGAAGCAAAAATGATATTGGGTGTTAAAATCATAAGGAGAAACGATGGTATAATGCTGTCACAAGAACATTATACAGAGAGACTTCTTAAGAAGTTTAAAAATTATGATGTGACACCTGTAAGTACTCCTTATGATGCTAACACTCAATTAAAGAAAAATAATGGTGACCTAGTTGCTCAGTCTAAATATACTCAGATTATTGGGAGTCTAATGCATTTGATGAATTTTACTAGATCTGATATAACTTGTGTTGTATGTAGACTGAGTAGATATACTCACAATTCCAATCGTGAGCATTGGTTTGCATTAGTCAGACTGATGAAATATTCGAGAGGTGCCATAAATTTTGGTATCCTGTATAGTGGATTTCCCACTGTATTAGAGGGTTACAGTGATGCTAATTGGATCTCTGATTCAAATGATTCAAAATCCACTAGTGGTTATGTGTTCACCCTCGGTGGTGGTGCAGTAGTTTGGAAATTAGTCAGGCAGACAATCATTACTAGGTCAACTATGGAATAAGAGTTTATAACTCTGGAGTTGACTGGTACTGAGGCTGATTGGCTAAGGAATTTCTTAACTAATATTCCTTCAACTAAGGACATGTTGCCTCTGGTATCCATACACTGTGATTGTCAAGCGGCTATCGCTATTGCCAAAAATAAATCTTATAATTGTAAAAGTCGACACATGAGATTGAGACATGATGTCGTAAAGCAGCTGCTTAGAGATGGAATTATTTCCATTGATTTTGTGAAGTCAGAGTTGAATTTGGCCGATCCTCTGATTAAACCTGTAGGAAGAAAGTTAATTCTTCAAACTACAAGGGAGATGGAACTTGGGCCTACAGTTGTCAATAAAGATGGTAACCCAACCTATATGATTGGTGATCTCATGAAATAGGTTCATATGGGTAATAACAAGTCGATATTGACTGTAAAGCACTTGAAATTTAAAGTCTCTTTGAGATAAGTGCTTTGACTGCTAGTATTTGTAAGGTTGAGTTTAAATACTTTTAATGAATTTATATCCCCTTAGGGAGGTGTATTTTGAGCAGTGTACACTTAATAAATTCACCTATATGAGAGTGGAGTGGGGTCGCTCCTATAAGATTTTTTGGCCAAATCTTTAGAGCTCTCATGAACAACCAGGCAAGGGCACGGCCTAAATGCGCAAAACCACGTTGAACAGCAAATTATGGGTTACAATGTGATTGGTGAGATCTCTATCATATAATAAGAATTATTGGTTCATAGAAATACATATTTCACCAATAATTCTGTAGGACATATCTTATCAGTCTAAGTTTGGTTCATAGTCCAAAAGACACCAAACTGAGTACGTTGAACTCAAATATATCCAGCGAATTTTCCTTCCTCTGTTATTCTTTTGTCCAAAATCTTTTGAAATAGGTGGGAGATTGTTGTAGATATTGTATTTCAAAAGACTTTGTCCCATATTAGAAAATCAAGGAGATCTTGAAACACTTTATATTGTCTAACTCTCCATTGGGTTTGTGATGAGTTGAGAGTTAGCATGGGTTCGCGCACATGAGGGGAAGTTGAATTGGGCTAATTCAGTTCAAACGGTCAGATTTTTCCCCCTTGCGCGTGGGTTAAACGTGGCCCACCTTGGTTTTGCTTTTGTCAATCATCATAAAAGCTTTGACTGAAACGTTAGAAGTGTTGCATTATTTTTCATAAAAACTTTGACTGAAAACGGTAGAAACTAATATCTGCAGATTCACGTTACCTAAAATCGTGCAACGTTAACGTTTCTTTCCTAAAATGTGCAACTGCTTTATAGTATTAAATCTGACAGATTACTTTCCTAACGTTTTCTTCCTAAAATCATGCCATGATTTTATTGCATTGAATTTTTACCTTTTATATCACAGAAACGTTACCTTTTTTATTCTGCAGAATAATTACAACAATTAATGGTCCAACGGATCTTTTAAACCTTTCCTATAAATACCTACCTTCATTCTCAGTAGCAGATGTACATTCCATCTGATCTCTCTTCCTTTCCTACTTTCTCTCTTCACTTTCCTTACTCTTTCGTTTCTCTACTGGATATACTAATAGATTTGCTGGTAATTTTCTTCTTGATAAAAAGAAGAAGGCTTGTTTAATCCTGAGAAAATATTTCAATATCTCGAAATAGTTTTTTAGGACAGTGCTACCTAGCATGACTCAAGCATGTCCTACTTTCCTTTTATTCCTGTTATTCTTGTTAATATTGTTCGGCCCTATTTCTCCAACAAGCTTTACAGAGATTATCATAGGTAATGTCTCATTGTCACCCAAATACACATATTTCAAATGGTCTGGCAAGGGTTTTAACTCCACCATGGGTGCTTGCACAACAAAAGGTAACAACTTTTAGTAAGTTGCAAGCACAAAAATAAGAGCAAGCCCATGCCTTACTAAAGTAGGTGACAATGATTGCAATACCCTAACCATGCACAGCGACCCAGCATTCAATTCCACATTACAAGTTGTTTCCAACTCGAGATGTTTGGTTAGGCCACTTCTAGTTCATCCCTGCTATTAAACTCGAACACTTCCTGTACTATAGGATCAATCACACTCACAGCAAAAACATTATTGGACTCATGTGGCTACTTCATAGCATCAAAGATATTGAAGTGAACAACTATCCCATCAAATTCTATTATTAATGAACTCTTATTAACATCAATTTTGGTACTTGCAATGCTTAAGAAATGTCTGCCTAACAAAATAGGTAAGGGGTTTAGAGAATGTTCATCACCCATGTCTAAAACATAGAAATCAGCAAGGAACACTAATTCATTTACTTGTAATAGAACATCTTCAATTAGCTCATTAGGTAAGCGTTAGTACGATCAGTTAATTGAATTATAATGTCAGTTTCTAATAGACCTAGAATTAAAGATGCATAAATGGCCTTTGGCATTATGTTTATAGATGCTTCTAAATCTAACATGGTATTTCTAATTTTAGTGTTTCCAATCTTACAAGGGATAGTAAACATACCTGGATCCCCACACTTGGGTGGGAGTTTCTTTTGTAATACTACAGACATGTTGTCCCCTACCACTACTCTCTTATCTCCCTTTAACTTCCTTCTATTAATGCATAATCCTTCAAAAATCTGGCATACCTTAGCACTTGCTTGATTACGTCCAATAGGGGGATGTTTATCTCCACTTTTCTAAACATCTCCAGGATCTCCTTCTCATTATCTGGTTTTCTGGACTTCTCCAACCTGCAAGGAAAAGGTGGAGTATTAGATTTACTCTTAACGAGAGAATCAGAAATTACCTTGGGGTATGAATTTCCCTCCCTTCTTTCTCGAACTCCTTCTCAATGTGCTTCTTACTCTTATTCTTGGGGACTACTAGGTGGGGTTCTTCGACCACTTTACTGCTCATCAGAGTTATGGCATTCACATTCTTTGGGTTAGTTTCAGGTTGAGATGGCAACTTCCCAAATACATGAGACTCTAGGCGGTTAATTGCTGTTGCCATGTGAATCATTTGGTTCTCCTAATTCTGCATGCCAGACCTTATCTCCTGCTGAAATTGAGCAGCACTCGTGGCCAAACTTTTGACAAGGTCTTCTAAGGAGTTTCCTCCACTAGAAGATGAGGATTGAGACTTTGGCTAGTATTGAGATTGGAACCCCTGCTGCCTATTCTGACTAAAGTCTTGCTGTCGGTTCCCTCCGTAGCTAAAGTTTGGATGATCCCTCCAACTCAGATTGTAAGTGTTTGAATATAGATCATATTGCTTCCTTGGTATGGGCACATTGCCAGCCATATTGACATGTTTAGGATTCTTCTCTTGGAGCATTAGATACATATCAGTGGCATGTCCTGTATTAGTACAGATCCCACACACTTTGACTTGTTACGTATTCCTTACAGCCATTTGTCGAATAAAAGAAGTTAGTTCAAATGACTGCTATTGAATAGATGAAATTTCTACCTCATGCACTTGACGAGTAGAAAAATTATCTCTAGAGGCAAATTATTATTAGTTCTCCACCATTCTCTCGATCAGTTCCCATGCCTTTTCAGGGATTTTGTAACAATTGATCACTTGTCTAATATTAGGGACATCTAGTTCATAGTTTGTCGAATTTTTCCCAGTACTCATATAAAGTCCCCCCCCGACTGTTGTTTAATATCACATATATCTTTTCTCAAGCTTGCAGCTCGAGAGGCGGGAAAGTACTTCTCCAAGAACTTCTTCTTCAGTTGCACCCAGGTTGTGATGCTACCTACTGGTAAGTAGTACAATCAATCATTTGCTGGCTTCTTAAGAGAAAAAGGAAATGCTCTCGGTTTTATTTACTCTTCAGTTACCCTGGGAGGCTTCATACTCAAGCATACTATATCGAACTCTTGTAGATGCTTGTGGAGTTCCTCACCTGAAAGACCATGGAAAGAAAGTAAGAGGTAAATTAATCTAAATTTTAATTCAAAAGGAGTATTTTCATTTAAATTAGGAAAAGTAATGCAAAGTGGCTGCTGAGTTAAGTCAGGAGCAGCCAACTTCCTCAATGTCCAATTGTTTGCCATGGCAATTTCTTCCTCTTCAGAATCATTTGAAAAATCATTTAAAGAATCCTCTGGAGATGTAACAAGTGATTGTTCCTCTTTTTGTTTTCTGGTCTTCTTTCTTAACCTACGTGCGGTCTTCTCTATTTCAGGAATATATATCAAATTTTTTGTATGAGAAGAACGAGGCATAAACGAGAAAAAAGACCCAAAAATAGAACAAAGCAAAACAAGATAAAATAAAATAAAATAAAATAAAATAAATGAACTCAAAAAGAAACAAATAATTCAGGCACCAGTCCCCAGCAACGGCGCCAAAAATTGACAGGTATCAGGTCTGTGTAATAATAATTACCTACTCCAAAAAATATGAATTTTGAGTGCAATAGTGAGTAGGGTCGTCTCTGTAGGGATTGGAGAAAATTCATTTCTTTTTAAGTGAGAAATATAGAGAGATTTTTGAAAAATTCAGAAATAGATAATTAATTAAATAATAGAACAATTTACTAAAGTAAGCAGGAATTAAATTAATAATAGACAAATTCTAGCCAAAGATTCAACTTTTCAGACACAGTCTATATATTTGATCATTGATGCAAAAATGGTTCACTCAATTCGTTAACAGGTTGGTTATAGTCATTAACAAACTTTGACGACCAACTTTTCCTTAGTTTGTTGATAATTAGCGTATGACCATCAATTACCTCTAACCAGGAAATAACTTTAGGCAGGTCCGTAGGATTTAATTTTCCGATTGTATTAAGAATTAGAAAAACTCAAACCCTAACCAACAACGCACTAAGGGGGTTGCTTAAATTAGATTGCACGTTCCTTTAACATGTGTTAACATTAGTCATCACTAATATTAATCGACTAAACAATTACGGAATTAGTAGATTAATTTGGAAATAGATTATTAGGTTACTTTGAATAGCGGGCTCTTAACATTCAACTAACAAAATAATCTCAAGAACATAAAACAGAGGACACACAAATATTGATGAATTAAATAAACAAGTAATGAATTAGTTAGATCTCACAAATAATTAGAACTGTATCGTTGAGTTGATCTTTGACTAGATTAAGAGGTTAGCTATGCCTCATGGAGAAAATTCCACACAAGATTGAAGAAAAAAGTTTAAAAGCCATGCCTGTCATTTTTGAAGTAAAACTAGCAAAAGCCCTGTTGCCTCACTTCTCGTCCGTAAAAAAAAAAAGTCGGCTCCCCCTATTGTTTTTCCAAAGTCCAAGTACTAATACCTTGATTCTTAGTATTGGTCAAATAGGAATGTCCCTAATTCCCATGTGATGTCCTAATAAATAGCGAACTAGTAGTTTTCCAAATCCAATCACACAAAAGATACTCTAATAATTAAAGAGAACTAGGAAAGTTTCCTAACACCAACAAACTACTAATCAGCAAAGGAAAGGAATTGATCCAGCATGATTCGGAATCTAATTCATCAATTTTTTCAGGCCTCTTTCATTTCCAATTCCTATAATTATCACCAAACACAAAAATTAAATAGAATCCACCAAGTAGTACAATATTCAGTCCAACTAATTACAAAATATTAACAAAATTAATGACTAATATGCATCCTATCAGCTAGGAAGATTTTGCAGTTTTTCTTTCAAAGTTTGGATTGCTCTGGTTTGGGATTCACTCCAAAATGGAGGCTTTTTTCTCATCATTTTGGTTAAAGGGTTTGTCAGTTTTGCAGCATCTAGGATGAATTCTTAGACATAATTTACTATGCCAAGGAATTGTTGGACTTGTTGCTTGGTGAGATATTTTTCTGGAAAATCGATTATGGACTGGCCAACATGTTGTTTTGGGGTACAAAATCCATTGGAAACTTTCATTCCAAGGAATTGGATCTATGGTTGGGCTATAACCATTTTCTTTTCAGAGAGCATAATACCATACTTTTCTACTATTTCAGAGAATTGGTAAAGTAACTTTAGGTTTTCTCTAAATGTCTCACTAAACAAGAGAATGTCATCAATGTAAGCAAGGGCAGTGTGAAGAAAAGGCTGGAAAATTTTTATCATGACCATTTGAAATAAGGATGGAGACTAAAGGGCATGACTTTCCACTGGAAGTGATGATTTGGGATACAAAATCCAGTTTTGTGCCTATCTTTCAAATAAATACCTAGTTGCCAAAATCCAGATTTTAAATCAAATTTTGAAAACCATTTGGCTTTGGCAATTTGAGAGAACAAAGTGAATCTATTGGGAATGGGGAACTTATCATCTAGTAGAAATGCATTCAAAGGTTGATAATTAATAACCAGCCTCATTTTTCTTCTCAACTGTTCGAATATTTTGTTCACATAAAAGGTTTGGCAAGACCATTGGGAATATGATTTTTCAATCAAATCAAATTTTAACAATTCAAAACATTCTTCTTCAGCTGATTTTGAATTGTCAGGATTCATGCTAGAATGACTGGCCTTGGTAGGGTTAATGTCCTCATTTTTCTTGAAAGAAAAACTAATAAAGAAATCAGGATTTTTCCATAGGGGGTGATCACATTTTTCAAGAAATTCTTGATGAATTTGGGTACAAGATTGCTTTACAATATGATGTTTGAAAACTTGGATCTGGTTGCCAACAGAATCATTTTGATCAAAATTTTCTTGCACCAAATGAATTTTTGAAATATCAGTGAATTTTTTGAGAAACTTCTTTGATTTGACATCATCAAGAGCTAGTAGAAATTGTTTTAGCTCATAGATGTTAAATTCTATAATGATGTTCTTACCTATGAAATTTACACCAAGGATTCGGGTATGGACTTGAATATCTGGTAGGAATTTTATGGTAACGGGTCTTTTTGTGGCAAATTGGGTTTCAAAGACTTCAACATTTGTAGCTATAAACTCATGAAGTTCAGGAGCCCACATATGGTTTGGAAGAATATCCTTTTTTAGGATAGACATGATTGCTCCAGAGTCAAAAAAATGCTATGATAGGGATAGGTTTTGAATATTTTTCCAGGAGGATATGGATAAGAGTTTGGGGGCAAGTTTCAGCAAGCTCAAGAATTTTTATGGAATAATTCAAAAGGTATTTTTCTTCTGCGACCAGTAAGGCAAAAAGAGTTTTATTAGTTACAAATTCTTCTTCAGAGAATTCGGATTCTAAATCATTTAATGGAATGTACAATTCATTTTGAATTTCAGAGGTTAGAGATACTCCCTTTTTATTCTGTGGACATTATTTTGCATAATGTCCTTTCTCACCACAGATGAAACATTTTCCTTCTCCTTTGCCTCTGAACTTTTTCTTTTTTCTTCTGAAATACTTCCACTTTCCTCCTGAAGAGTTGTTTTTGAAGCTTCAAAACCTCTTAAACCTTTTGAATTTCTTGATTCTCTTCTTAGGAGCACAAGCTGTACATTTTCCTTTGATGGTTAACTCTGGTTTTTTGCAAACTTGGTTTAAGCATACATCACCTTTGAGATATTCTTGGATAATCTTCCTCTTCTTACAAAGGTCATCCAAGGCCAAGAAAACTGCTTGTTTTATTTGTCCTACAGAAAGATTAAGAATGGAACCAAATTTATTATGAATGTACATCTTTGTTCCATCAGCAAGTTGTTTAGGCAAAGAACTTAAAAATGCTTGTTTCAGATTGATGTTAGCACCTAAAGCAAAAAAATAACTGAATCATCTTTTTAAAATGTTTATTCAAATCTCTTCAATCATAAGAAAAACATTTCATTTGGAAAGATTATTTTTCTTTTTGTTTCTTTGCTTTCTTCAATGTTACCAAGGAGCATTAGATGTAGAAGATTTATATTTTCCACAAAATCTTGTCGAGTTAGGAAAAACAGCTTATTTTGTTTATTTAAAACAGACAACCAGTCTTTAAGAATTCCAGCAAATCTAGCAGTAAATTTAGATAAAATTTCAAAATGAGATTCTTCAAACTGATTTTGTATGATCATCCAAGCATAAAATTCTTGGAATCTTTCTTTCCATTTGGAAGATGGAATGTCATCAATGGTGAAGATTTGAGTTCCTTTGATCTTTAAGGACTTTCTTGAATTGCTTTGGGAACTTTCACCAGTTTCTTCCTCATCATCAGGATAGACAACCTCAACTTCAATAGCCATCTTAAAGTCAAGAAATTGGTTATGCTCTTCATCAGCTGTTGAATCCATGGTTCGAAAACTTGGCCGAGTCCGAGACGTAACCGGAACGAAGGCTGATGATACGATACCGTTTCGATTTGACTGCAAGACATGCAACTCGTCGGGAAATCATCGAGATTCGGCCGAGTTGGACCGAGTCGGCTCCGAGATGCAAAAAAATGGCCGAGATGCCCGAGTCATCTCGAGTCGACTCAGAGTCAAAAGATAAAGAAAAAAATGTGAAGAAATGACAAAAATCAGATAATGTCTAATGCACGAATACAACAAAATCTGGTGCACAAACACAAAATACAATAAAATCGAGATAAAAACAAGCACAGTAGCACAATCCAATAATTTAATCTGCTATGTGATTATGGAACACATAGTTAATCCTCACAGTCAACAAATGCACCAGAGGGTTCTTACATGTTACCTACTCAAGGTCTTGTGCCACTTCCACATCTGTTTTACCATCCTCTAAGAAATGAAAATAACTTTGAATCGCATCATCATTCTACTTAGTATTGATAGGTAAAAAAAAAAAAATTAAATATTTTTAAATTCTTATATTTTTTTATGTGACTCTTTTTATCTTTGGCAGGGGATTGATCATGAAATACATGAAGTTTCTCCTAGTTGTATCAAAAATAAACTTGTACGTACATATTACTTATGCAATTATTATTTTTTAAGGTTTTTTCTGTGTGCTATTTTGACCTTGTTTGTAATGGTATTATGTTCAATGTTTTAAGATATTTATTATTTTTAATAATGTGAAAATAATATATCTTAGATATTTTCTTAACTCATTTTCTTGTTTTTTTTTGTTTGCATATGTTTTTTATATTTTGAATGATCATTTAAAAGTTTTAGAATAATAAAATGATTTAAAATATGCCTCTCGCCGATACCACGACCGATATGCCGAGTTTGATGTGGAACGGTACAGGCCGCGACCGCGACCGCGCCTTTGAACCATGGTTGAATCTTCTAATTCTTCTTCTGTCGATGATTGTTGTTCTACAAGAGTTGTAGAATCTGTTTCAGTGCTTTCATCTAAATGAATTTCTGAACTTGAATTACTTTCTTCAATCATTTCATGAATTGAAATGTGAGGTAATGACTTATTATGGATTTGCTGCAACATAGAAGACAAAGGATTAGTATTTTTCATTGTGTACATTAAAGAATCAGAAGCTTCTTCCTTTTCCTTTTCTTTCTTCTGAGCATCTTTCTCTTTTTTTTCTTTGCCTCTTCTTGTTCCTTTTCTTTCTTTGTCTGGGCTCGATATTCTCTCCGGACCTTGGCAATATCAAACTAGGGCTTTTCTTTGGTTTTGAACTTGGTTTGGGAAATAGACAGATGGAGATGGACTGTATCCCATGGTAGGGACCGATCCAAAATAAAATGGTGTTGGAAGAGTTCTAATTGGTGTTGCTCCAAATCTAGGGCTAATTGGAGAGGCTGGAGTCGGTTCTGGAGTTGTAGTAAAACTTCCTGTCGTCTTTAAATTTTCAATTTGTCTCTTCATGAATTTGGTCTCTTTGTCCTGTTGTTCCATATAATGAGAAAGTGAAGATCCATAAGATGGAAAATTAAATTTCAATTCATCAAGATGTTTTTCTAAGACACTGATCATATGTGTGACCTGGGAGTTGTGAACGTTTGCCTCGGAGGTAATATGATGTAGTTTAGAATTTACCTTTGAGACATCTTGGCGAATCGAGGTAAGAATCTTGTTCTGGGCCAATGAATTTTCTGTTTGCCAATTCAAAACTTCTTCAGTTTTGTTAGCTGGTGTACACTGTCCTGTAGGGAGAATTGTTGAAGCAGCGTTGTGGATCTTTGGAGAATGTCTTGCCTTATCTTTAACAAAAGATTCTAAGGTAGGAAAACCTTCTTCTCTTAACATGTAGATTTGTGGCAAAGGTTTGTCAGGTTTACCAGACAAACATGAAGTCACTGGGATTCCGTTTTTGAATTCCTTTTCAAGGATTTTCAGACAATTTTGATAATAAGGATGGAGAGAAGGTTTCCTTTGGGATTGAAACTCATTCCACTCTACTCGGATCTGAATTTCATCAAACTTACTTCTAAGAGTGGTATGAACAGGATTTTCATGATCATAATCAGGGTCAGGAGGTGCTTTGCAAAAGTTCTGAATTTTGGCCATTAATTTAATTAGAGGATATTATTTTGATATATGTTTGGTTATTTAAAGGATTGAACTGTGATTTGAATAAATTTCACGAGATTTGACGTTAATTTGATCAAACCTCTAGGAAGGTAAATGTAATTAGCCCTTAAAAATATTTTTAGCTGAATTTTTGGAATTCAGAAATATAAACTTATAGCATATGCATTATTGGATGGGGCTAGATAGCTTCTACAGCGAGCAAAAGATTAATATATTGCAATAATACGTGTGCTTTACAAACAAAGGCAAAGAACTATACACACACACAGATATATATATATATATATATATATATATATATATATATATATGTATGTATGTATGTATGTATGTATGTATGTATATATGTATATGTATATGTATTTATGTATGTATGTATGTATGTATGTATATGTATGTGTATATGTATGCATTGTGTTGTGTATCAGCAAAAGGAAAAAGAATTAGAACAATTGCTGATGAAGAAATGACAAGCAAAGGGGGCAGACAAAATTCGCATAGAAGATGTGTTAGAAGATCATCAATTTGGTGTCGACAATCCAATTTGGATACCTTTCTCGACATATTAGTTCAGCAGGAATCTGCAAAAATTTGATACGTTTCTCTGCATCTTAGTTTAGCATCATTTCAGATCAGTCCTGAATACTGCTTCGATATAATTTCAAGCACAATGAGCTAGTCACCTGGTACACAATTAGTGGAATAGACAGTTTCAAAGCATTATTCCAACTTTGATACATTACTCTACAGATTACTTCAGCATCAATCTATATAAATTTGATACTTTTCTCTACATCTAAGTTCAGCATCACCTTAGTTTAGTCCTGATTACTGCTTCGATTATGGCTTCATCTTTAATTAGTTAGTCAGTGGGATATCAATTGCAGAATATCTATTTTCAAACCACTAATCATTAATTTGGCAATTTTCATTGCTTCTGAATAGTCAAGACTTCAGTACGTAGCAGCTGCAAGTAAATGTATCCTGAATTGTATGCAGCTGCAAAGTCAGCTAATTGGGATGTAATGAAAAGATTTTCAGGCTACTTCTACTCTCAACATACTCCAGGTAAAAACACAGTCCTTCATGTATTAGCGCAGTCTTGTGACTCTGCAAATGTGGTCCAACTTATCCTTGCTGGACATGGCCGTTTGCTTATGAAATTGAACAAACGTGGTGAGACTGCACTTCATTTGGCAGCAAGAAAGGGGCATTTGAGCATCATTCTAGCACTTATTGGCTATGCAAAATCGGAAGCAGGATGTTGGTTCCCCCCATGTATTGACAGATGCAAGAGGATGCTGAGGATGGCTAATGTGGCTGGAATACAGCTTTACACGAGGCAGTTGGGAAGAACTTTTATGACATAGCCAGATTGTTAGTTCTGGAAGATCCTGAGTTTCGTTATCCGTTCAATTATGCTATGGAGACACCTCTGTATCTGGTAGTTGAGAAGGGACACCATAATATTATGGTTCTGATTTTGGAGTCTTGCAAGACGCCATCTTATCTTGGCCCCGGTCACAAAACTGCCTTGCGCGCTGCCGCAATTTGGAATTTGCCAGGTGACTTCATGGATATAAGCAACTGTTATATTAACATCATCTGCACAGGGAAAAAAAAAAAGGACAAATCTGAGCTCCTGTTTTCTTCTTTATTTTCATATTTTGATACGAGAGGGAATTAAATTTATACCTTGTACAAAATTTCAACTCTAATGGTGCAAACCGTTAATGCATTAGAAGAGATTTATGGAAATTTTCATTTTGATAAAATACCATGTAATAATGTATTGTGTATTGTTTGTATACATTTATCCATTAATAAGCTTTGTAATCTACATAGAGTATATCTAAGTCATTGTAGTGTAATCGATCCTAATGGTCTAGTGAATAACAATATCTTTATATGTTGTTTTAAAATTTTAGCTACTTGCAGAATCCATGAAGCTGATTTTGGAAAAGCTGCCTAATCTTTTAACAAGGGCCGATAAATTTGGCTGGACTGCACTTCATTATGCTGCCAAATTTAATCATCAAGATATTGTAAGACTGTTACTGTCTGCTCATTGGTCTACTGCCTATCTTGCTGCCAGGAATGATGACTACAAGACCGCTCTACATATTGCTGTAATTCATGGACATGTAGGTGTGGTGCAAGAGCTTTTGTCCCATTGCCCCGATTGTTGGGAGAAGATCACTCATAAACGTCAGAATATCCTTCACCTTGCAATAATACATGAGCAAAGAGAAGTCTTGGAATTTGTCTTGCAAAATTCTTGGGTTTGTGAGCTCGTTAATCGAAAGGATAGGAAAGGAAACACTCCTCTCCATTTCTATGTTGCTACCAAAAACTTAGATGGGAATAGCCTTGTAAATCACCCCGGTGTGGATGTTAATTCTTTCGACAGATCTAGCTCCACGCCACTAGACATATTAATACGGGCAGATCAGCTTTCAGAAAGACAGGTAAGATTCTTCTCCTCTCACCCCCCCCCAACCACCAGGCACGGTGTAATTGGTTGTATAGAAAATTTACTAATTTTTCAAATATAAAAATTTCAAACTAGTTGACCTCCCTTCCATACTTTTATTCACCAAGGAAACTAGAATGAGTGTTCAGGGATGGGATGTCTTATCGGTAGAACGAATGAGTGTTCTAATTCGCATGAAATGGATCAGCTATTCTTTAAATTGTATTAGGACATGCTCAAAGCAAATATCCAGTCAGAAATATATCTACTTTTACTAGATCTAATAAATTGGATATTTGATCTGCATTTTTTTTTTGTAGTGTATAAATGAAAAAAGAGAAAATGAAACAGAAGGAAGAGTATATAATCAAATAAACAATGCATGTAACGATATATTCATGAAAGATTCTAAGTCCCTCGAATATGACGAGTGATTTATTACATGCTAGGACAGAAATTGATAGTCTAAATAGACAAACATTCGTTTTGTCACAATACAAAGTATTCTTTTCATTTCTTGGTAAAATGATCAAGTTGTGTTCCAACTAGAATACCCCCCCAGAAAAACAAAAAAACTTTGTCCACAATTTCCATGACAACTGCTTAAAAATTTTAACACTAGATGTAAACAAGCTATGGTAGAAAGAAAATGTAGACAAGGAATAAGATACAAAAGATAAAATTAGCATAGACCAGTGAGTTAAATATCAAATTTTGTTGCAAAAAGTTTTAAAAAGCTAAGAATTGCTTTGCTGATCGGATTGAATATCCGCGGATCACGCTAGTCCAAAGTATGAATGTCAACATTTCTTACTTCAGTATGTTTTCTCTCTATATTGTATATGATTGGTCAGAGCAGTGTTGAAAGAGTACTCCAAGACTGTATTACATTAACGGCCAAATGCAACCACTGACATTATTGTTGCAATTCGGTGTCTGAAATCGTTTGCACAGATTTTAATCAAGGAAGAGTTGCAGCGAGCGGGTGGTACTCCAGGCTATCGAGATATAGCTACTGTAAAGAAGAATTTACGATCATCAACAACTGATGAACAAGAAAAACTGGAAAGAGTGGCAGGGACTTATTTGATTGTGGCCACACTGATTGCAACAGCCACTTTTGCAGCCGGTTTTACTGTCCCTGGTGGATACAATGGCGGCGACAGTCCAAAGCAAGGCATGGTTGTTCTAGGAAAGAAAGCAGCTTTTATTACATTTGTAACTGCAGATTCCTTGGCGCTAATTTACTCAATAGTTGCAGTGGTTCAACTATTTAGGATCACGCAGACCAAAAACCACAGGTTTAATTTGTCTGAGCTCCAAGGCATTCACTTAAAAATTTTTGTGGCTATCATATCAATGATGATAGCATTCGTTACTGGCTTGTACTCAGTGCTACAAATCTTGAGCCTCAAGATTGTGCCGTGCTTACTTGCCGCTTTCTTTGGCCTTCAGATATCCTGGATCTTTCCATCAATTAGAACATATAAGATGCCAAGGACCTATATTACTAGATTTACAAATGCCGAAGCCGACTACTCTTGGCATATCGGTGGACTAGGATGCTGGTTTCAGGATTTAACTGAAGCAGATTAGTTGTGCTAGTAAACCGTCACCTCAAAACTACTACTAGGCTACTAGCACGTACTACATGACTGTCTTTGCCTTTTTTGTATATTTGGAAGCTTTAAGCTTTGTAAACCATTTGAAAAATAATCCGTATACACTGTTTGGATAGCTAGTTTTTTTTTCAAATAATATTTTGTTTGCATCATAAATAATTTTTCAATTTACCTTTTCATATTCCCAACCACCTTTTATTTCGTATACACAAAAAATGTTATAATAATTATTTCAAATAATATCCCAAATAATACTCTATCCAAACACAGTATTTTCCCCCCCTATACAATTCTATCTAGCTGCTTTTGGATCAAAGGATTTAGTAGAGATTTGCAATTTTTCTCTTGGATTGAGAAACTTGACAAAGGATTTGAAATCCTCTCAAATCTCTCTAATTGTTTAAATTATTTAGAAAGCATTTGAATTTGTAAATCATAAATTATTATAGTGTTTAAGATATATTTTGATAATTAGTGAATTATAAATTCAAAGAACTCTTTAATAATCCAAATAATTAGAACAGTTTGAGTGAATTTCAAATCTTTTATCAAATCCTCGAATCCAAACAGACTATATCTAAATTGTTTGGATTATGTGGAAGCTGTTTGGATTTGTATCCACCAATTATTTTATGATGATTGATCAATTAGGGCAATAAGCTATGGGGAGCCACTCGTGGATAATAGTTTTGTTAGATGCTCTCATGCACCTTGTGAAGGAGAATGAGAGACAGAGAGATATTACTGGGCGCCAGTAAGTAAATAGCTCCGATTGATCGAATTCATGAATAGAGAGGTTGAACAGGCGCTTGTGCCAACTTCAATTGGATTAAAGTTTCTTATCAGTTCCAATAAAGAAGATAATTCATGAAATTAATGAAACTAAGTCGTATATATATATGCATTCATGCATATATACGTACATATATCAGTTTCAAACCCACATATATCAGTTTCAACTCCTAGTGTTACAACAACGTTTAAAGGTGTAACTGGCAGTGCTTTGACTCCGCAAGACTCAGATTCTACTAGGATGTATACAAGCTAAAATAAAACATCCATGCGAACGGAAATAAATAAATGGCTGATGTTGTTATAATTCTTTTGTAATAAAATAAATATTTAAAAAGAAAATACACTATTTATATGTTTCAGTGTGTATTTTAGGCCCATTTTTGACTAATCAAACGTTAGAATTTAGATAGAGTTAAATGAAAGGGTTTCGGAACGCATCAACCAAAAGGATTCTAAAGGAAGCACAGCAATTTTGCCTTGTTTGGTTTCCAGTTTTTCATTAAAAAAAAAAAAGTTACACTTTTTATGAACATATTTTTCAATCATATTTGTATGAAAAAATTACGAAAAGTCCCCATAAGATTTGTGGCATTTTTCACTTTATCTCCTAACGTTATCTTTTTGACACTTTATCCTCTTAACTGGTAGTCAAAGTGCTGAAGGAGTAATGGTGTTAATTGTTAATACTTAAATGACAATGGTATCCATGATAAAACAATGAATAGACAAAATTGCCTACGGATTCGGGTTGGGCAATTTTTTTTCCAAAAATACTCTTCCTGGAAGAAAAAAAAAAAACCCACTCTTGCTAGCATATTTTGCAAAGCAAAAACAAGAAAATTGCAAAGAAAAAATAAATTTCTTTTCAATCTCGTTTTGTCTAAAAGTTAAAAAAGACATTAACTTGTCGCACAAATTATATCTTATAATTTGAGCATCCAAGAAATGAACTTTTTTTTTTGAGCTTGAAATGAATTTGAAGAAGTTTGGGATATTTTTTTTCCCTTTTTCGACTGCAAATATAATACTTGAAAGTTTAAAAATTATGATGAATGATGAAATGATAACAAAAAATTTTTGAACTTGAAGGGAGACTTCTCTTTATACACAATGGATGGGGGCATTTTATTTAAAAAATTTGAACATTTTCATGGGGGCTTTTTTATCCACTCTAATATTTCAACGAATCATTTGCTAAGATGGATTGTCAGTGGGAATAAAGTGCCAAAAAGATAATACATTGGGGGATAGAATGAAAAACACCATAAAGCTTATAGGGGCATTTCGTGATTTTTCCTATTTGTATATCACATATATAGGTGTCAAAATGGGTGATTTGGGTATATTTGGGTAAGTCATAATTGGGTAATGGGTATAATTGAATCAACCCATTTATACCCATTTAAAATAAATCGGTATGGGTATACCCAAGTAACCCAACTACCCATTTATGACTTGTTTGAAATCTTATTTATTTTTTTAAAGATTTTTCGCATGTTATTTGACAATAAATAATGGCATTTTATTGTTATTATATTGGTAAAAAATTCAAATTTATCTCCTTATCACTGACTAAAATTTTGAATAAAATGTGTATTTATTTTTAAATGAGTTAAATGGGTGAGCCAAGTCAACCCATTACCCATCAACTAAATGGGTATAAATGGATACCTATTTATACTCATTTAAAATTAATGGGTTTATTTAGGTAAATTATTAATGGGTTGGGTTTGGGTGAGTCAATATAAATGGGCTGCGATTTACACCTCTAAATTCACATATATCAAATTATTATAGTATTTTTTTTAACAAAAATTTTAGAAAAATAGCAATCCAAATAGTTAGATGGGAATGGTCTTGCAAATTACCCCTGTGTCCATGTCAGTGGTTTCGACAATTCCCTTTCCCTGGCTCCAGAAAACATACTTCACTTTCATGAGCCTGCTGAAATGCACTTGCGCCCCCCAACAAAAACGTTAGCAATGCCCAAAGGGCAGCCACTTCTGGATCCTAAAATCCTTCTGATGCAAAATGGCCCAAAGGCAAATCTCACGAGTCGGCCCAGTCACCCAATAGGTACAACATATGGCCGGGAAGCAACCTGCGAGCGCTCAACTGTGACCCTCCCCCGGGCCCCCCCGTTTTTGAGAGTAAGGTAGTAAATGCATTGCAGCGTTGAAAGAATGCTATATTCTTGTTCCTAATTCTAAAAAAGTGTCTGTCTCGGATTTAAACTTAATTTGTTCTTCGTATAAAATTGGAATTTGGTTATCTACATAACATAAATGCAATAAAGTTCTTCATATTTAATATTTAGTAGTGGTTTCCATTGCATTAGATACTGAATTACAACAATTCGTGATGCCTATAGGGAGACGAATTAACGGTAGGTAAAGAATAAAAAAAAAAAAACTAAAGAATATCATGAGAATTTTATCAAGAACTTTCTTGCCATTAACTCAAACTTTTACTTGACGAGGATGTTTTCTGATAAATCTTTGGTTTTTTAAAGGATTGAACTATGATTTGTGATAGGGTGCAATTAATTGATATATTTGTTCCTCTTTTCCCTTTTGTTTATACCAAATATGGTTTTAATTGATTGATTCTACTTATATTTAGTATTTTGTGTTAATTGTAGGAATTAGAGCAAAACGTACCTAATTGATGATTTTAATGTAGCTTGCACGTGGACACGTTTGAGCTTAAGGTCCAAAGCTGGAAGATTCGAGATGGACATCGGGCAGCTTCCAAGAACGAGAGACTTCAAATTTAAGACTTTTGCTAGAACAATTATTACCTTTTTTTTTATATTTAGTAGTTGAGTGCTATTAGGAGACTATTTCTGGATACTGGTTATTGGAAAGTATTTTAGATTAGGAAGTTTCTAAAAGTTTGGGAATAGGATTTCTGATGTGCGTGGTAGTTGCAACTATTTTGGGAAGCTTCGGAGAAAATGTCGGAAAAAGGAGATTCGAGCTCATATATCCATCCTGGTGACTAGTATTAAGTGATTAGTCTCCGTTTTGGGGTTGGCAGCTTTTGTTTTTCATTATTCTTTAGTCCTTCTTCGTAGACTAGTTTCTTAGGGTGTAAAAAGTTCTTTTGCGAAGAAAACAAATAGGCAGAGAGTTCTACTTCTGCTCTTTCTTATTTTCCTATTTTTCTATTAGTGTTTGTTTGTTCTTTACTTTGACTTCTTGGTCGTCCTCTCATCTGTAATTCCAATCTTATTAATATCTAAATTCCGACGTGCTTATGAGCATACAAATTGAATCAACCAAATCACGTGGGATTAGTATTATGAAGAGCGGCTAAACTTCTCGTCTACTCAAAGGACGAATCGAAGGCACGGTCCATATCATTTGTGAGATCTAATCGAATCTTTATCATTTCTTTTAATTCGTTACTATTCATACGTTTTCTGGATTAATTGTTTAGGGTTATTTTGTTAAATAAATGTTAACAGCCAGATATTTAATTTAACCTAATAGCCTACTGTCAAATTAACTCAATTGAATCCATAATTGTTTATTTAGTTAATAAGTATTGGCGACCACCATAATTGGCTTTATATTGAAGAAACATAGGATTTAATTTAAATGGAGCCTCTTAGCGTGTTCATTGGTTAGAGTTGGGTTTTTCTAACTTTTAATGCAATCGGGTAATTGAACTCCTATAATCGTACCTAGGGTTGTTCTCTGATTAGGGAAACAATCAATGGTCATACCTTGACAGTTGACAAAGTAAGGAAAAACTAGCTGTCAAAGATTGTTGGTAGGTATAACTAACTTAGTGACAACTGAATGAAATATTTTTGCATCGATGATCATTTGATTGGACAGTGCCTGAGAAGTTGATCCTTTGGGTAGAATTTTATTAATTGCTATTTTTATTAAATTGTTCTCTGCTTGTACTTAGCAATTTATTTGATTGGTATTTTCATTTTCATTTTCTAATTTGTTTATTTTATTTCTAGTTTTATCCCATCAAAACCCCCCATTTTTCCCGTGACTTGGAAAGAAACAATTTCCTGCCTGTTCCCTGAGGAGACGACCCTGCATACCACTGCTATAAATTAATATTTTTTCAGAGATAACTCTGGTATATCAGGTCATGCAAACTCTTTGGAATCAGGGTGAAGCAAGTAATCCATTGCACATCCAGAATCCCTGCTCCAATACTCAGAGTTGCTCTGTAATTAATTGTGATGGTAATTAAAATTTTTAATATTTATTATTGCATAGGTTCGGCGCCTGTCAATTTTTGGCGCCGTTGCCGGGGAACGGTGTTTTGGTTAATTTATTTCTTTTTAGGTTATTTTCTTTTGATACCTGGTACCTTTGCTATTTTACGCCACGTTCCTCTCGTACAGGTGAATTGACTTTTGATCTTGAGATAGAAAAGACCATACGCAGGCTAAGGAAGGAGACCAAGGAGTACAGGGACGAGCAGTCGGCCACTGCATCTTTAGGATTTCAATTACCAAAATCTCCAACTGATCATTCAAGTGATTCAGAAGAAAAAGTCAGCATGGCCAACAACAGAACACTAAGGGAGTTGGTTGCTCCGGATTTGACCCAGCAGCCTTGTGCATTACATTCCTGAATCTGGATGAGAACACTTCCTTCAAGTTAAAATCTGGATTAATTCACCTTCTGCCCTCATTTCATGGTCTGTCCAGTGAGGAACCTCATAAACACATCCAGGAGTTTGATGTGGTATGTTCCAATATGAAGTCTTCGAGGTTACTGAAGAACAGATCAAACTTAGAGCATTCCCTTTCTCCCTTAAAGATGCAGCGAAAGATTGGCTTTACTACCTACCCGCAGGTAGTATTACAACTAGGGTGCAGTTGAAAAAGAAGTTTTTGAAAAAATTTTTCCCTGCATCCCTGGCTGCAAGTCTGAGAAAGGAGATATGCAGCATTAAGCAGTACCCCAGGAAATCTTTATATGACTATTGGAAATGTTCAATAAGTTGTGCACTAGATGCCCGCAGCATCAGATTAGTGAACAACTATTGATCCAGTACTTTTATGAGAGGCTTCGGTCATCGGACAGAAGTATCATTGATGCTGCGAGTGGGGGAGCACTAGCAAAAAAAACACCGAGAGAGGCATGGGAGCTGATTGAGGCAATGGCAGAAAATTCCTAACAATTTAACTTCCGTGAAAGTAACCCTACCTGTAGGGTCAACGAGGTTGAATCTTCATCCATTCAGCAGCAGTTGTCAGAGTTAACATCTTTTGTGTGGCAATTGGCCGTGGGGAATGGACAGGAAGCAAAGGTCTGTAAAATTTGTACAAACGTAGGCCACTCCACAGACACATGTCCCATATTGCAAGAAGATGAAACTGAACAGGTAAACATGGCTAGAGGCGTGCTCACGCCCCGTAGGCAGTATGACCCATACTCAAGCACATACAATCCGGGTTGGAGAGACCACCCCAACTTCAACTATGGGAACAAGCCACAAAATTCATTTCTGAATCGTTCTCCAGGATTTCAGCAACTCTATCAAGCAAAGCCTCAACCTTCGTCTTCAAATTCGAGAGGCTCTTTGGAGGAGATTGTAAAGAACTTGGCCACGAGCACTGCTCAATTTCAACAAAGCACCACCCAATTTCAACAGAGTACTGCCCAATTCCAGCAGGAGACTAGATCAGGCATGAAAAATTTGGAAACTCAAGTAAGTCACTTGGCAACCGCAATCAACCGACTGGAATCTAACGTGTTTGGGAAATTGCCATCACAACTCGAGGTAAACAGGAATGTAAGTTCTATGATACTGAGAAGTGGCAGAGAAGTGGAGGGGCCAATGTTAACAGATCCAAAGAGTAAAAATGAAGAGGAGATTGAAGAGGAGGGACACATTCGTGAAGAGCCTAAGGTAACCTCTAATCCTTCAATTCCGATTAAATCTAATTTACCTCATTTTACTTGTAGGTTGGAAAAGACAAAGAGGACAGAGAAGGAAAAGGAAATCTTGGACGTGATCCAGAAGGTAAAAATCAACATCCCCTTATTGGATGCAATTAAGCAGGTGCCAAAGTACGCAAAATTTTTGAAAGATTTATGTACCCACAAAAGAAAACCAAAAGGTGATGAAAGAGTGGTGGTGGGAGAAAATGTATCAGCTGTACTTTAAAGAATGCTCCCACCCAAGTGTGTGGATCCAAGTATGTTCACGATCCCCTGTAAAATAGGAAATACCACAATTAGAAAGGCAATGCTAAATTTAGGGGGCGTCGATTAACGTGATGCTTAAAACCATTTATTCTTCTCTAAATCTTGGGCCACTAAAGGAAACAAGCATCATAATCCAACTAGCGGACCATACCAATGCTAATCCGGAGGGGCTAGTTGAGCATATTTTGTGCAAGTAAATGAGTTAGTATTTCCAACAGATTTTTATGTCTTAGATATGAGAGATGAAAAGTCATTAAATTCGTCACCTATTTTGCTAGGTAGACTGTTTCTAAGCACTGCTAGGACAAAAATGGGTGTGAATGAGGGTATTTTATCAATAGAGTTTGATGGAGAAATTATAAATTTTAATATTTTTGATGCAATGAAGTACCCAAAGGAATCTAACTCAATTTTTGCTTTGAGTGTTATTGAGCCTCTTGTACAGGGAATTTTTGAATTGGATGGGAAGGATGCACTGGAAGTGGCTTTAGCCAAACATCTAGAGTTGGGAGTGACTCTTGATGTGAAAATCAGTGATGAGTTTTACCATGCGGTTGAAGCACTGCATTCACTCCCACCCATTTCTACAAGGTATGAGCTCACTTCTCTTTTTATACCGGAACCTCAAAAAAAGTTGTTGCCTTTTGTTGTGCAGGCACCAGAGTTAGAGATCAAGTCTCTTCTAAAACATTTGAAGTATGCATTTCTCGGAGACAAGGAGACGCTACCAGTGATCATTTCTGCACATTTATCGCTAAGTCAAGAGGACAAACTGGTGCGACTTCTTCAGGATCATAAGGAGGCGAATGGGAGAAGCATAGCAGACATCAAAGGAATTAGTCCATCCTTGTGCATGCATCGAATACTGCTAGAAGATGATGCAAAGCCGGTAAGACAGGCGCAACGAAGATTAAACCCACTTATGATGGAAATAGTTAAAAAGGAGATACTTAAACTCCTAGAGGTGAGAATTATCTTCGCTATCTCGGACAGTCTATGGGTGAGCCCCGTCCAAGCAGTCCCAAGAAAGGCGGGAGTAACTATAGAAGAGAACCAGGAAGGCATCGCTTGGGCAAAAGACTTTCACCGATAAAGCGTGCCCACGCTCTACGTCCAAGGCGCCTCAATTTTTTCTACTCGTTGGACAGAAGACTTCCACTGTTAAGGCGTGCCCACGCCTTGCAGAAGAAAGTCTTCTGCCCAAAAAAAAAATTGGACGGGTGATCAGAAGAAAACTAAGGGTCCCAAGGCATGCCCATGCCTTATCAACTATCACTCGCAACCCTTCTCCCCCTTTTCTTTTGTTCTGTTCTGTTCTTTTCTTTTATTTTCTCTTTTCTCCGCCCTTTCACTCGTCTTCCCCACTTTCTTCTAACTGCCGCCGCTGCTTCTGCCACTCATCGGAGGAGATTTTGCCATACCACCCCCAAGCTATAGTTGATTGGTACCCTCTTTCGTGATTCAGGGAAGTTTCCTTGTCCCCTTATGCTTCTTTTTCTTATTCTTTATCTCTTACATTGGGCACAATGTAAGATTTAGGTATGGGGGAGGGTCAATTATATTTTAGGTGTTTACATTTGCTTTTTCTTGTTAATTCTATGGTTTTAAACAATGATGAGTGCAATCGAGATATGAGTCCAAGTAGTAGGTTCATGCCATGAGGTTTCCAGTTTTTCTTGATGATGGATTTAATTGATGAATATATTGAATTTGGCATCGATTCTTTACCACTTGTGAGGTTTTTGGGCTTGATTGTGAGCAATTTTCCTATTTTTCTAAATTTGCTCTATGTTTCGTTTGATGAGTGGTATTGCACATGGTCTTGTCATTCTAGAACTTGATCTGTTATGCATGTCAAGATCACATTTAATTGAATTTAATGCATAAAAGATGATAAGGGCATCTAGAATTAGCCACTTTTGACTATCCAAAAAAAAACCTGCCTTATTTTATTCACCCGTAGTGAGCCAATTTGAGTCTTTAACCCGTTTCTTTGTTTGATACCACAATTGTTAGGCTAAGACCTTCTTTTTAGACTCTCTTTTTCACCCTTATGTTAAAGAAATGCTTAATTTTCATTGCATGGAAATTTGATAAATTATTTGCAAGGCAATGAATGAGAAAAGCCAATGTAGCAAGTTGAGATATTTTCTGAGATGTTTATTTCAGTTTCAAAAAAAATAGAAAAAAAAACAAAAAGACAAAAATATATGAAAAAAAAGTGTTCTGATATGTTTTCATGTATAGTTTGTGTGTTGTAGTTATGGCAAGTACTAATACTTATCTTCACTTGTTGGGTTAATGGAAGAGCTGTTATACCTTGGAAGTGCAAATTTGCAAGGAGATTGTGCATTGAGATTTTGGCATTTTTTTTGGCAAATTTACACCTAAATGGACCTTTTTATCCTACCTTTACCTAAGCCCCATTACAACCTTGTGAAAGTCCCTTTGATTTTTGCACTAAATTCATGGTTAAGTGGTGGAGATGTGATATATGAGTAAGCCTATGATAATGTCATTCCATTGTGTTGATTTGAGTGATATTTTATATCCCATACACTTTGGAGTGATTGAGTGCATGTACTACATTCTTTGTGAGGTATGTCAATTTGGTATATTTTGATTTTGATGAAGTTGTTGGGGAAGATGGGATGCCTTTATTGGTATCACTTGCTATGAATGGTTTGATATCTTGATTGCATTTCTGAGTTGGGATATGCTTGAGGACAAGTATCATCTAGGTGTGGGGGAGTTGATAGGGTGCAATTAATTGATATATTTGTTCCTATTTTTCCTTTTTTTATACCAAATATTGCTTTAATTGATTGATTCTACTTATATTTGGTATTTTGTGTTAATTGCAGGAATTAGAGTAAAACGTGCCTAATTGATGATTTTAAAAAGCTTGCACGTGGACACATTTGAATTTAAGGTCCAAAGTCGGAAGATTCAGGCAGTTTCCAAGAACAGAGACTTCAAATTTAAGACTTTTGTTGGAACAATTATTACATTTTTTTTTATATTTAGTAGTTGAGTGCTATTAGGAGACTATTTCTGGACACTCGTTATTGGGAAGTATTTTAGATTAGGAAGTTCCTAAAAGTTTGGGATTCCTAATTGTTAATTACGTTCGTTTATTTAATTGAGGAGGAAAAGAGGGAAGTTGCCGCGGAATAGGATTTCTGATGTGCCTGGTAGTTGCAACTATTTTGGGAAGCGTTGGAGAAAACGTCGGAAAAAGGAGATTCGAGCTCATATATCCATCCTGGTGACTAGTATTAAGTGATTAGTCTCCCTTTTGGGGTTGGCAGCTTTTGTTTTTCATTATTCCTTAGTCCTTCTTCGTAGACTAGTTTCTTTAGGGAGTAAAAAGTTCTTTTGCGAAGAAAACAAACAAGCAGAGAGTTCTACCACTGATCTTTCTTATTTTCCTATTTTTCCATTAGTGTTTGTTTGTCCTATACTTTGACTTTTTGGCCGTCCTCCCGTCTGCAATTCCAATCATATTAATATCCAAATTCTGACGTGGTCATGAGCATACAAATTGAATCAACCAAATCACGCGGAATTGGTATTATGAGGAGCGGCTAAACTTCTCGTCTACTCAAAAGGCGAATCGAAGGCGCGGTCCATATCATTTGTGAGATCTAATCGAATCTTTACCATTTCTTTTAATTTGTTACTATTTATACGTTTTCTGAATTAATTGTTTAGGTTTATTTTGTTAAATGAATGTCAAAGACGGGATATTTAATTTAACCTAATAGCCTACTATCAAATTAACTCAATTGAATCCGTAATTGTTCATTTAGTTAATAATTAGTGGTGACCACCATAATTGGCTTTATGTTGGAGAAACGTAGGATCTAACTTAAACGGACCCTCTTAGCGTGTTCATTGGTTAGCGTTGGGTTTTTAAAACTTTTAACGCAACCGGGTAAATAAACTCCTATGGTCGTACTTAGGGTTGTTCTCTGGTTAGGGAAACAGTCAATGGTCGTATATTGACTGTCGACAAAGTAAGGAAAAACTGGCTGTCAGAGTTTGTTGGTAGCTATAACTAACCTAGTGACAACTGAATGAAATATTTTTGCATCGATGATCATTTGATTGAACTGTGCCTGAGAAGTTGATCCTTTGGGTAGAATTTTATTAATTGCTATTTTTATTAAATTGTTCTCTGCTCGTACTTAGCAAATAATTTATTTGATTGGTATTTTCATTTTCATTTTCTAATTTTGTTTATTTTATTTCTAGTTTTATCCCATCAAAACCCCCCATTTTTTCCGTGACTTAGAAAGAAGCAATTTACTACCCGTTCCCTGAGAAGACGACCCTATTTACTACTACTACAAATTAATATTTTCTCAGAGATAATTCTGGTATATCGAGTCAAGCAAACTCTTTGGAACTAGGGTGAAGCAAGTAACCCACTGCACATCCAAAGCCTCTGCTCCAGTACTCAGAGTTGCTCTATAATTAATTATAATGGTAATTGGGATTTTTAATATTTATTATTGTATAGGTTCGACACCTATCAATTTGTGCAAATTAAAAAAAATATTTCGCAATTAAACGAACTTTAAAGGAGATAAATGTAATTAATTCAAATTGCAAAAGGGGAATTTGGAGCTTTTAGACATATATTTTGCTGATGTGATAATCATTTCTAATGACTATTAACATGAAGACGTACTTGATAAATGTTGTACAAATGTTGTGCCATTTAATGGGTTCGACTCTAATTTATTCAAATTGGGGATTATATTTTGTAATTTGGCCAAATCTATAAGAAGGTAACTATAATTAACTCTTAAAGATACAGTAGAAACTTTGGTCGAAGAGGCTTTTGTCTAGTGACTAAAGTCGATATCCCAAAAATTAAAAATTTTGGTTCAAATCCCCTTTCTTCATCTCTACATCTTGATTCTTAATCCTTCCCTACTTCAAGAAAATAATAATAAAGACCTTGAACAAAAATGGTAGCTGAATTTTGACTGAAGAAATATAAAATGTATAAACTTGAGGATGCAGTTAAATTTTTTTAAGTAAAAAAAATATTAATATATGGAAATAGTGCATGCACGTCATTAATAAAGACCAACAAAAATACGATGAGAAACAAATATATTCTACTTGATAGTTATGCACCATACAATATTGTTGCCATGAACACTAATAGCTAAATAGCCACTTTGTTTGGAGAATTAGGTTCAAAGACTAATAGGAAGAATTTTTCCTTATTTTTTTTATGTAAATTAAGAAATAAATTTTGTTAATATGTGAAAGACGTTCACAAGTAGTAGCATGCTACTGAGATAGTACATAAGTAGTAATTATCCTCTATAAACAATTTGCTCTTTTCAAAACCATGTCATCCCAATTAACGATACTCAAATTGAGATCAAAGTACATAGGACAAGCACATGACAATCAACTAAAGAAAACACATCGAACGAAAGAAGAAGGGGTAACAACAATTGGTGAGACTAAGACATGACAAGGGGCAGGCCAAAATCGCATGCTTGGAGGACTAGAAAGATCTTCAATTTGATATTCAGATTTCAATTCTATTACCTTTCTCTACATATTAGTTGAGCATCAATCTGCAAAAGTTTGATACTTTTCTTTATACCTTACTTTAGCATTGTTTAATTTAGTCCTAATTACTACTTCCAAATGACCGCAATATAATTAGATAGTCAAAGCATTATTCCAACTTTGATCGGTTTGTCTATAGTTTACTTCAACATCACTCTGCATAAATTTAACATTTTTCTTTACATCTTAGTTCATCATCATCTCAGTTTACTCTTGAATACTATTTCGATATGGCTTTACTTTAATTGGATAGTCAGCGTCATATGTAATTGTGGAATATACATTTTCAGAGTATTATTCCAACTTTGATAGGTTTGTCTACACACTACTTAAACATCAATCTACATAAGTTTAATACTGTTCTTTACATCTTAGTTCAGCATCATCTCAATTCAGTCCTTATTACTGTTTCGATATGACTTCACTTTAATTAAATATTCAGCGTGATATGTAATTGTGAGATATACATTTTCAAAGAATTTAAGAGGGTGTTTGAATTGCTATTTAAGAGGGTTCAAAGACTAATAGAAAGGATTTTCTCTTGAATTTTGTTGATGTAAATTAAGCAATAAAATTTTGTTCATATGTGAAAGACATTCACAAGTAGCAACATGCCATAAGATAGTACATAAGTCATATTCATCCTGTATAAACAATTTGCCCTTTTCAAAGCCATGTCATGCCAAATAACGATATTGAGCTTGAGATCAAAGTACACAGGACAAGCACATGACAGTCAACTAAAGAAAGCACATCCAATGAAAGAAAAGGGGGTAACAACAATTGGTGAGACTAAGACATGACGAGGAAAGGGGCAGACAAAAATCGCATGCAAGGATGACTAGAAAGATCTTCAATTTGATGTCCAGATTCCAATTCTATTGACTTTCTCTACATATTAGTTAAGCATCAACCTGAAAAAGTTTGATACTTTTCTTTATACCTTATTCCAGCATCATCTTAGTTTAATCTTGATTATTGCTTGTACATGGCTTCACTTTGATTAGATAGTCAATGCATTATTCCAACTTTCGTAGGTTCGTTTAAAGATTACTTCTGCAGCAACGTGCATAAATTTAATACTTTTCTTTACATCTTAGATTGGCATCATTTCAGTTTAGTCTGGTTACTACTTTGATATGGCTTTACTTTAATTAGATAGCCAACATGATATGTAATTATGGATATACATTTTCAAAGTATTATTTCAACTTTTATAGGTTTGTCTTCACACTACTTCATTATCATCTACATAAATTTAGTACTTTTCTTTACATCTTAGTTCAGCTCAATTCAGCCTTGATTACTATTTCAATATAGCTTCACTTTAATCAGATGGTCAACATAACATGTAATTGCAGTATGTGTGTGTCTATATATATATCATTATTCCCACTTTGATAGATTTGTTTACACATTACCTCAACATACATCTATATAAATTTAATACCTTTTCTTGACATCTTACTTTAGTGTCATCTCAATTCAATCTTGATTACTGCTTCAATATAATTTTACTTTAATTAGATAGTCAGTGTAATATTTAATGTGGAATATACATTTTCAAAGCAATATTCTTACTTTAATAGGTTTGTCTACACATTATTATTTATTTCAGCATCAATCTACATAAAATTATTCAATCAGTAGTTTTTGATATAGATCCGAAATTTTATTTCAACCCGTATTAGGTCCGCGTATAGACCTGATACTTTGCCTCTTTCCCATCATTTCCTCTTTCTGATACTTTGCCTCTTTCCCATCGTTTCCTCTTTTCGATACTTTGCCTCTTCCCATTGTTTCCTCTGCTTTTGTTGCAGAATCGAATTCCCTCTAATTTTAGGCAAAATGTGCCGGTAGTTTCCTTAGCAATTCCCTTGATTTTCTTTCCTCAATAGTTTCCACCCTTACCAAACACTGGAAACTGTTTCTGAGAGAATTCTTTTCCTTTTCCTTAGTGTTTTCCTAGAACCAAACAGACCCTAAATCAAATTCACCAAAATCAGATGAATACTCTCTTATAAAAAATTCACCACGAGAAAGCCTTCATATTTCTATATATGCAACCCTCGTTAAGTCGTTAATTATTCTGTTGAATCGTTTTGCAGAAGAAAGAAGGAGAATATGAGTCTGCAGATAACTTCACGTGAAAAGTTGGAGGCAACTCCAGGACAAAGGTTTATCAAGGCTTTCTGTAGGCAACTCGTAACTTTATTGGGCGCTGCAATAATGGTAGCAGTGGGAATATGGCTCTTGATCGAAATTGCAACTCACGAGTTTTATAGAACAACTTTGTACATCATTCTAGCTGCTCTTTTCGGCGCTGTAACCCTGTTGTATATTGCAGTCTGGCTGATGACTTGTGCTCGTTTCATATCTACGGGAACTTGAAGGATATGATCAATGATCATAATATATCGGATTAATGATTGATCACTGATGTTGGTTGACTGATTTCAAAACAACTTGGTAGTTTTTGTGATAAATGTATCTTTTTCTTTTTCTTTTTTTCTTTTCTTGGTTTCGTCCTCTCAATGTTGTTTTTGGTTATGTTCAAGTTCAATCAAGACAAATTCTTGTGCTCTCCAAGAATTTCTCATCATTTTCATTTTTTTTAAATGTCAGTTATGCTATTATATCCAATTCTTTTTACTATTATTGGGCAATCCAAGAATCCGTTGGAGATTTTGAGTAAGAGATCTTGAGTGCAACATCTTTAACCAAAATATAGCTCTAAATTCTGTATATCTGCTTGAGAAAGGGTCGGATTCCCATAAGAATAGCTCCCCCAACATCTTTTTATATTAGCACTCATTAAAAACTTTCTCTTCTTTTGCTTTAAATAAAACTATTTTTAAACCTATAATTTACAACACATTCTTTCAGGCGCAAATTGTCCTTTGACTTTTAAGAATAACTACCTAAAAATTACATGTTTTTTCACATTGTTTTTGAAGAAAGATGAAAAAATTGACCGTTACATTCATTTACTTTTCATGATATTACGCTTTCAGGACATAAAATATCGTATCACTCTTTCCATGTGATCAAGTAGGTCTTCAAAAATTTGACTTTCTATTATTGCTAATAACATAAAATTCGAGAAGAAGATTAATAGCTTTTGGCAGTAAAGAGAATGACAAAGGAATTTTGTTCAAAGATAGGGAAACAAAAAACTTACTCTTTTGAATAACTAGAAATGGTTTTAGAGAAGTTAAGAATAATTTTTGTAGTTAAAAAGAAAAAGGGAAATTGATTGATGGGCAGTAGTACCTTTTCGCACGATAAAAAGAAGGAAGATAGTGCCGAAGGCCTTTTTAATAGTGCTAATGTCATTTTCTTTAATTAGTTGGAATATATGTCTCATTTAGGTAACAAGTAATCTGGATAATTTAAACGTTAATACTCCAATCTAAATTCCATCAACAAAAAATAAAAAGTAAAATCCAACCCATTTTACGCATCGTTATACCTTTTCACGTTTATTATTTTTCCCATCTCAAGTTTTAAACTCTCAAGTTCCACCATTTCATCTATATTTAAAGATGTTTTTGGTTCCGCAGTATTTGAATTGAACGAGAATTGCAATCCCATAGAATAGTAATTCCATGAGCCTTGATGTCTCAGACATTGTTTCAAGTTCCATATAATCCCTCGAAACACTGGATGGCAAACGTATGGAAATCCAACTGAAATTTCAATTTCTTTGATTGGTTATAGAAGAAGAATACACCAAGAATTGAACTTGCTTGCGTGTAAGATTTTCTTATATGAGATTTCTATATCTTATCGTTGGGCTAAAATAAAAATTCTTTTTGGTTGCATTTAGCTAATCTAGATAGGATGCTTTGAAAGAAGGTAGTTTGTCTTTTGTAGCAATACATGTTTATATAAGAGCTTAAACCATACCTATCTTTTAATTACATCTATCACACATGTAGCTTAATAAATTTATATACAGACCCCTGTATTTTTGCACTTGCGCTTCAGTACTTTGCCACTTAAGTGGCAGTGCCTGAATATGTATCACCTGTTATGAAATAATTAAATATTGTGGATGTCTATCACTTTTATTTTATCTCCAAATAAGAATAGAACTATTACGTTCTATGAGATGATAAAGTTATTACGACTTTTAAGGAGCACGACTTTCAAGAAAATGTTATCACTATCTTATCACTTCATAATCTACGAGAAGATGCTATCTCTATCTCATAAGACCTACAATTAATAGATATACTTTGAACTCTTTATGTATTCCCCTATAAACAGGGCTGCCCCCTCTTGTATCAGTGATGAAAGTAGAACTGAAGTTCATTTGAATGAATGAAAGTTTAGTTTTTTTTCTACTTTTTTCTTTCCTCAAGTTCTTTAGTTTTCTTTATTTTACTAGTCTAGTACCTATTACATAAACAAATACAAACTTACCACCATATTAGTATTAGTTTTATAAAACGTTATCAGCATGAGTCTCCACTATTGAGCATATATGATCGCAAATCTCTATCATTGAGCAAAGGTGAAATACGAGCCACTACTATTATGCAACTGTGATGTACGAGACCCTGCCAAAACTCTACCGCAGTTGGATCAACAGTTGGGCACTTCCTTGGGCAATATTTGGTGAACTTTTGAGATAATATTTCACACTTTTAATTCATTTCACTTTTCTTAGAACTAACTTTTGAGTACAAGTGTTTGTCATGGAGCAATCATTCAACATAGGCATATACTTTTTGGGCAAAATTTTGAAGTACCACTTGTTCTATTCAATTCTATTTATTTATCTTTATTATTAAAGAATTATTTATTATGAATATTAGATGGTGAACTATATCTTGACACAAATAGATTTTGAAGGCACCAATAATGAAAATAATGATGCATATGGATCCGTTTGTCTTTTAAATGGAAAAGTTCTGACCGCGTGAAGATGGTCATTCTTATAAAACTCGATATGATAAAGTTATCAAAGGTTGCAATCTTTTGAATCAATTAGTGTATATATTCTACAATGTTTAGAGTTATTTCTCAATCAAAATTGTGTGAAAAAAATATCAATGATATATATATGTTGAAAATATATTTTCCATATTTCACTCTTCGAATGTGCTCGTGAAGTAGCAATATCGTGAAAAGGAATTTGAGAAATATTCTAAACTTATTATATGCCTTTGTTTAAAATCCGATTTAATGGATCTAGTTTATTCCCTAAAGTGAATGCGACTCAAATTATGACTATAATCATGATTGTGGATGCAGCGAAGGTACATATTTTCTTATCATTATCCCACCTGAAGTGGGATAATGATAAGAAAGAATGCAAAACGAAGGATCCTAAAATAAATACCATTTGTATAGTATTAAAGGTCATTAGTTACGTATATATCGTATGACTAAATATCTTATTAACCTTTATCAAGTATCATAAACAAACACTCTGAAGGTGCAAATTAATGGTGTAATTAATGATGGTAATAATCACATTTCTTCTTGAAGAAGAAATTGATGCCAAACACCCGATATTTATTTAAAATTTGGTTGTTTATTATTTTTACACCTGTCACTTTCTTTATAAGTTATGTTATTTATGGATTTTGTTAATATTTACATTTATTTGTAAATCTCTTTATTAATTCTTCTTGAAGAAGAACATTTCTTTATTATTTCTTCCTGACAAAGAAATGGTTGTGGTACTTTATTATTTCTTCCTGAAGAAGAAATGGCTGCATTACTTTATTATTTCTTTTTGAAGAAAAATGTCTCTTTATTATTTCTTTCTGAAGAAGAAATGTCTCTTTATTATTTCTTTTGGAAGAAGAAATGAATGCGTTTCTTTATTATTTCTTCCTGAAGAAGAAATAGATGTCAAATATTTGGGACTAAAAAATTATGGTGATGATAATGTGTCTCATTGATAGTGCTACTATGCACACTATACTCTTATGTGAAAATATGAGAGATAAGCACAATTAGTGATGGTCGTAAAATAATCGAAAACTCCAGAAGAGCCATAATTATGTTTCTCCCCAAAGGAGCAAAGTTTATTATAAAAGATGTACTACCATCTCCCAAATTCTCGAAAGAAATATATTGAATTTTAGAAATATCCGCTAAAATGGATATCATATCGAGACACTAAATGAGACAATAACAGATATTATCAAGTGAGATAAAAGTTGATTATATTGCACAACCATTCAAAGGATAAATGGTTATTGATATAGTTATCTTCATTCTCATTTGGTTTGTAATCAAAATCATCACCTACAGCAAACCAGAAGTTTACTGATCCCAACATATATATGATTTGTGTTAAGTCCTTAATTGTGCAAATTATTTATGGATATTTCCCTTAATTATGGCCTAAATATTGTGTTAATTGCTTGATTCTACTCATATTTGGTTATTGGCATTTATTTAGGTCATTGGACTTATTTGGAGGTTAAAAATGCAATTTTGGTGAAAATTTTAGAAGACAATTCCTGATAAGGCGCGGGCACGCTATACTTTGCTGTGAAGAAGGACTTTGTGAAGAAATCTTATGGAAGATATTTTCTTCAGAAACAAGATTTGATTCACTTTTGGGAATTGGTCAAGCCCTTTTATTTAGGGAAGTTTGTAGTTGGTTTCCCTTTTTATTTTATTTTGTTATTGCTATTTAGCAAGTTAGATTCCAAGTAGGATTCAAACTCTTTGGAATCCTAATTTGGTAGGGAGATTAATAGCTATATATTCGCCTAGCTTTGGGCAGACTTGGAGAGAACGGAAAAACTTCTTCGTGGGTTTTGGTTCTTAGTTTTGATTAGTAACACGGGACGGCTTGACGGATTGATGACTCCACGCAATTGCTTGGCTGCCAAACTTGCGCCTTGCGTTGGTTTTGAAGCTTCAATTCATTCCTTCTCTTCTCTTTTTGTTATTTTATTATTGAAACTTCCACAAACAATTCTTGGTTGCAATTCTCAATGAGGAGTGGCTAATCTCTTTCATCTAGTTGAAGGCTAATCGATCTTTGGTTCATCAACTCTGTGAGACTTGTTTGAATTATTTTTATTTCATTTATTTACAAGTATTTGAATATTTTCTGGTGTTCACGTTTATGATTATTTCTTGCAATTCAATAACTGGCCATTATTTAATTGTGTGAATAATCTGCTGTCATCTAGAACGCCAAATCCGTAATTGTTTGGTATGTTTTAGTATTTGTGACAAGTGACGTAATTCAGTAGTACAAGAAACTTTTGAATTATTGTCACGGAAATATTCAATCTAGCTTAAATGAACAGAGCTTATGTGTTTGTTGGTTAGAATTGGTGGCTTTTCTAAATGTTAATGCTGTCGGTAGGCTAAATCTTAAGAGCTTGTTTAGGGTTGTCTATTGGCAAAAGAAGTAGTCACAGACCTTGTCGTGGCTATCGACACAGTAAGGATTGGCAGGTTGTCAGAGCTTGTTGACAACCATAACCAATTTATTTATAAGTAAATGAATGCAATTTAGCGTCAGTGATCAGTTTGATGACCCCAAACTGAGATTAGGCCTTTGACTAGAGTTTTTTATTAATTGATTTATTTTTACTTGAATCCTGTGATATTGTTTATTCTTATTTGAATCATTAATTAGGAGTTGTTCAAAATCCCCTTTTTTATTTATTTTTGGCTCATAGAAAATAAATCACCCAATCTCTGAGGATACGACCCTACTCACCATTATATTTGAATTTATATTTTGAGAGTAGGTATTTTATTTTTGGTGGTTTCGACACCCATCAATTTGTCAAAAGTAAGACCTGAAAATTATTTATACATACCCTTTTGTGCTATCTATGGTTTAAACATTAATTTATGTTGGAGGTGAATCATCCTTTACAATTAGAAATAATGAAATATTGATGGGTGATCTATTTATAAAATGATATTATACACTTCCCGACATTAGGGGAAGGAAATTATTTGAAAAAATATTTTGGATTTTCTTGATTCTCATACCAAATAATGTGAACTGGAAATTCAATAGATTACTTATTTGCGGCAAATTACAAATTAATTGTCAAATATATTTATCGGCTCCATAAGAATTATTGAATTGAATATTCATGTAGGAAATAAATATAGTTAAAATTGATGTTCCTGAGGAAGACGTACAAGTGCTAGAAATGAATTTAAAGCCGGTTTACCAAAATAAGACATTTTAATTCAAATATCTTCGGAGATGAAATAAATGTCATGACAAAATTGAATCTCCTGAAGAGGTCATTCTTGAAGAGAATAAATCATAGAAATTGGAGCCTAAACGAAAAGAATCATGAATATTGTGTAGCACTTGACATTATGAAAGAAAATGAGAATCATAAAAATATATCCGTTGATGAATGTCAGTGAAGAAATGATTGGCCAAAATAGAAAAATGCAATCCAATTTGAATTGGATTCACTGGTTAAAAGAAAAGTATTTGGACTTGTAGTCCGAACATCTGAAGGTGTTGAGCCTATGATTTTTCACCAAGACTTGGAGTTAATTATTATGAGACATATCCTCCAATAATAGATGGAATTACATTCAGGTATCTTATGAGTTTAGCAATGCATGAAAAGTTTAGTATATGTCTAGTGGACGTGATCACTGCTTATCTGTATGGAACATTAGATAGTGATATATACAAAAAAATTCTTGAAGGATTTAACATGCTTGAAGCATAATCGTCAAATTGCAAAGGTCTTTGTATGGGGTCAAACAATTTGTACTTATGTGATATAATCGTCTTAGTGAGGGTTTACTTAAGAAAGGTTATGCCAATGACCCAATATGTCCATGCGTTTTCATAAAGAAAGATGGGTCAAATTTTATGATCATTGCTGTATTTGTTGATAATCTTGATTTGATTGGAACTCCTGAAGAGCTCTAAAAAGTAGTTGAATTTGAGATTAAAAATTTTGGAAAAGATCAAATTCTGCCTTGGTTTACAAATTAAACATTTGAAAGATAGGATTTTTGTTCACTAAGTTGCTTATGCCTAGAAGGTATTAAACCAGTTCAAATTACTTTTATCCAGAAGGTATTAAAGTAATTTTATATGGATAAGCATATCCATTAAGTACCCCAATGGTCGTCAGATTAGTTGATCCTAATAAGGATTCTTTTAGACCAAGAGAGAAAGATGAAAAAATACTTAGTTCTGAAGCACCATGTCTTAGTGCTATTGGTGCACTAATATATCGTGCCAATTCTACAAGATTAGATATATCATTTGCTGCTAATCTATTAGTAAGATTAGCTCCTTTCCTACAAGATGACATTAGAATGATATTAAACATATTTTTCACTATCTCCAAGGAACAGTTGATTTTGGCCCATTTTATTCCAATAAATCTCAACATGAATTGTTTGGTTATACTGATGTTGGGTATTTATCTAACCTGCATAAAGTGAGATCTCAAACTTGTTATATATTTATATGTGGCTGTATAGCCATTTCATGGAGATCTAAAAACGGTCAATAACCGTCACTTCTTCAAATCATGCTAAAAAATTAGCAATTCATAAGACTAGTTAAGAATGTGTTTGGCTAAAATCAATGACCCATTATATCCAGAATAATTGTAAGTTACCATCTAAAAAAGAAAATCCTCCAATTATATTATATGAAGATAATGCAACTTGTATAGTTTAATTGAAAGGAGGATATATTAAAGGAGATAGAATGAAACATATTTCACTAAAATTCTTCTTTACTCATAATTTGCAGAAGAATGGTAATATTGATGTGCAACAAATCCAATCAAATAATAATTTGACAGATTTATTTACTAAGGCATTGCCGATTGCAACATTTGAAAAATTAGTGAAAAATATTAGAATGCATCAACGAAAAGATCCAAAATAATGCTTGGATCAAGGGGAGAAATTAATACACAAGAATAGTGTACTCTTTTTCCTTCACTAGAGTTTTTGCCAACAGGATTTTACCCTAATAAGGTTTTAACGAAGCATCTTTTTTGTGTAATAAATATGTAAGAGGGAGTGTTATAAAATAATTAAATATTGTGGAAATCTATCAATTTTATTTTATCCCCCAAATAAGAACAGAACTATCATGTTCTACGAGGTGATAAAGTTATTACTAATTTTGAGAAGCATGACTTTCAAGAAAATGTTATCACTATCTTATCACTTCACGATCTGTGAGAAAATTTCATCTCTATCTGATAAGACCTACAGTTACCAGATGTACTTTGAACTCTTTATGTATTCTCCTATAAATAGGGGCTATCCCCTCTTATATGGGTGATGAAAATAGAATTGAAGTTTATTTGAATGAATGAAAGTTTAATTTCCTTTCTACTCTTCTCTTTCCTTAAGTTCTTTAGTTTTCTTTATTTTACTAGTCTAGCGCCTACTACATAAAAAAACACTAACTTACCACCATATTAGTATTAGTTTTATATCATCACCATATTTATTTTCATGGCTTTGACTTGTAGTTAAAGCCTTTCTTTCCTACTATTTTTTTCCGTCCTGTGATTACTTTATGCCCTGAGCCCCACTCCACTAACCAATAACCATGGTACGCGTGGGTTTTATTTTGGACACTCTAGGATGGAGGGCAGGGACAATTGTCTGTCACAATCATCCCTAGCAATTTATGGGTGTAAATTTGTCAACAAGACAAAAATTTGAATAGTGAAGGCGAGAAGACATTTTTTTTCCAAAATAAGGTGAGAACAAGTCAGTAATTCTAACATAATTATCTTAAATGGGCTCACACAAACAATAGTCAAATACAACATCTTTGTTGTTATAACGTTATAAAGATGTACAGATTACTTCTTCTGAATTATAACTTATTAAAATACTTTTATACCGTTCAGAAATGATTATATTGGCAGCCTTTCTTGCCCATCATCCGACACTTTGTGACCATGTAGTACTCGGTTCTCATCGTTACGAAAAAAAAAAAATACACATGGATGGCACCACCAATCAAAAATAAAAATAAAAATAAAAAAGCCCACATGCATGGAAGAGTGCCTCGAATATAGAACGAAAATGTATATTTCAACAATTGCAAGTTTTAAGGATCTACCAACTTCATCAAGCAATTAACAAAAAAGTCAAATTCAGGGGAAAGGAGGTAAAGATAAAAGAAGTATTATGGAAGCACCTTAGACAAATTGACCAAGATTGTGAAGTTTTTGTGAAGAATCAAAAGCAAGGAACAATGAAAAGAAAAATAAAAGAAAAAGAAATAAGTACCTAAAAAAAACCCTCATTTTGATGGCATCTTTGTCCAAAATAATTAAATATGGAGTAAAGTAACTCTTTCCAAGTTTGGAGGGAACAAAATGCAGCTTCCCCGAAAACGTCATGGGTGTCATTGCATATGACCCTAAAAACCAACTTAATTGTTCTGTCTATCTCATGTTATCCTTAATAAACGACATTATCCTCTATGGAATTTGTCTTGCCGTTTTACTTGTCCTACATTTTTCATAGACTAGTAATTTGTTTCATAAACATGAAAATTTCTTAGATTTTTGTCTATCTAGAGTGGAGAGCTATGGATTTAATTTTAGCTGTCCAATGATGCAAAGGATGTACAATTTCTTAATTTGTAGGAAAAACAAACCTCAATTTCCCGTATCAAACATTTTTTCTGGTCTTCAAAGTTACTTCGTATTTGTTTCTTCGCGAAGATGTAACATTTCAATATGGATAAGTTGTTTCCCAAATCCCCTAGGCTATCTGGATAAGTTGAGACGGATTAGGATTTTAATTCCTTCAATTAATGGGAGGAATTTTAAGAGCTAAATGAGTGAATTTTAGATCCATTTCAAGTAGGAGTTACTTCATATCCCTCATCCCCCAATCCTTCGTATCTTCCTCAGCTACTGATTGATCGCTCTATGTGTGTGCGTGTGTTTTTGTTTTGTGTGTGAAAGAGAGCTTACATCGGCCGGCCCTTCACTGCGTAAAGTGTCAGAGAGAGCAGAAAGACTGTGTCAAGCTTAAGCGTAAACGGAAGAAGATGAAATTTTCAAATTTAATCCCTCAATTTCCAAAAAAATATTGTAGAATCTCTGTAATTTTCTTACTTTTTAGTTTTGAACTACTTTGTTAGCTATTAATACTTTATGTCCTTTTTTCTTTTTTTGATAGAAGCAAATTTCGTTAACAGATTGCTAGATCATCTAGCACGATTTGATTTACAACATTGACCTAATAGTAGATTAAACATGCACTAGAAATTACAAATTTAAAATAGATAAATCATCATAGCTGCTTTTGGTACATGTTGGAATCACCAGATCTGCTAATTAACGGTTTTAACCTCCAATAGTGATGATGGGATCCATTGAATAGATTCAAGATTCAAAAAAATTTTAGATCTGAAAACCAAATTTGAAATAAATTTAGATCCAACAATAAAATAAGGAAAAAACACAAAATCTCTATAGAAATCCTTGGAAGAACAAAAAACTTTCACTGAGAAAATGTAAAAGAGACTTTATTAGAAAAATAAAGCAAACGAAATTCAAGAGAGAGAGACCATGATATAGTCTCCGCCCCTAAAGGAAAGCCTTTGGAAAGAAAAAAAGTAAAGGAAAGTTGGAGAAGAGGAGATATAAGTTATCCCAATATTTAGTACAAATACTGTATGTCATAGTATAACTTTTACGCAAACAAGATATTTCAATTACAAAGGAATTCAAATCTGTTCATTTGAAATCCTTCTTTCAATTCAAATCCATCCATCCAAATGGACCTTTGATATCTTTTGAAATTAGACTTTGAGCTTAAATATCTTTTTCTTAGAAAAAAAAAAAAGAATACAACTTTTGACATGGTGCAATTGAAGATTTGATGTGGTTATGATACGAAACATAGCTTATGAAGTTGGAGATATGACACTTAAACATTCTGGAGAGTATCCACTTGAAACTTTCAGCAAACAAATCAATTTATTCAGATAGACTTGTCTGTTCAGAAAAACTCTTTCAACGGGCCATAAAGCACCCACCATGTCTATGCCAGTCTCGATATTGTATCTCAATTCAGTCCATTTAGCATAAAATACCTAAGCTGCACTTGAAGTCATACCAAATGGTTTAGGTACCTTTGCTCAGCCATTTTCTTAATCTCCTTTTCTTTTTAAATCAAATTTAAAACGTAACTAAATTTCTTTTATGGGACCTCATGCACATAACTCTCCATGAAGAAGGCCATAAAATCTATAGCAGCTGCCATATTGGAGAAATTTCCAAGTTTATGATGGAAATTAGATTTTTTTCTACAAAAGGGGTGATTTGGTTGCAAATTCTTGACCAGTAATGTTCGCATTCAGGAAATACTAGTTCAATTGAACTCGCATATCCTAAATGCAAGTTAAGTGGATATTAGAATTTTTAAAAAAATGTTAATTCTCTAACACTCGCATTCAGTGAATACGAGTTCAAGTTATATTGCATTTCCCGAATGCGAGATCAGCTTGTTATGTTCGCATTCACAGAATGAGAGTTCAGTGAGATCGCATTTCTGGAAATTATAGTTTTAAAAAAAGGTAATTCTGTATGAATGCGAGTTCACTGAATATCGCATTTCATGAATGCGAGTTTGTGAGGGCCTCAAAAATTCAGATTTTATTTTAAAAATGCATAATATTATTTATATTATGTTTATTTATTGAAATATGAGTGAATATATGTTTAAAGTGATTATTTTCCAATTTAGAGAATTTTATACGAATTTATTGCCGGTGTGGGTGGTTTGGCTATTTTAGCGTTAAAAATTGTTCCGACATGTGAATAGTGACTTGGACTTGAAACCGAGCATATGTAGTGATATTATGAAAATATTAGAAAGGTTAGACAGTGTTGGAATGGATTAAAACAGTGTAAGTTAGACTGTCACGTGTGGCGCGACATAAAGTGCCCAAAAAGCACTTTTTCCTTAAATTGTGGAAGTTGCACTTTTTGGCACCTTTTAGCCTTGACTTTTTGGCAACCTTGGGCTCATATTTTCAGCTGCAATTTGGGAGTAGAGAGAGAGGGAGCTGCCGAGAGAGTGAGGAAGAGAGAGAGAGAGAGAAAAGCTCCAATCTTCTATTTCTTCTTCTTCTTCTTCTTCTTTGCTTCCTTCAAGCTTCAACCACCATTGAAGCCCATCCTCCCCACCACTTCTTGCAGCCGAGAGAGAGAGGAGAGAGGGAAGAGCTGGCCGATTTTCTTGGAGAAGAAAGAGAGGAAAAAGCTTGAGGTTTGAGTTTCAATCTTCTTGATCATCCATCAACTTGAAGTGTGAGATCTTAGTGAAGGAATCTTGGGTTTGATCCTCCATTTCTTGGCAGCCATGTGAAGGGAGAAGAAGAGGGGGAAAGATCCGAAAATTTGGAGGAAAAGAAAGAGGAGGAAAGCTTGGGTGGTTTGTCTCGAGCTTGTTCTTGAGTGTGGTGTTAGAAATCATCGTCAAAGCTCAAAGATCTTGGGTAAAGATCAAGCTTGAGGAGTTGTTAGGCTTGGGAGCACTCTTGGAAAGAGGAAACCCATGAGATCATCTTGGATCTTGTCAGATCTAGTCAGATCTGAAGGTATAAAGCTTGAACCTTGTAGATATAGCTTTATTAGTGTTAAATAGCTCTGATCCATGGTTGTTATTGATAAAATGATCTCATCTGAAAAGATGAAGTTGGGCTCTTGAAATCCCAACCTAGGTAGCGGACTTGAGGTGGCTTTTAGGTAGCGGACTTGAGGACCTGATTGTGGATTTGAATGTTATTTGTGAAATATATGAGGATATGGTTAGAAAAGTAGGGTTTTGTTGTTGAGAATTTTGAAGAAAAATAGATGTGATGGCGAACCCATGCTTGGTAAATTTAATACTTGATTTCGAAATTTGTGTTTGTTCTTGAAGAATTTTCTTCTAAGAAAATATGTGTTTTGGTCAATTGTGAGTGTATGTTTGAGTGGAGGGAATGTTTGAATTTTAAAAGATGAAAAGTGAAGTTTTTCATGAATTTCGAATGAAAAGTGTCATTTGAATGAATTTGAGGGTTTTATTATATTTTGGGTCAAATTCTATGGATTTCGAATATAAGAGCTTGGTATGAAGTATTTTAAATTAATGTATAGTTTGACTAAGAGTGAGTGCCAAGTTATTTTGAAAATAATGATTTTTGAGGTTTGAGACCTTACTATTTCAACAAAGGTAATTTTAAATATGGCCCGAACCAGACTTCGTAGTAGTAAGGGTTTGGTGCTTCTGTGGAGTTGAGTTAAGACTTGGAATATGAGATTTTGGCAAGTATCCGATGGTTGAACTTTGGCTCGTGGCCAAGATTTTGTCGAGGGTGAACCAGCTAACGAAGTTTAGCGTTCTTCTTTACTCACTAGTTTGAGTGGTTCGAGGTGAGTGTTCAAACTCCCTTTTTAAATAGAAATCTTGCCATGGTTTGTAAATGAATGATTTGCTAGTATTTACCAAGAAATGATTTATCACTATTTCTAAGTAAAATGCTTTTACCCGTAAAATAGCTTATAAAGGATTTGTGAGTGATTCAACTCCCCTTCAAATGAAATCTGGCAATAGTTTCCAAATGAATGATTTATTGAAAGATTTACTATCACTTCCAAATGAAATGCTTTACAAGTGAAACCATTTATGAAGAGTTTATGGATGTTCAAATCCGTTTTAAATCAAATGTTTCGCTACTACGGGAAAATGACTTGTGATACGATATACTCAACTTATACTTGCAAAGAAATGAGTTTGTGAATATCTCCCGTATGTTACGTGAATTACATACTTGTTTCTAGGCGAGTGTGTACTTTACCACACTCGACCTAACTGTTAATATACTGTTCAACTGTTTACACTTCTATTGTTTTGCATATTACTTGTTTCCTTGATTGTTTTGTTGATAACTTGATTGTTTGATAATGGTGTACCAAGGATCATTTTACCCCTGTAGTCCGATGTGTACCTTATCGCATCGTTCACTACTTGTAGGTCGATGTGTACTTTATCGTATCGACTGAACTGGGTCTCAAGACCCTTTTGCTAGAAAGCCTATCTAAGACCACCTTCTTGAGCGATCGGTGGGTCAAAAGCCTACTTGAGTACGCCATTAGTGTGGCCGGATAGGTTGGAAAGCTTTATCTTAAAACAAAAACTCCTTGGTCTTGACTGATCATTACTATGCATGACCTGTAGGCCATGTGTACTTTACCACATTGGCTGAACAAGGCCTTTTCCCCTTCGTTATCGGCCTATTCAAGCCAGAAGCGGACTCGGTCGGGTAGGTTGGTACTTAGGGCACTGTACGGTATACTCGAGTATTACCACTGGAGGGATAAGGTGATGGCCAGTTGTACTGAGGGGATTGATCAGGAGTTATAAGGTGAAGTGGACTACTGAAATAGCTCCAAGTGAGCACTGTATCCTTCCAATACTGGATTTGATTGTGTACTGAATTACTGTTTACTGTATGTTGTTATTAAAGTGAGTATTGATGAAATGATCGCTTGAAAACTCAATTGTTTTACAAAGTGATTGTTAACTCAAAAGTCCATGAATTTCTTGCTTTATCGGACATTCACCGAAGCCTAGCTCACCCCAAAAATGTTTTATTTTCCCCCCCACAGGTCTTGAGACATTGGATAGCGTGCTTTGTGATCCTTCTTAGTGTATGACTGGTTAATTCTTGTACCTTTGTAACCATGGATGGATGGACTTTATTATACTTGGGCCTGTGAGATGGTAATGTGGTTGTACTCTAAGTACTTTGAACTGTAATTTGGGAATGAGTGTTGTAAGTTGAATTTCATTGTGTAATATTTGCGATTTGGTTTGGAATGGTTGTTTACAATCACTTTTGAAGTATTATTGGTTATTCTAGTGAGTGAGTCCTGGCGAGAGTTGGGCAGGCACTCCACGGATACCTTAGGGTACGCCCTAGGGAGAAGTGGGGTCGTCACAGAGTTCACTGAAAATTTTTAAAAAAAAGTTAATTCTGTAAATTTCTCTTTAAAAAAATGTTAATTCTGTAATACTCGCATTCATGGAATGCGAGTTCACTGAATATCGCATTTCATGAATGCGAGTTGCTTGGAGCTCACACTCTCCAAATGCGAGCTCTGGGGAATTAAAAATCAAAATTCTCCTATAGCTTGGCAAATTTCTCAAAAATATTGTTGGATTGAGAAAAAGTCCAGATTTTGTTGCTAATTTTTTTTATAGAAAATAAAGGAAATGTAGTAGTAAAGAAATTATAGTTATGATTTAGGGTTTTGGGTGGTAACCATTTAGGGTTTTTGGGTTTAGGGTTTGAAAGAATAGTATTTAAAAATAAATCCATGTCAGAAGGGGAAAAAGAATATTTTATAGTAATAAATCAAATTAAAATGAAAAAATTTTTGGAATTGATAAATTTGAAAAACCCAATGTGTTTGAATCTCATATGAAAAATTTTTAGTTATATTAGGGAAAAAGTATTGTGTCTTCTGAGAATATTAAAGTTCTAATATATATATATATATATATCAAGTTCAAGAACTTAATAAATGAGATTAAAAAAAAAACTTGATGTATATCTATTACAACTTTTATTTTTTCAGAATAAAAAAAACTTTTTTCCTAATATAACTCAAATTTTTTTTTCATACGACATTCAAACACATTGGGGTTTTCCAATTTTATCAATTTGATAAAAAATTTTTCACTTAAATTTGATTTATTACTATAAAATATTTTTTTCTAATCTTCCAACACGTATTTATTTTTATATACTACGTTTTGTAACCCTAAACCCTACAACCCTAAACCCTACAACCCTAAAACCCTAAACCCTAACCCTCAACCTTAAACATTCCTAAACCCCAAGCCCTAAACCCTAAAACTCTCGTGTATAGTTTTTTTAGCCATAAACCATAACTCCCACATTAACCCCAATGTTCACAAGCACTCGTTTATTAAGTTCTCGAACTTGATATATATATATTAGAACTTTTATATTTTCTGAATATACAATACTTTTTCCTTAATATAACTAAAAATTTTTCATACGAGATTCAAACACTTGGGGTTTTTTAATTTTAGCAATTCAATAAAAGGTTTTTCATTTTAATTTGATTTATTACTATAAAATATTCTTTTTCCCCTTCTGACATGGATTTATTTTTAAATGCTACTCTTTCAAACTCTAAACCTAAAAACCCTAAAACAGTACCACCCAAGAAATAGGCTATGCTTAACTCGGCACATTCAATTGTTATCTCAAAAAAAAAAAGAGCTGAATTTGTAAGTAAAAAATGAACAATTTAGTAGACGAAGGACACTGGTAGGACGATTTAATTATTGTTTATCCCCTTTTTTCTACAAGAATTAAACAACTTGAACAAGCAACAGTTGGACAAAAGTATTGACATATGTTGCACATTATCATCATCAATGGCTTAGCTTCCTTCTTCATTGAGTTTGTCCTTTTGCAATTGAATGTATATTGGTTTCCATCATTCTCTTTATTATAAATTAAACTCTCGTAAGTGTTCAAAAACCCTAATTATCGAATGAAAGGCACTAAACAGCCTGTCTTGTTATTTTTAGTGTGGATTTCACATTGATATTGAATTCCACATTAAAGTCAAGCCCATGTTTTGTGTGGAAATTGCTTTAGGAAAAAAACTACATCCACACAAAAGTTTTCTCGTGCAAGCTCAGTTGACATCACATTTTCTGAATGCGTGCTTAATGACCTTGCATTTTATGAATGCGATCTTAATTGAGAAATTGATTTGAAATTAAATGTTTATTCCATAAAGCTCGCATTCAAGACATGGTTTAGAAAAATGTAATATTAAAAATTTCCCCTTGGGAGAGTAAACTTAATCTCATTCCAACAATGCCCTTTTGTTGTCTTACTTCATTTGTTGTCTTATTTTTCATTATCAGAAATGAGTCTATTAATTAAAAAAATTAAAAAAATATGAAACTTTATCATGAGTAGCAAAATATAAAATATTTTGTGTATTAGGATAAATCATACATTGCAAGTTCCAAACATCAATCATTTCTTTTTTGTAAAGTGTTTTGAGTTAATTTAAGAATTTGTATAAGCCATTTACATTTTATATTTTCTTTTTTTGTGTAGACAAAAGGCTTGAAAACAAAAAAGATACAACGTGCCAAAAATTACATATGAATTTCATTTATATTGTCCTTAAACCAGTGCACAAAGGTATTGTTAATAATTATGGATTTTTGCAAGTTAAATTAAGGAGTATTATATAAGTTTGTCACAAATTGAAGTAATTTAATAGAAGTTATTCGAACTGGTGTCATAAAAATACTAAAGAGTGCTTCAATCTCATTAGCAACTTATGAAGTACATACATGTACTCAAAAAAACACAAGAGAAAATGTGGGTAATATATGGTAATTAAGAAATCAGGAGAAATGGACAGACGTTCAACGGAATTACCTCGAGATTATTGAAAACCTTTTTTGGACAATAAATGAACAACTTGTCCCAAAAAGAAAAAATGTCAAATAGCATTCAAATATCTTGTATATTGTCATCATGAATTGCCTAGCCTTTTCATGGCATTTGTCTTTTTTACAATCGAAATCACAAATTTCGAACACTCTCTTTCGTCCAAATTAAGACATTAAAGTTGTTCAAAAACCCTAGATTGCTAACAAAAGGCACTAAACAGCTCATTTGGTTATTTTTTGTGTCAAATTCACATTGATCTTGAATCCCACATTAATGTAATGTTAAAGATGTTGTGATGTATTAACAAAGAAATTATTTGTAAAAGAGAGTCACGGCTTGTGCTCTAGGAATAGAGCGTCGAGATATCTAAGTCTTGCCTTTGTTGGACTAGATGTTAGGGTAAATATAGAATCTTTATACATTTTGTCATGTTAAGGAAACAACGAATTGCACTCTTCCAAAACATAGACTTTGAATTTACAAAAAGAATCAATTAGTACTAGGTTCAATGTCCTCCAAGATGTCCACCAGTACCACAATCTCTGTGTTTACGCTTTCTATCTCCTCGACGTGGTATGTTTAGGACAACCGGAGTCACTTGAGTAGTGTGTGACTCAAGTGTCGCCTACTGATCATGTACAGTATGAGTGCATTAATGTTCTTCAGAACCTCCTTCCCGTTGTCCAGAAGTTCCAAGGTCTAGGTTCTACTCAGATGTGAACTCTTGAAACGTCACTAGTGACCTAGATGTACCCTCCTGCATGAGCTGCGACCGAGGTGTGACTAGAGTAGATGCATGAAAATGGTGCTCGGGAGCCTGTGAACTTCCACCAATGTCAGTCTGAATGATGTGTTCTGGTGATTGCACTCCACAGTGATGACCACCACCATGCTAGCCTCCACCGACATTCCAAGGAGCTCGCTCAACACGACGTGGGTCGAAATGTCGTGGAATGTACTGTGGTATAGGTGGAGGGCGAAGTGCAAGACGTCGTGCCTCCCTAACATGCTGTAAACTTGTGGATGCAAACTCCCTTACTGCACCCAAATAGCCCCTGTGCTGATTGTCGCATAGGGTCTCATAGTCCAATGCTATAAGTGAATCCGCGACATAGCATCCATCTGTATAGTAAAAGACTTATAAAGAATTGAGTAAATTTAAGAGTTAGGGATGAAAGAGATGTCACCATAGTTGGAATTTCTTCATTGGACTTTTTTATTGGAGAGGTTATAGGTTGGGGTTCTCTTGTTTCTTTCTCAACTTTCTCTTCAACCATAGAGTTAGATTCTTCCCTTTGAATCTCTTGCCATTCTTCACCACTTCTTAAGGTAATTGCACTCATTCTGGTTCGGAATTGACAATAGTCTCTGAGTGCAATTTTTCAGAATTTTGAGACGTCAATTGGCTCACAGTAGATGCCAGTAGACATATTTGATTCTTCAAATTACAAATGCTTGTATTTGTCTCTAGCTGAAATTGAGCAGTGTTTTGTTGGAATTGAATAGTGCTTTGTTAGAGTTGAGCAGTGCTTGTGGCCAAACTCTTAACAATATCTTCCAAGAAACTCCCCCCACCAAAGGATGTGGGTTTAGATGTTGGTCTCACTGTATAGCGATAGTTGGGGTAATTCCACCGTCCTTGACTATACACATTTGAATAAGTATCAAACATCGGTGGAGATGAATTTTGGAATACTCCAACATCACAAATTTGGTCATTCATGTCATCTTAAAGTAGCGGGCACCTGTCAGTTAGATGATCCAACTGACATATTTCACAAGTGTTGACTTGTGGTTTCTGTCCATCACTTATTTTTCGCACGAGAGAAGCCAAATCATCTAAACAATGACCACTAACAGAATAGCTCTCATTAACCCAATTAGGAACAAAGTCCAGTCTATCACCAAAATATTGAAAATTAGTAGCCATCAACTAGTAAGAAAAATAGAGGAGAAATAAAGGAGAAAAAAATTTGAGAAAACAATTGAAGCACTAGTCTCCGGCAAAGGCGCCAAAATTTGGTTGGTGTCAAACCGCCAAAAATAAAATACCTACTCTAAAAATATGAATTCAAGTATAATGGCGAATAGGGTCATATTCTCAGGGATTGGGTGATTTATTTCCTATAGAGAATTTGGGAGTTTTGGAGAAGGAAACGAATAATTAAAGATGTAAATAGACCGAATTTCTAATGCAGAAAGAGTGCAGTAATTAAAGAATGCAACAAACAATGAATTGACACAACCTAGTCAATGAATTAATCTCGGCACCGGTGCACACAACTGATCATAGATACCTAAAATTATTCATACGTTCACAAATAAATTGGTCATAGCAGTCTTGCGACGCGCCGAACCACCAATCTCTCCTTAATTATACAATAGTCCAGAGAAGTTCATAGACTACTCTCTTGTAAACTACATAACCCTAGAGACGCTCAAAGGATTTAATATAGTCACAGCTTTAGGTACTAGAGAGACCCAATTTCAGTTAACAAACACACATGCGGGTTCATTCAAATTAGATTAACTATTCCCATGACACAGATTAGACAGCTTGCGAGGCGGTGAAATTGTCTCGTTTGCCACTAATTAAGTTGCTTAAAGGCAACGCGCCAACACCGTAATTGGCTATATACTATTCAGACAATTGAACAACTGGTGATATTCATCCAATGAATCCAAACAGTAATAACTCACGGAAAACAGAGAATAACTAAATACCTATGAACGTAGAAATTAAAAATAGAACAATTAAAACGATCTCACAGTTGTTGTGCAACCGAGCATTGATTATTCCTCAACTAGGAAATTGGTTTAGCCACGCTTCATCATGACAATGAAGCAATCCATAGAGTTCCAGCGATTTGGATGAAAGAAGAAAATAACAAACTTGTAATGGAGAAGTCTAACTAATGTCAACAATTGCTGAATTGGAAGAAAAAAAGGAAAAAGTATCAATCTACTGCTCTATTGCTATGACGGCGGAGAGAAATGAAAACTACTCCTAGAATTGCCTAACGAAAAGAAGACTTCCTCTGAAAGAATAAAAAGATTCCAACTACTAGTTTCCAATGTGATTTGGGAATCTTCTTTTTAGCCAAAGAAAACGGAACTTGGCAGCTTACTCAAAGTTGTTTCCGAGTCCCTTGCGCGTTCCATACATACCAAGACACCTTCCCTTATCCTTTCCAAATTTATTGCCAAACCCTTTTCTGAAGATATTTGGAATTTCAGCCTTAAATACCACTTTAAGCACCAAGTGCCTGCAATGGACACAAAAATCAAATATGAGTGGAAACCCAATTCTTTGCACAATAAGTGGCCGAAATTAAGTTCAAATACTAACAAATAAAGTACACAATTATCTCACTATCATTCACTTTAATCAAATAGTGAGTGTAATATGTAATTGCGGAATATGTATTTTCAAAAAAGAAGAATTATTCCAACTTTGATACGTTTGTCTATAGATTACGTCAGCATCAATCTAATAAATTTAATACATTTTTTTACGTCTTAGTTCAACATCATCTCAGTTCAATCCTGATTACTATTCTGATACAGCCTCATCCTCAATTAGGTATTTAGCATGATATAAATTTCAGAATATTCATTTTCAAAGCATTGATCATCAAGTTGGAATATTTTATTGTTCCTGAACAGTCAAGGCTTCAGTACTTTGCAACAGCAAGAAAATGGATCCCGAATTGTATGTAGCTGCACTATTGAAAAGAATAAGTAAATAAAGATATAAATACCTAATAGATTTTTAAATATAGCTATATATATCTTGTTTCCTTAGAAAGACAATTATATATAAAATTAATTTTATTTATTTTAGATGCTAATTTTCTAAAGCAAAACAAATATGTGTAAATTTATTCTAAATCATGTATTTTTAAAAAATATATAACTAAATCACTTTCAAATTCGAATTTGAGCTTGACTTCATGTTAATCTTATTTAGTTTAATGAACCAAAGTAAAAAAATCTATACAAATTAATAAATAGAATTTGAGCAACATTTATAGTGCATTTAATATTCGATCGATTTTGAACCCTATTCGTCTAATATACTTGAGCAAAAAATTAGTTTAATGATCAATTGAGACTTGTTTGAAATCCTAATCAGATAGCTAGATCAGAGCAAGAATGTAAGTAGTGCTTTTAATGAGTAAAATTGAGCTGAATACTTGATGTTTAGCCTCTATTAGTATATTAGATGAATAGGGTTCAAAATCGATCGAATATTAAATGCATTATAAATGTTGCAATTTTGAACCCTATTCATCTAATATACCGTATAAAGGAGAAGGGAAAATATTTAGGAAAATATTTCTGTATTTCTCAAGAATTTATGACAACGATACATCAACTGTACTTATATCCTTACAGCAATGTAAGTTGCATTGAATCTAAACATTATTTGAATTTTAGAAACTAATCTAATCTAATCTAATCAATTCTGTCCTAATTGATCTTTAGTTTTAAAATTCAAAACAAATCATATAATTTCTACATTTAACTCATTCTAACATCAGCCTTCCCTTTCGGCTTTTGCATGGTGACAGGGTCTTCTTGTATACTAACAAATCTGTCAATTTTCCAATAAAAAAATTAATTTTCCAATAAAAAAATTAAATATAAGATCTCATATTGCATACTTGGTAAATCAAAGAAAAAAAGAGTAGGGTATATATGGTTTTTTTTTTTGTGTTTGGAAAAGGGGGGGGGGGTATTGGAATTAAAAAATAGAAAAAAGAAGAGGAAAAATAGTGACATGTTTCTACTATTTGTTTTGAATTTCAATTAACTAATGTTTGAGACGCAGACTTACTAGTCATTTGACATGATATCTCTGCAACCAGTGTCTGCTTTTCTCATCAGTTCATCCCAAAAAATTGTTAAATTTTGTTCAATGTATATTGTCCCTGCTATTTCCTTAAAATTCAGTTCAATTACAATATGAACCAAATTGCTTCTTACCTTTTTTAGCTAAGCTATTATATGCTCCTGATTCCCTTCAAATTCATGCTCAGCAAAATTGAAGCTTTCCAATCTGAGATGTAAAGAGTACAAGAAGAAAAGAATTGTATAATTAAAGTGGGATTTCAAAGCCTAGCAAGGGACTTTAAGAGCAAAAACAAAACGAATACTCCCTTTGAATTTCTTTAAAAAAAAAAAAAAGAAGTTCTTTCTGCAAAACTCACAATAGGTTTCCCTATCAATAGTTCATCACACATATAATTAACCAACAGATTGCAACAATTTTGAAAGGTCCTTGTTACGATTCTGTGTCAAAATAAAGCAATTGTGTAGATTTTAATCAAGAAAGAGTTGGAGCAAGCGGATGCTACTCCAGGTTGTTGCTACCATAAAGAAGAATTTATGATCATCAAAACTGAAGAACCAGAAAAATTGGAATTAAAGACTGGCAGAGACTTATTTGATTGTGGCTAGACAGATTGCAATGATCACTTTCACGGCTGGTTTTACCATCCGAGGGGATACTACGGTAGCAACGGCCCAATTAAATGTGTGGCAAATCTAGGAAAGAAAGCAACATCTAATACGTTTGTTATTTCAGATTCACTGGCAATATGCTTTCCATTGATGCAGTGCAACAACAAATTAAGCTGTTCCAGAGCAATAACTATATGTACAAGTTAGCTATGCTCCAAGCAAATACGTCAAGAATTTTCATGACTATGATGCTACTGATGATAGCGTTTCCGATGGGCTTGTATCTTAGAGAATTTCATCAAAAATTTTTGGCCATTAATTTAATTAGAGGATATGATTTTGAAATGTGTTTGGTAATTTAAAGGATTGAACTGTGATTTGAATAAATTTCATGAGGTTTGACTTTAATTGGATCAAACCTCTAGGAAGGTAAATATAATTAACCACTAAAGGCATTGTTAGCTAAATTTTTGGAATTCAGAAATATAAACATATAGCATATGCATTATTGGATGGGGACTAGATAGTTTCTACAGCGAGCAAAAGATTAATATATTGCAATAATACGTGTGCTTTATAAACAAAGGCAAAGAACAATATATATATATATATGTGTGTGTGTGTCGGTGAAAGGAAAAAGGATTAGAACAATTGCTGATGCGAAGAAATGACAAGGAAAGGGGCAGACAAAATTCGCATAGAAGACGTGTTACGAGATCTTCAATTTGGTGTCGACAATCCAATTGGATACCTTTCTCTACATAGTACGTTCAGCGGGAATTTGCAAAAATTTGATACGTTTCTCTGCATCTTAGTTTAGCATCATTTCAGATCAGTCTTGAAGACCATGGTTCAAATTCTCCGCCGAGTCGGAACAGGAACGGAGGGCAACGATACGAGATCGTTTCGATTCGACTCCGAAACATGCGACTCGTTGGGAAATCGTCGATACTCGGCCAACTCGGACCGAGTCGTCTCCGAGATGATGTGAATTGGCCAAGACTCCCGAGTCGTCTCGTGTCAACTCGGCGAGACACCCTCTAAAAATTTTGTTTACTAATTTTTTTATTATTTTTATTTAGCATATTTTTATTTTATATTTTAAAAAATTATTTACAATTTTTGAAATAATAAATGATTAAAAATATGAGTCTCGCCGAGACCGCGACTGATATGCCGAGTCCGATATGGAACGGTACAGGCCGCGACCGCGACCGCGACTTTGAACCATGCTGAAGACTGCTTCGATATAATTTCAAGCACAATGAGCTAGTCATCTGATGCACAATGAGCTAGGCATTTGATACACAATTAGCGGAGTAGACATTTTCAAACATTATTCCACCTCTGATACGTTTCTTTACAATTACTTCAGCATCAATCTATATAAATTTGATACTTTTCTCTACATCTAAGTTCAGCATCATCTCAGTTTATTCCTGATTACTGCTTCAATTATGGTTTCATCCCTAATTAGCTTGCCAGTGGGATATGAATTGCAGAATATCCATTTTGAAACCACTAATCATTAATTTGGCAATTTTCATTGCTTCTGAGTAGTCAAGACTTCAGTACGTAGCAGCTGCAAGTAAAGGTATCCCGAATTGTATGCAACTGCAAAGTTAGCTAATTGGGATGTAATGAAAAGATTTGCAGGCTACTTCTACTCTCAACATACTCCAGGTAAAAACACAGTCCTTCATGTATTAGTGCAGTCTTGTGACTCTGCAAATGTAGTCCAACTTATCCTTGCTGGACATGGCCGTTTGCTTATGAAATTGAACAAACATGGTGAGACTGCACTTCATTTTTTAGCAAGAGAGCGGCATTTGGGCGTCGTTCTAGCACTTATTGGCTATGCAAAATTGGAAGCAGGATGTTGGTTCCCCCCATGTATTGACAGATGCAAGAGGATGTTGAGGATGGCTAATGTGGCTAGAAATACAGCTTTACACGAGGCAGTCGGGAAGAATTTTTATGACATAGCCAGATTGTTAGTTCTGGAAGATCCTGAGTTTCATTATCCGTTCAATTATGGTACGGAGACACCTCTATATCTGGCAGTTGAGAAGGGACACCATAATATTATGGTTCTGATTCTGGAGTCTTTCAAGACGCCATCTTATCTTGGCCCCGGTCATAAAACTGCCTTGCATGCTGCCGCAATTTGGAATTTGCCAGGTGACTTCATTGATATAAGGAACTGTTATATTAACATCATCTGCACAAGGAAAAAAAAAAGGACAAATCTGGGCTCCTGTTTTCTTCTTTATTTTCATATTTTGATCTGAGAGGGAATTAAATTTATATCTTGTACAAAATTTCAACTTTAATGGTGCAAACCGTTAATGTATTAGAAGAGATTTATGGAAATTTTTATTTTGATAAAATACTATGTAATAATGTATTGTGTATTGTTTGTATCCATTTATCTATTAATAAGATTTGTAATCTACATAGAGTATATCTAAGTCACTGTAGTGTAATCGATCCTAATGGTCTAGTGAATAACAATATCTTTATATGTTGTTTTAAAATTTTAGCTACTTGCAGAATCCATGAAGCTGATTTTGGAAAAGCTGCCTAATCTTTTAACAAGGGCCGATAAATTTGGGTGGACTGCACTTCATTATGCTGCCAAATTTAATCATCAAGATATTGTAAGACTGTTACTGTCTGTCATTGGTCTACTCCCCATCTTGTTGCCAGGAATGATGACTGCGAGACCGCTCAACATATTGCTGTAATTCATGGACATGTAGGTGTGGTGCAAGAGCTTTTGTCCCATTGCCCGGATTGTTGGGAGAAGATCACTCATAAACGTCAGAATATCCTTCACCTTGCAATAATACATGAGCAAAGAGAAGTCTTGGAATTTGTCTTGCAAAATTCTTGGGCTTCTGAGCTCGTTAATCGAAAGGATAGGAAAAGAAACACTCCTCTCCATCTCTATATTGCTACCAAAAACTTAGATGGGAATAGCCTTGTAAATCACCCCGGTGTGGATGTTAATTCTTTTGACAGATCTAGCTCCACGCCACAAGACATATTAATACGGGCAGATCAGCTTTCAGAAAGACAGGTAAGATTCTTCTCCTCTCACCCCCCCCAACCACCAGGCACGGTGTAATTGGTTGTATAGAAAATTTACTAATTTTTCACATAAAAAATTTCAAACTAGTTGACCTCCCTTCCATACTTTTATTCACCAACGAAACTAGAATGAGTGTTCAGGGATGGGATGTCCGATCTGTAGACTGAATGAGTGTTCTAATTCGCATGAAATGGATCAGCTATTCATTAAATTTATTAGGACATGCTCAAAGCAAATATCTAGTCAGAAATATATCTACTTTTACTAGATCTAATAAATTGGATGTTTGATCTGCATTTTTTTTTTGTAGTGTATAAGTGAAAAAAGAGAAAATGAAACAGAAGAAGAGTATATAATCAAATAAACAATGTAACGATATATTCATGAAAGATTCTAAGTCCCTCGAATATGATAAGAGTGATTTATTGCATGCTAGGACAGAAATTGATAGTCTAAATAGACAAACATTCGTTTTGTCACAGTACAAAGTATTCTTTTCATTTCTTGGTAAAATAATCAAGTTGTGTTCCAACTAAAATACCCCCCAGAAAAACGAAAAAACTTTGTCCACAATTTCCATGACAACTGCTTAAAAATTTTAACACTAGATGTAAACAAGCTATGGTAGAAAGAAAATGTAGACAAGAAATAAGATACGAAAGATAAAATTAGCATAGACCAGTGAGTTAAATATCAAATTTTGTTGCAAAAAGTTTTAAAAAGCTAAGAATTGCTTTGCTGATCGGATTGAATATCCGCGGATCACGCCAGTCCGAAGTATGAATGTTAACATTTCTCACTTCAGTATGTTCTCTCTATATTTTATATGATTGGTTAGAGTAGTGTTGGAAGAGTACTCCAAGACTGTATTACTTTAACGGCCAAATGCAACCACTGACATTATTGTTGCAATTCGGTGTCTGAAATAGTTTGCACAGATTTTAATCAAGGAAGAGTTGCAGCGAGCGGGTGGTACTCCAGGCTATCGAGAAATAGCTACTGTAAAGAAGAATTTACGATCATCAACAACTGATGAACAAGAAAAACTGGAAAGAGTGGCAGGGACTTATTTGATTGTGGCCACACTGATTGCAACAGCCACTTTTGCAGCCGGTTTTACTGTCCCCGGTGGATACAATGGCAGCGACAGTCCAAAGCAAGGCATGGTTGTTCTAGGAAAGAAAGCAGCTTTTATTACATTTGTAACTGCAGATTCCTTGGCGCTAATTTACTCAATAGTTGCAGTGGTTCAACTATTTAGGATCACGCAGACCAAAAACCACAGGTTTAATTTGTCTGAGCTCCAAGGCATTCACTTAAAAATTTTTGTGGCTATCATATCAATGATGATAGCATTCGTTACTGGCTTGTACTCAATGCTACAAATCTTGAGCCTCAAGATTGTGCCGTGCTTACTTGCCGCTTTCTTTGGCCTTCAGATATCCTGGATCTTTCCATCAATTAGAACATATAAGATGCCAAGGACCTATATTACTAGATTTACAAATGCCGAAGCCGACTACTCTTGGCATATCGGTGGACTAGGATGCTGATTTCAGGATTTAACTGAAAAGCAGATTAGTTGTGCTAGTAAATTGTAGTATTACATGACTGTCTTTGCTTTTTTTTTTTTTTTTTTGCATATTTGGAAACTTTAAGCTTTGTAAAGTATTTGACTAATAATCTGTATACACTATTATCAGTATCTTTTCCCCCCGTATAATTCTCTCTACCTGCTTTTGGATCGAAGGATTTAGTAGAGATTTGAAATTTTGGCTTTGTTTAGATTGAGAAATTTGAAGAAGGATGAAATCCTCTCAAATCCTCTAAGGATCCATTTGGTACATGGGATGACACAAGATTGGGTTACTAATCCTGTGTCATCCCATGTTTACTTGTATTTTATGTATAGGATGACACATTCCACCTAACTGAATGAATCCCCCATGGAGAGTATAAAATAATTCCATTGGGAGAGGTGGTATGTGATAGGATGTTGAGCTTGTACAATAATATTCAATAGACCTAATACCAATAAAAATAATCAAAAACTAATTCCAGACACTGGAGCAGGGACTCTGGATGTGCAATGGGTTACTGGCTTCACCCTGATTCCAAGGAGTATACTTGATCCAATATACCAGAATTAGTTAATTTGTATACAGTGGCAAATAGGTTCGTCTCCATAGGGATTGGGGAAAATTAACTCTTTTTTCAAGTGACAAGAATTGGGGGAAATTTTGAGAATTGAATGCTAACAAAATATTAACTAATTAACCAACTATGAAAAATAATTAAAAGAGAGAATTAATGGTAAAAACTCTAGCCAATGATACACTTCAGAAATGGTTCAAATAACTGATCATTGATGCAAGTATAATTCCAATATTCATTGACAAACAGGTTTTTAATTGAAGATACGATCTGAAAATTAGTTTCTCCTTATTGTATCGATAGCCAAGGTACGACCATTGACTATTTCCCTAATCCAGGAATAACCCTAGGTATGACCATAGTGTGAAGGCCTCAAAATCTGAATTTTATTTTAAAATGCATAATGGTATTTATATTATGATTATTCATTAAAATATTAGTGAAAATATGTTTTGAGTGATTATTTTCTAATTTAGAAAATTTTCTGAGAATTAATTGCCGGTGTGTGGTTTCGGCCTGTTTAAGCATTAATTTCTGTTCGAAGTGCGAATAGTGACTGTAAGACGAACTCAAGCATAGGTAGAGATATTACAGAAATATATTTAAGGTTGGACAATGTCGAAATGAGATAAAACAGTAAAAGTTAGAATGTCGCGCGCGACGCGACAAAAAGTGGTCGTTGACCACCTTTTCCACGGTTTAAGGGATTTGCACCTTTTTGTCTCCCTTAAAGCCATTCTTCTTGTCTTTATTGTTTCATTTTCAGCCACAACTTGGCTTCAAGAGAGAGAGGGAGGCCGAGAATATAGAGAGAGAAAAGAGAGAGAATTTGAGTGATTTTCTTCTTCATCTTCTTTCCCTTCCATTTCTTGAAGCTTCAAGACATTCTTGAAAGTGTTTCTCTTGTTTCTTCTTGCTTCTTAGAGCTGCCATTAGAGAGAGAGAAAGAGAGTGAGAGGGCCGAAAGAAAGAGAGAGAGATTAGAAGAGCTTTTGAGGGTTTCTTGTTTATCTTCTTCATCTTCCAACCTTGAAGCTTGAAGACTCCATTGAAGGCTTGATTCGTGTTTCTTCCTCCTCTTGGAACTGCCGTGAGAGAGTGAAAGGGAGAGAGAGGGAGCCGTGAGAGAGAGGAAGCAGGAAAGAGGAAGAAAGCTTCTCTTGGGTTGGCTACTCCTTGTTCCTGAGCGTGAAGACAAAAACCATCATCTAAATACACGGATCTTGGCTTAAGGTTGGAGATTTTTGGAGTGCTAAGCTTGGAGAAAACATTCTTGAGGAGAGCTCTTAAGATCTTGCTTGATTTTGTTAGATCTGGACAGAACTGAAGGTATAAGACTCAAATCTCTTAGATCTACCTTGATTAGTGTTAGATACTGTAGATCTAAGGTTTATTTGGTTAGAAATGTTAATATTTGGAATTTTGAGTTGGGCTCTTGAATTCCCAACTTAGGTAGCTGACTTGAGGTGACTTTTAGGTAGCGGACTTGAGGACCTGAATATGGTTGTGTTTGTTATTTATGAAATGAGATTATTTTATGGTTAGAATGTGGATTTGATGCTTGAAAATTTTAAAGGAAAAGAGTAAGTGCTGGCTGAACCACTTTCTGGAAATTTTGACTTGTGATTTCGAAATTTTATGATGTTACTTGACTAGATTTGCCTAAATAAATATGTGTTGTGTTCATTTGTAAGTATATGTTTGAATGGAGTGAAAATGTTGAATTTTAATGGAGAAGAGTTGAGTTTTGCTAACTTTTGAGTAAATGTACTTTTGGGCAAATTTGAGAATTTGAAATGTTTTATCTGATTTTTCATGACTTTTGTGCATTGAGATTTGGTTAAAACAGTTCTAAATATGTGTTGTAATCTTTGTTAAAGTTGAGTGTTGAGTTAAACTTGAATGGGTGATTTTTGGGGTGAAATACCTCACTTTATGTCTTTGTACTAAGAAAATTAGAAGTCGCAAGAATGGAGTACGTCGATAGCATGGATTGGTTATTTGATGTCTCAATTTGAAAATGGAACCTTTTAAGGAGATTTTCGACTCGAATGACTACTTTTCATTCGAGCAAAAGTTAGAGGATTTCTTGTGAAGAATTTTGATGAATCAAATGAATAAACTTTGAGTTTAGTTTCGCTAATTGTGAGGCGAAACTTATTTCTTCTGTTTACTTGATTTTAGGAAGTGTGGAAGGCTTTGAAACCAAGCAAACTTTGGAATCCGAATCTCGCTATTTTGGTGAGTTTCCATGCATGATACTTGACTATGTGAATTTAATTTGAAATGTGTCTGATTAAGTGAATTGTTGTGAAAAGCAGATTTTTGATCCATCAAATGGAGTAGTGTGTACTTTATCGCACTTACTTCCATTTGAATGGTACCATTTGCAAAAGTGTTGTCATGATATTTCAAGTATGCTTTGAACCTCTTGTCTTGTGACATGAATCCTTTTTTGAATTATATGAAGTGATGTGACGTATCTTGTATTTCTTGTTCTCGAGAATTCTGAATCCCCTTGGTAAGTTATCAACTCGAGCCGTTGGGAGGACCCAGGTCGAGGAGATTTAACAACCTTGGGCTACGTGAAGTGTTGTGTGCTCTGAACTTGGCAAATGGCCTTGTCCCTGTTGAAGAGCAATACACAAATATAAATTTCCTGTTAGGTTGGCGGGCCCGGTTGGGGGTTTTGGTGGAGAAAGGAGTAAGTGGTGGTCTACTTGGTTTGTATATGAAAGTTGACGGAGTGTCAACTACGAGATTTGTGCACTAGTTCAAGAACGTGCTCCAGCTTCGAGGACTTTAGCCCCTGAGGGCTACCCGTATCCTACCTATGTGTTGTTAATCGCTTTCTTTATTTGTTTAATTATAAATATGAATTTTGAGGTGAAATCTCATATGTGTTATGTGCTTTGCATGTTTTTGGAACTCACTGGGCTTTTAGCTCATCCTTTCAAATTTGTTTTCCTTAGCAGGGACTGAGAACCCAAGCGAAGGTACTAAACGTTAGTATCAAGGTTTACTTTTGTATTTGTCTTGAGAGACTTGAATTATAAATTTAGGATGTTGTATTGTAGAACTTTAAATGTGTATTTACGTACTAAATGTATTATGGGATTCTAAAGTTTGAGTAATGAATTTATGAGTTATCATTTGGTTTAGGTTATTATTGAAATTTTGGGATTATAAGGTTGAAGTTGGTCGACTATGAGTTAACTATAAGTGTGGGAATTGGCATTTAAACTGTTTCTTTGAAGAATTAGTGATCGTTCGTGTGAGTGAGTCCTGGCGAGAGCCAGGCAGGCAGCCTGCCGAACCCCTTTGGTTCGCCTTAAGGGGAGGTGGGGCTGTCACACATAGGATTTAATTCCTAATTGCATTAAAAATTAGAGAAGCCCTGTTCTAATTAACAAACACGCTATGAGGGTTTATTTAAATTAGATTGTATGTTTCCCTGACACAAACCCAATTATGCCAGTTGCTACCAGGATTAGAACAGCCAAAAATTACGGATTCAACCACTCTAATTAGCGAATAGATCACATGAACAATTAAATACTGTGCACTTATTTAATCACATACGGTCACTATAATCAATAAAGGCAGAAAACATACAAATATCAATGAATAGAGGGAACGGTTAAAATAAATTAGATCTCACAGAAATAGATGAACCAAATCTTCAAGTGCTCCTTGATTAGAAAGATGAAATTAGCCACACATCACATATGAAATTTCACCAAAGTGTTTAAGAGAAAATAGCCAAATCATCTACTAATATTCTAAAGGAAAATAGCGAAGGAAGGAAGAAAAATGGAAAAGCTATGGTTGGGTCTTTGTTTTGCTTCTTTGTCCGTCGTTCTCTTCTTTTCCCAAGCAAAAGATGATGATAGCCAAGAAGATAGATTGATCAATCTACTAGTCACCTAGGTATTAGTACGCCTCCCACGACCCTACTTCTTTTTCTTCCTTTTCTGAATTAAACTCCAGGTCGAGCACTCCCACGTTTTCCCCCTTTCCCCCTTTGCCCTCCAAGAAACGGAAAACTACTAACAATATAAAATCATTCTCTATTAAGAATTTCCTATTCTAAAAGGTTTCCTAATAACAAATACCAAATTAGTTCCTTAATAGAAACCAACTACCAAACAAGAAAACATCATAATCAATTCCACACTCCTTCAGATTTGGAATTCCTAATCTCTTGAAAATTGCCCATGCGCCCCTTGAAATCTTGGAAACCCGTATCTGGACATCTAGTTTAGGCGCGCCCATGCCTAACTATCAGAAAAGCTTCTGGAATTACACCTTTTCAGCACAATTCCACCAATTTCTGCAATTAACCACCAATTAAATAAACTCAGCAAAATCCACCAGAGAATGCAATTTTTAGTTTAAATAATTAGAAAATATTAACACAATAAATAACTAAAATTGCACTCTATCAGTGTGAGTTGTTCCGAGATAAAGTAAGAGGTGGGATGATGATGATGATAATTGACACTTATTTATTGTATTAATAAAATAATGCTTTATTCAAACAACTATTTAAATCTACAATTCTCTATAATATTATCTAAATTTTGGACTAGTTTGTCGCAATTAATTATTTAATAAAAATTTTGACAAATTTGCCCTTACTAATAAAAAACTAAACTTTCGACTAATTTGCCCATATTAATGATATATCATAATTTTGGACTAATTTGGCTATGTCATTAACAAAGTTAGACATTTTACTCATTTGTCCATATTAATGAAACAACTAAAATTTTAGAGAAATATGGCCCTACTAATAAAAAAAATTATGTTTTGAACTAATTTACCCATTTTATTGAAATAAATAATTTTGGACTAATTTGCTCCTATTATTAATAAATTAAATTTTTGGCTAATTTTGGCCCTACTGAAATTCTAAATTGATTTACCCCTGCTAAAAATGAGAATAAATTTTTATATTATTTTGGCCCTATTAATTAATTATATAATCATATTTTCTTGGTCAAATTTAATTCATAAAAGGTTAGACATATAAATTGAGACTTGTGAACCCATTTAATAAGGTTAGACTTTGCTTGTAATCAAGTGTGTGTGTGTGTTACATATGTGTGTGTGTGTGTATGTTTATTTGCAAGTTGAGTTTGTGTTTATTAAAATTTGAACACACCTAGTTGTAGGTATAGTAAAAATGATATATTGGTTTATAAATACGTAATCCCACCTCATACTATTTCTAACCAAACACATGATAAAATTATTTTCTAAAACAACCTATCCAAAAAAAAAGCCAACCAAACACTGGATAACAAGGTTATTCATCCAAGGATGACTCGACCCATGATGAGTAATCCAAGAATAAGTAATCCCTTCTCATCCAATCCGTGAACCAAACGCACCTAATTGTTTAAATTATTTAGAAAGTATTTGAATTTGTAAATCCCAAATTATTATAGCATTTAAGATGTATTTTGATAATTAGTGAATTATAAATTCAAAGAACTCTTTAATAATCCAAACAACTAGAACAATTTGAGTAAATTTCAAATTTTTTATCAAATCTCCCAGGCCAAACAAACTAGATCTAAATTGTTTGGGATTATTTGGAAGCTGTTTGGATTTGTATGATGATTGATCAATTAGGGCAATAAGCTATGGGGAAGCCACTCTTGGATAATAGTTTTGTTAGATGCTCCCATGCATCTTGATAGGGAGAATGAGAGAGAGAGAGAGAGAGAGAGAGATTACTGTGTGCCAGTAAGTAAATAGCTTCAATTGATTGAATTCATGAATAGAGAGGTTGAACAGGCGCTTGTGCCAACTTCAATTGGACTAAAGTTTCTTGTCAGTTTCAATATAGAAGATAATTCATGAAATTAATGAAACTAAAGGTCCACTTGATAAAACTAAAATTTGAAATTTAAATTCTGAAAATCAGTGCTGAAAGTATTAAGTTACTGAATTGATTAAGTTATATCTGTTTGATATCTAACTGAATTATAATATTGAATTGAAATTGTAGACACCAAATTTTTACTAATTCTTCATGTTTTCCTACAGTTTTGTTGATTTAATTGATCATTTATTTTTCTACATTTAATGTGAATTTATTTTCCTTATTTACAGGTTTATCCAAAAAAAAAAAAAAAAAAGAAAAAATCAAGAAAAAGAAAATCAATCAAGGTGATTAGTGAAAAATAATTTGAAACTTCAAAATATTAGTTTTTTCTCATGTCTTTTATTTTATTTTCGTTTTGCTTTATTTTTGATTTATTTGCCTTATTCTACTTTATTTTCTTTATTTTCTTGGTTTTTCAAAAAAAAAAAAAAAAAAAGAGTAAAATCACATCAAAAATTTTTGCTACTAACTCCCTCCAACTCTCTATCTCTCTCTCGGTTCCATCACTTCACACACAGATGCACAACAACTCTCAGACATTCACAAAAACCCACCCACTCCCCAACTCTCCTGACATTACCGCCCTACACTCATCACACACAACTCACACACAAAAACTCTCTTCCTCACTCTCGGTTCTGGACCTCTCATTGCACACACACAAAAACTCCCTCACTCTCGGCTCCCTCACTCTACACACAACACACACAAGCACACAACACCCACGGTTCTCTACACACTAAACACACACAACACACAAGCACACACACACAAAAAAGGGAAAATCAGAAAACAAAAAAAAAGAAAGGCACAAAAGAGGGGTGAAGCTACTGCCGAGGAGATTCAGCAGCTATCAACGCCACAGAGCTCACCAAAATCTTCTAACAAGCATTGTAAGATTTCCTCAAACTTCTCCTTTAAAATTCCAATGTAAAAAGCATGTTTTCATGGATTTTTGTCTTTTCATTTCTGGACGTTTTTATGCTGCCTTTGGGTGTTCATGAATGTATTTTTGGATGTTTGTTGAATTTTTGGGCTCATTTATGTTAGTTTTAGAGGTAGAAATAATGGGTTTACTTAATGTCTTCTATATGTTTGATAAAATGTTTTGATAAAGAATCGGTTTTAGTTCTTGTTAATTAAGTCTTAGTTACATTGTATAATTCACAAGGATTGTTTAGACATAAATTTCATGAATTTTGAGGTTGATTTGAGCATTTTAAAAAAAATTTTAACCGGCTGTAATTTTCACGTTTGAGCACTTTTGGTGCGTGTTTTGCAAAAACTAAGCCCGGAAATGAATTCTACGCGAAAAATCGAGTGGGGAGGTATATTTTTGGGAATTTTTGTCACCGGAAGTTCGCCGGCGACCGGCGGCCGGCGGTGGTCCGGCGGTGCCTCCATGGACGCCGGCGAGCTGCTGCTGTTGGTTGGCTGAGGATGAGAGGAAGAAGAAGAAGAAGAGAAGAAAAGAAAAGAAAAGAAAGAAAAAAAGGGCTTGGGTCTTGTGTTTATTTTTCGTTGGGCCTTTAGTTGGGTTTTTGTTATTTTTCGGTTGGGCTTTGTTTGGGTTTAGCATAAGGCTTGTGTTTAATTTTGTTTGGGTTTTGGCTGGGCATTTTACTTGATTTTGTTTTGGGTTTATATTTGGGTTTCGTTTATTTTATGTGGGTTTAGAGTTGGTTTCTTATAATTATTTCAGCATTAAAAGCCCGCATTTTTTGTTTGGGCCGAAGTGATAGTAGCCCAATTCTTAGAAAATTTCCAGCCCACTCTTTGATCCATCAAACAGAATTTAGACATTGACCCCTGATTTCTCAATTAGTTTCACTTAGGCCCTAAAACTTTAATTTTCTTTCACATAGGTCCCTATTTTAATTACATTTTTGGTCCCTCAACTTTATTTTCATTCACTTTTGACCCCCAATCTTTTGGAAAATTCGGTTCAGACCCAAAAAAAAAGTTTGAAATATTTTCAATTACATCCCTAATAAAATGTGACGTTGCAATCATAAATGTTTCTTTTCTTTAATTGTTAAGTATAAGCTTCTCATGTGTATGGTTTTCCTTTAACATTTTGATTTGAGTTATTCATTTTGATTGGTATTTATTTATTGAGGTATTTTAACGTGTGTATTCGTTTTGAGTAAATCGCCCGAAGTTCCCATTTGAGTCACGGGGAGGTATATCTAAAACTTTTAGAATTTTCTCTTTATGTGCCTTATGTGTTTTTTATTGCATGAATTTGCATGTTTAAATTTATTTACCTTAGTTTTATTCATTTTTAGTCTTTAATCGCTTTATTTAATTTTTCATAATTATTTGGAAGGCACTTGAATGCCAAGTTGTAATAGATAGGTTTAATTTTGCAAAAGTGTATTTATTTTAGAAAATGTAATAGATAGGTTATTATTTTGATTTCCCCTTTTAGAATTGTATATAGGTTCCCCCAATGTAATAATTAGGTTTTATATGCTTTATTTGTATGTTTGCATGTTTATGTGTTTACTTGCTTCCCTAGGTTTTGCATCTAGATATTATGCTTATGTGTTATGTGTTTATGTGTTTTTATGTGTTTACTTGCTTTATTATTATGTCAACATGTTTTATTATGCAAGTGTATTGACGTCACCACACTAGTCCAACGCTAGTTGTGGTTCGTTCTCTCTAACGTTGTCACACTAGTTCAACGCTAGTCGTGACTCATAGAAAAAGGTTAGTCCAATGCTAGACCTTTAGGTCGTTAGAATAACATATTACATATCATTTCATGCATTTAGGGATTTTGTTTTTCATTTTTGCATGTTTATTTCTTGTATGTAAGACATGATTTTTAAACTTGCATTCACATTTTTGAAATTAGAAAATAGATTAGTGCATTTTAGAGCATTACCCTTTGAAATAGGGAAAAGAGCGAGTATGGCTTCTTAGCCTTAGCACGCTTTTATTTCCTTCTATGAAAAGGAAGATTTAAAGTCACGAATTTAGTCCCCCGCACCCATTATGTTGCATTATCCCTCTTTAGGACATATATGTGCATTATTTTAAAATCTATCAAAATCATTCTTTAAAAATTAAATTTCTTTTTCTTGTTTAACAAATCAAAGTCAAAATCCATTCTTCTTAAAATTGCATCTTTTGAAATTCAAGTTCCTTTTTGTACTTAAAAATTGATCTTTTCAAAAATTCAATTTCTTTTCCCTTGAGATTTTATATAAAAATTGCATCTCTTTTGAAAAACCTAATTTCCTTTCTTTCAATCCCATCATTTGCATTTTTCAGACCTCCTTGAAAGATCAAATTTGGATGACACAACTAATGTGATCAATTCCAATCAAATCTCAATGAGACATTTTCCCCCTCTCGATCCAATATTAGGTTTAGGTTTTGCATCCATATAGATAACATCCAAATGTGATAAATTTTAAAGTTAGAATTAGGAAATTTTTAACTAAATCATGCAACTAGCTTTGACTAGGTTAGAAGGGTGCCTTAGAGACGAGTAACATTGAATCTTTGCCTTCCCTTCTTTCAACCGTGACCCCCGAACCTTTTTCTCTAGTTTTTCAAAGACCTGGAGTCGTCTAAAAAAGGGTTTTCCTAGTTTATTTTCATTAATTAAAATTTTTGGGTGACTTGGTACACCTAAACTCCATACCAAGTGGCGACTCCAAACTTTTCTAAAAAACCCTTTTTCTAGACTTTTGTTTTGGGTCTAAATCGTCGCATTTTTGTAGTCCCATGACCCATTTCCATTTCTTTTTCAAAAAATCAATTTTTCCCTTTTTCAAAAAATGGGGCGCGACAGAAATATCGCATAAATATTATGTTTCTATTTTTTTTAAAAAAAAACTTAGCTTTATTTACGTATTTGGATAAAAAATGTATGCGTATGTGAGAGAAAATAATAAAATAATTTAGAGGTGGTGTTCAAGTGTGTGCATTTATGTGTAAGAGAGTGTGTGTGCATATGTGTGTTGTCCGTATGTGTTGAATACAAAGAAAATAAATGTGTATCATGTGTCACAACAGTTTAAATTATGTTATGTGTGTAATAGGAATAATATTTTTAGTCAATTCAGAAGATTTAGTGAAAAATTTTCACTTAAAATTTTGTACACAAATTAAGTAGTGCTTAATATATTAAGTGGTAAGGTATTTCTGTTACTAAATGTATTGAATTTAAAAAGTTCTGGATGAATTAATTTTCAACATTAAGTAGAGTTATCAAACCGGCCCTAAGGATCCATTTGATAAAACTGAATTTGAATTCTAAAACCTAAATTCTGAATTCTGAATACTGGATCAATTAATTCACTAAATTTTAAGTACTGAGAAGAAATATATGAATGTCTGAATCATAATACTAAACCCATCTATGCTGTTTGATAAATCTTTACAACTGAACTCTTAATAAGATAAATTGTACAATTTTCTCTTCTATTTTTTCATCCAAAGAAGAAATAGAATCTATGTTTTAATTATCTTTAAATTGTTAGACATAATGATGAGAATAATTATTTTTGAATCAGATTAACATAAAAGATGACATGTATTGTGGAAAACATCAAAAGAAATGTTACAATCTAATAATTCATCAAACAACTAAATTTGACCTAAGAAAGTCAAAAATGTTGTTTGTAATTTCTTCACGTAGGTTATGCTTGAATAATTGATGGAGAATATCATATTGTTAGATTGTTTAGTTAGATTAAAAAATATTAGGTTGTTTAATTAAATAAAGAATATCATGTTATTAGGTCATTTAATTAGATAAAGAACATTAGGATATTTAATTAGATAAGGTGTTTGAACAAAGTTAACAAATAAGGGTAGAATTAGCACGTAAGATATGGTAGTTGAAGTAAATCACTTAATTCTAATCAATATTAAGCATTCAGTTAGGATTCTTGTGCTGAACAAAATACGCAGAAGTTCAACACCACTTAACAAATTCAACAGATGACTTTCTAGTTAGGGAATTTTGCCATTTTGGTCCTTGAACATTTTCGTTAAAACCGATTTAATCTCTAATGAATTATTTTAATCAATTTAGTCCTCCAACAAGTTTTTTACTTCCAATTTAGGACTTTTGACAGAATTGTACTCAATCCACGTGGACCTACAGGGTCATAATCGTCATACTAGTCTAACCTTCTACAATTAATAAACAAAATAGATAAGAAAGACCATTAAAAGTGTTTAATATATAAAAGTGCTTAATGTTAAATTTAATTTTGCCCCTTTATCTTAGACATTAAGTAATTTTAATGATCTTTCTAATCTATTTTATTTATTAATTGTTGAAGGTTAGACTAGTGTGACGATTATGACCCTACAGGTCCACGTGGATTGAGTACAATTCTGTCAAAAGTCCTAAATTGGAAGTAAAAACTTGTTTGAGGACTAAATTGGTTGAAAATTAGGAATGAAATCGGTTTTGGTGAAAATATTTAAGGGCAAAATGCCCCTTTCTAGTTATTGATAGGGTGCATATTAGTTGATTATTTTGTATATATTTCCTTCTTATTTTCACCAAATATTGCATTAATCGATGGATTCTACTTATATTTGATAATTGTATTGGTTGTAGGAAATTGGGATGAAAAGAAACTAAAAATGCTAATTCTCAGAATACTTGTGTGTAGTTAAGCATGAACGCGTCAAAGTCCTGCTGTCAAGTCCAGAAGTTTGGGATTTTCCTGCACATGAAAAGTCTCCAAATCTGATTCAAAGTCATTAGGATCATTATTTTCCTCTTCCTCTTTCTGTCTCTCTCGCTCTCAGAAACGTTCTCCTCTCTTCATTTTTTTTTGGCTGTTTTCTTCCGATGAGGAGCTGCTAATTCAATTCTTCTAGTTCGAGAATAATTTGAGGACTTGGTTCTACAAACTATGGGATCAAATTAAATTATGAGAAATTTGTTAATTAGAGATCAAATTAGATTATGAGAAATTTGTTAATTAACTTGTACACAGTGTGGACAAACCTGAGGGACATTGGCCTTTCCATCAATAAACTGGTTATTGTCTTTTTATTACCGAATCAGGTTGTGATCACATTGATGGAAGTTTGACAAGGCTAAATCCACACCACTCCATATTAAATCCACACCCTATATATTTGTTAGACAATAATGCCCTAAGCTTTTAAAATAAATTCAAAAACTTTATGTAATAATATCTTTGCTAAAGAAAAAATTTCACACCCTCATTTTTATGTAAGTTTTATATACAAATTCTTTTTTTTTGTTTATTTCATTTCAAAATTTATCTTTATCTAAAATCATTTTAATTTTGTTCTTCTTTCCCATTATAAATGATTTACTATCTTTATTTTCTTAAACATATTTAAACATTTACATGTAACCAAATGGTAAATGCTAGTGTGTAGTCAATATGAACACATATTCCACATTGAATATTGCATAGATTTTGACCTTATGAAATTGAAATATGTAGACATTGCTATTTGCATCATTATAGTAATTGAAAAATTTTTGAGTTTACTTACAAAAAGTGACTTTAAATTATGACAGTACTAAACGATAAATACAAACATTGAAATTCCTTGAATCAGAGAGGTGAAGTATCCATTAGTTTACTTCTATCACTTAAATTGTACATCGCTTAGTATAGGATTTTCCCACATTTTATAGGTAACATTGGTATCGGCAACTTTACAATTCTCTAAACGCACGTTCAAAATTCGGAACTCAAGTGGAAAAGTAATTGACTATCACCTATAAGAGGATGTACTGATGGTGGATTTCATCAGTGGCACCAACACTATTGCAGTAAAATTTCTCTCACATCTCAAGATGCACAAAAGCATCTTTTTTTTTTCTTTTTTTTATTTTGGTTGCATGAGAGCACCTTTTGAATCTATTATACACAAGTGCTTTAGGCAATTCCAAAAAGTAACAATCCAAACAGTTAGATGGACGAGCCTTGTAAATCATCCTTGTGTCCACGTCAGTGCTTTCAACTATTCCCATTCCATGGCTGTCCAAAACATACTTCACTTTGATGAGCTTACCGGATCACACTTGCGCCCAACAGATCCGTTAGCAATACCCACAGGACAGCCACTTTTGGATCCTCAAATCCATCTGATGTGAAATGGCCCAAAGGCAAATCTCAAGAGCGGGCCCGGTCACCCAATTGGTAAAACGTATGGCAGCGACGCAAGTTGTGAGGAAAGCTATAAACGAGTAAACAAAACCGAGTTTTTATTGTTTGATCTCTGATCGTTTGTTGTTCGAATCTGATTCGTGTTCATTCGTTAAGAATTACGAATTTAAAAAATTGTTTGAACTCGATTCGTTAATTGAATTTTCAACTCGAACTCGGCTTGTTTTAGCTTAAACGAGCCGAACCGAACGAGCCGAATCAAACGAGTCGAACCAAACAAATTCCAACTATTGATAGAAGCAAATGATCGAATAAGATAGATAGAAGTTGTTTCTATAAGAGAAACTTAGAATAAAACTAACACTACTCATTGAAAAGATTAAGAATAAAACTAATACTACTCATTGAAAAGACTATTTTACCTTCACGAACACTAACGAGCGTTCGCGAATAAAGCTCGAACCCGTTTGATAACTTATTGAGTCAGATATTATGTTTGACCTCGACTCATTTAACTTCTCGAACGAGCTTCTATTGAGATCGAATGAGTTTAGACGAGTCGAGCTCGCGAACAGTTCCTTCGATTTACAGCTCTACTTGTGAGCACTCACCAGTGACGTTAATTTTTCTATTTTTTTAATTTTTTTTAGAAAAAGAATAAGATAGTAATGTGTTGTGGCATTGAAAATCTTAAAGATATATATATATATATATATATATATATATATATATATATTTGGAGATTCTAACGTTGTTTAGATATTTATAGTCACTCAATAGGTAAAAACTTGGACCTTATTTTGAAGTTGTCTTCTCTTTCCCATGACTGAATGTTATATTTTTGTTCCTACTTCTAAAGAAGTGTCTGTCTTGGATTTGAAGTTAATTTGTTCTTTGTGTAAAATTGGAATTTGGTTATCTATATACATAGAAAATTTTTCTTCCTATTCAATATTTAGTAGTGGCTGTCATTGCATTAGTTACGGAATCATACTGTTTGTAATGCCTGCAGGGAGATGAAAGAACAGTAGAAAAAGAATAAAAAAACTAATGAGTATGTTGAGAATTTCATCAAAAACTCTGTTGCCATTAATTCAATTTTACTAGAGGAGGATTTTTTTTGATAAATGTTTGGTTATTTAAAGGATCGAACTATTATTTGTACAAATTAAAAAATTGATTTCGTGATATAAACAAACTTCAGAGGAGATAAATGTAATGTATTCTGATTGCAAAAGGGAACCCTGAAACTTTTAGACATATATTTTGCTGATTTGATAATCATTTCTAATGACTATTGACATGACAACAACATTTGATAAATGTTGTGCTGTTTAAGGGATTTGATTCTAATTTATTCAAACTAGGGATTGTATCTTGTTATTTGGCTAAACCTCCAAGAAGGTAATTGTAATTACCCCTTAAATATATGGTAACTAAACCTTGGTCAATGAGATTTTTGTTTAAGGACTAAAATTGATACTCCAAAAACTAAAGGTTCTAGTTCAAATCACCCATCCTCTTCTCTGCTTCTTAATTCCCAACATTCCCCTAAAAAAAGACCTTCAACAAAAATGGTAGTTGAATTTTGACTAAAGAAATATAAGTATGTATATACTTGAGGATGCAGCTAAAAATTTTTGACAGTAAGCAAAAGATTAAAAGATGGAAATAGTACAACACTTTATTAACAAAGACCAAGAAAAATAATTGAAGAGACACAACTATAATTTACTTGACTGTTACGCACTGTACAGTATTGTTGCCATGAACAGTAATAGCTAAATAGCAACCTTGTTTGGGGAATTAGGTTCAAAGACTAGTAGGAAGAATCTTTTTCTTGGTTTTTTTTGTCGTAAATTAAATAATAAAATTTTGTTAATATGCGAAAGATGTTCACAAGTAGTAGCATGTTATTGAGATAGTGCATGAGTCGTAATTATCCTCTGTGGACAATTTGCCCCTTCAAAACCAGGACAAATACACAGGACAAAGTACACAGTACAAAAACATCACAATCAGCTAAAGAAAGCACATCAAATGAAAGAATAAAGGGTTACAACAATTCCTGACACTAAGAAACGAAAAGGAAAAGGGCAGAAAAGATTCGCATACAGGGAGGAGTAGAAAGATCTTCAATTTGGTGTCCAGATTCCAATTCTCGTTCCTTTCTCTACATATTAGTTAAGTATCAATCTGCAAAAGTTTGATACTTTTCTTTATACCTTCCTTTAGCATCATTTATTTTTAGTACTGATTACTGTTTCCATATGGCTACACTTTAATTAGATAGTCAAAACATTATTCTAACTTTGATAGGTTTGTCTACAGATTACTTGAGCATCACTTTGCATAAATTTAATACTTTTCTTTACATTTTAGTTCAGCATCATCTCAGTTAAGTTCTGATTACTGCTTCGATATGGTCTCATTTTAATTAGATGGTCAGCGTCATATGTAATCATGGAATATACATTTTCAAAATATTATTCTAATTTTGATAAGTTTGTCTACACATTACTTCAGCATCAATCTGTATAAATTTAATATTTTTCTTTACATCTTGGTGTAGTATCATCTCAGTTCAGTCCTGATGACTACTGTGATATGACTTTACTTTAATTAGATAGTCAGCGTGCAATGTAATTGTGAGATATACATTTTCAAAGTATTATTCCACCTTTGATATGTTTGTCTACACATTATGTTAGCACCAATCTGCATAAATTTAATACTTTCCTTTACATCTTTGTTCAGCATCATCTCTATTGCTTCAATATGGTTTCACTTAAACTGGACATTTAGCATAACATGTAATTGCTGAATATACACTAATACTTTTCTCTACTTCAGCATCAATTTGTATAAATTCAATATTTTTCTTTAGATCTTAGTTCAATATCATCTCAATTGAGCCCTAATTGCTGCTTTGATATGGCTTCATTTTAATTAGATAGTCAGCGTGATATATAATTGCAGAATATATATTTTCAAAGCATTATTTCAACTTTGATAGGCTTGTCTACACATTACTTCAGTGCCTATCTGCATAATTTAATACTTTTCTTTAAATCTTAGTGCAGGTTCATCTCAGTTCAGTCCTAACCATTTCGATAGAACTTCACTTGATTTAGATAGCGTGATATATAACTGCAGAATACACATTTTCAAAACATTATTCCAACTTTAATAGGTTTTGTCTACTTATTACTTCAGCGTCAATTTGCATAAATATAATACTTTTCTTTACACCTTGGTTTAGCATTATCTTGGTTCAGTCTTGATTACTACTTCGAAATGGCTTTATCCTCACGTCTTGATTGGGTCATTGTCTTATACGAGAATTCTATATCTTATTGTCAGGCTAAAATAAAAATTCTTTGTTTGTTGGATTTAGCTAATCTGGATAGGAACCTTTGAAAGATGTAAGATAATTTATATTTTGTAGCAATATATAATTATATAAGAGCTTAATCCATGTCTATTTTTAATAACATCTAGCACACATGGTGCTTAATAATCTTATATAAAAGATCCTTATATTTTTGCACTTGGCCTTCAATATTTTGCTATTTAGTGTCAGTGCCTAAATGTGTGTAAAAGTATTTATTTTCATGGCCTTCACTTGTAAATAAAGAGTTTCTTCACTAATATTTGTTTTTGCCATGTGATTGCTTTATTTCCGTTATGTCACAGCTATTTCTAAAAATTCACGGACTCAAATTTGTCAAAAAGATAAAAATTTAAATAGTAAAGTTGAGAACATTCCACGTAACTTTGAATACCTATGTTGTATTGTAAACATGAAACTTTCATAAACTTGTGTACTTAGAAAGGAGAGTTACGGATTTAACTTTGGCTGTTCAATGATGCAAAGGATGTACACTTTTTTTTTTTTTTTTTGTTCACACGATAAATTTTACTCTAACATAATTCTAGTCTATACTATGGAGAGAAGTAGACCCAAAGGAGTCAATTGGAGGATCTGGTGGCGACTAAACCACCACCGGACAGGTGCCTATACACCCGCTGGTGAAATTTTCAGGAAATCCTGGAGTGAGATGCAGGTCATGAGATTTGATCCCATGACGTACACCCAAGAAGAGCTACCCAAAGAGAACTATCCAAGGATAGCTTTAATCTCTACTTTGGTAGCCAACTTAGCTAAGCCAAGTTGGTTGGATGTACTTTTTCTTAACTTGGGGGAAAAACAAACATCAAACTTCCCATATTAAATATTTTTTTCAAGTCTTCAAAGTTGTGCAACTCCGTATTTGTTTCTTCATGAAGATATAACATTTCAATACGGATGCAGTTTGGATGGAGGGAGTTGGGTAGATATGATTTCAAATCCCCATTCCAAATCTCCTAGGCTGTCTGGAGAGAGGGATTTGGATTTTAGTTCCTTCAATTAATTGGATGAATTTTAAGACCTAAATGAGAGAAATTCATATCCACTTCAATTGGGATTTATTTCATATCCCTTATTCACCAATCCTTCGTATATCCTTCAACTACTAATCGCGATCTCTGTGTGTGTGTGTGTTTGTTTGTTTGTTTTGTGCATGAAAGAGAACTTACATTGGCTTGTCCTTCCCTGCATAAAGTGCCAGACAGAACAGAAAGGCGGCGTGAAGCTTGAACACAACTCAAGAAGGAAGAAGGAAATTTCAAATTTAAGTCTCGAATTTCTAAAAGATACTATAGAATCTCCTTAATTTTCTTACTTTTTAGTTTTCAACTGTTTTGTTAATTACAAATACTGCATGCCCTAGTGTAACTTTTACACAAACAAGGTATTCCAATTACAAAGGAATTCCAGTCTATTCATTTGAAATCCTTCCTTCAATTCAAATCCACCCGTCCAAATGGACCCTAATATCTTATGAAATTAGACTTTGGGTTTAAATATCTTTACAAGAAAAAAAAAATTAATACAACTTTTGACGTGGTGCAATTGAAGGTTTGATGAGGTTATGGTAAGAAACATAGCTTATCAAGTTGGGTATATGACACTCAAACATTCTGGAGAGGATCCATTTGAAACTCTCAGTAAACAAATCAGTTTACTTCAGATAGACTTGCGTGTTCAGAAAACCTTTTTCAAAGGGACATAAAGCACCCACCCATGTCTATGCCAGTCATAATGCTGGATCTGAATTCAACTCATTTAGCATAAATATTTAAGCTGCACTTGCAGCCGTATTTGATGAATGCCAACTTTTTTTTTGGATACCCTTATAGGCTACAAGCTATTCACTCTGTCGTGCTATTCTTTGGGATTCAGCGGGAGAAAAAACCCAAAGAAAAAAACAATGCCGAGCTCGAATACCAATTGCAATCAGCTTGATCAATACATGCATCCGTCTATTATGTTCTCATTCAACAACCTTATGATAAAGAGGTACCGAAAACAGTCACATCGCACATTTATAAGTATTTGAATCCCCAATCCCACATTTATAAGTATTCGAATATATTGTTCTAGATTACAATTATTGGGTTAATTATATTTACCTCCCTTGAGTTTTGACCAAAATTTCAAACCCTGATGTTTGGCTAATAAAAAATACCACCCCTCCCTCCCCTCCGGCGGGAAGGGCCAAGTAATTTCCATCACGGAAATGTGCGAAATGACTAAATGCCCTGTTATGAGCTGGACTAGAAGATTTTTAAATACAAATACCCAGATGTCGTTTTGAAGGTTTGAAAAAAATCCGCTTCCTCTTTTGTTCTTGTTTTTTTTTTTTCAATTTTATTTTTGCATCTTCCTCGTTATTAGTAATATTTTTAAAAGCTATTCAAGTAGCAGTTATGGCTATCAGTCACAGAAGCAACAACAGCAGCAGCCCAGCCCTCACCATTCTCCGCCACTTAGGGAAACCACCGCTGGACAGTGGAATTTATCCAAATCTGCACTACCAATTCAATTTTTGGAGTAAATCATGATTTCATCCCCGGATTTGCAAAAAGTGATTGACAAGCTAACAAACAAGCCTAAGTTTGACAGCTCTTCTTCTCCTTTACCAGTGAAATTAAGATAGCAATCCACAAACTGTGCAAAAAAATAGTCCTCATGAAAATTATAGCATGAGAAAGTGATCATTGAGAATTGTCTAATCAAGAGCCAACTATCCAAAACCATTTCGTTTTTAATCCACAAATCCGTAAAATTTGAAAATCCATTTTTCTTTTTTAGTTCCACGAATTTGTAAGATTTTTTTAGTAAAAAAAATGTCATAGGAAATATACGATAAAAACCCAACCCAGAACTAATATTCAAACCTTGAACTGAATAAGAATTTCTCTTAATAGCATCTCCATGGTGGGGAAACAATGGCATCGAGATTGAAGATTAGGAGCCATCTCTTTTTCCACCAAAAATCTCGCAATCCCAAACCCACCACTGGGCAATCCCTGAAAAGTTGAACAAAGTATTTTGTGATCATACAGAAGCTTTGTTTGATTCACCCGAGTCACTACTATCAACAGGAAATTCATGAAATCCATGGGAAGACGGTATATGAGTAATGTATATGTTTATAGGCCATTTCACGGGCCTTACATCCCAACATAAGTGGAAGTTTTGTTTTGGCAAAATATTTTCCTCAATTATTTAACCAAAAAAAATTTCTTAAATTTTATTTCTGGATTTTGTTCTAATAATTCTTTTTTTGTTTGGACAATTTTCTGTTAATTTGACCACTTTCTTCTTATTGCATGTTTTCCTTTTCCTAATCTTCTCATCAAAAAAATAAACAAATAAAAAATAAAAAAAGTTTGGGATGACAAATGGGCTCCATAAGGGCATTTTTGGATTATCGCACTAGTTTTTTTGCTGACATCAGCAATATATCTAACGTCTGGGAGGTTTTTGATGCCATTCAAAGGGTTGGACCGTTATTTGGTCAAAATTCAATGTTAAATTAGTAATATGGTCAAACCTCAATGGAGGTAAATGTAATTAACCCTTTTTTTAAGGCTCTAGATTACAGTTTCAGAATGGACCTTGAGTAGGCCTGTGTGATGGGTTGAGCTTTTGCCGAAATCTAATTCAGATCGACCCACCATATTTTTCATGGATTTGGGTTTAATTTCTCTAACCTAAACCCCACTCAGAGTAAAAAATGTAAGAAAGTCATGTTTTTAGGCGAGATCTGGTTTTGTGTAAGACTTAATATTTATATAGGTTGTGACTGCTTTCCCTTTTTTTTCCTTGTTGAAACTAATTCTAGTTGTTATTACAGTTGGTAGAAACTTTTTCAAGAAAAGGAAAAAAGGGAAGGCAAAGAAATGGAAGATTTGATGTGGAAGCAGATAATGCTTTTAAAATAAGTAGAATTAATTCATAATAGTTCTTTCTTTGATTTCATAGTATTATTATTGCATTCAATTTCTTGAATGTTAATTGTATATTTTAAAAATAAAAAATTAGATAGTATTTATATTTTTTGTAACTCTATATATGTTTGAATATTTTTACTTTAGTTATTTATTGTTAGTAAACGCCCAATGATACCCATTGGGACATAAATCGATAAGGGTCTAGATTTTGCCTTTTCAGAATCATAAGGGCCTAGCTTTATGGGTCTAGATATGGGTTTGGGATCCAGCTAAATTTAGTAAATCTAGTTCTAGTTTAAGGAGATTTAACTCAAATTCTACTCATTAACATGTTTAAATTTTTATATTACTTTCACAAAAGAAGATTGGGTGTTTAAAAGATTTGGTGGAGATTGGAACCATACATTGCTTATAAGAAATTTTACATATCATCCACTAACATAGTTCTTACATTGGTTGTGATGAGATTTGAGCATATTACTTTTTATGAAAATTTGATTCGTTCTTAGCAATTGAGCTGGATAGTGTTTTCATGGTACTGGGGTCACGACTACAAGGTATATGCGAGAACTAAGTGCTACCTCTATTTACTAGGTAGAAATCCTGATCTGAGTAGACAGTCCAAGGACCCACAACTGAGGGTAAATGTCTCTTAGCCTAATCATTTACTTACTATATATAAGGTAGGCAAAGGTCGGGCGAAGTGCTAAACAAAATTCAGCAATGGAGTTCATACTGCAAAGCCGTGCCACACCTATATTTGAAATAATAATCGAAAAAGCAATGGTACAAATTGCCACGTTAACAGCAAAATGGTTCAGGCAAATGAATCCTGAATTGTACCGAGCTGCCCAGTCAGGTAACTGGGATGAAATCCAGAAATTCACCAACGACCAATATCTTCGGGTGAGGGTGAGTGCAGGACTCAACAGTGTTCTCCATGTGGCAGCCGGGCACTCTGGTAACTCTGCAGATGCTGTTAAAGGAATCCTGGAAAGAGAGCCCGTTTTGCTGTTGGCAAGGAATTACCTCGGTGAGACGGCACTTCAATTGGCTGCGAGCATGGGGCACTCCAATGTGGTTCAGGCAATCATTGATTTTGTAAAAGAAACAGAACATTTTCGGAACTCTAGAGACAAAAAATTGAAGGAGTTGTTAGGAGCTCAAGATCTGAAAGGAAACACAGCCTTGCATGAAGCTGTTAGGAACAATTTCTATGAGGCTGCTAAATGCTTGGTTGAAGCAGATCGGGAGGCTCGGTATGGGGCGAATCGTGTGGGTGAAAGCCCTCTGTACCTGGCAGTCGAGAATGAAAATCATGGAATTGCCATCTTGATTTTGTCCAATTGCGAATCACCCTGTTATGATGGCCCGGATGGGAAAACGGCCTTGCACGCTGCGGCATTATGCAAATTCCCGGGTTTTAATACTTCTTTTGCTTTTGTTTTGTCTTTTTTATCTTTTCCTTACTGGCTGAAAACCTTCTTAGGTGGTAATACTTTTAACATATTCAAAGAGACGTTTGCTAAAAACAATTAAAAGTTGAAGTTTGAAATTTGGGTAAAAAAAAAAAAAGAAAGTACTTTTCATCCACAATTTTTGGGATATAAGCTAATTTATTCCCTAATGTTTCAGCAAAAACACATTTAGCACCTTGTGTTTCTGAATTTCGACCAATTAAATAATTTTAATGGAAACTCTCCAAGGGGATGGATTAAGTTGTTTGGAAGGGAAGGAGGGGAATGTAAGTGGGAGGTTCCAAGTTTGGACCTTCCCACTTACATGATTAAACAAAAAAAAAAAATACTGAAAACTCTCAATCGTAACAGAAAAAGAGAATGTGGCCGTTAGTAAAATTACCAGGGGTCAAATAGCTTAGCAGAGTCGATAGCGCTCCCACTATTCCATCTTCCCCTTTTCTCTCATAAATCGTAGCGAATTAAAAGAAAAAATTCTCCAAAAAACATGAATGTAGATTGATGCTTCTATCACGTATTCATTCATTCCTTTCCTTCTTCTTTTTTGGCTGCAATCTATCAACCTTTTCTTTTCCCCTGTCTATCAGGATCTCTACAGGAACACTGCTGGATAAAATTTTCGTTCATGTCACCTTTTTTTTTTTTTTTCTTTTCCTTTGTGAGCATGTCACTTCCTTCTTTTTTTTTTTTTCTTTCTTTGTGAGCATGTCACTTTGTTGTTGTTTGGTACATAGGACACAAGTCCTGCTTTCCTCCTTCCGTTTTTGCGCTAGAATTGATTTTTTTATGACAATATGCCCAAGCACCGGTTTTAACTATTTTTTGTTATCATTAAGGCACTGTTTGGATTGAAGAAAAGAGAAGGAAAGGAAAAGAGAAGATTCTAAAGCAAAGGAAAAAAGAGGATTCTAGTGGAAAAGAAAAGAAAGGAGCATATAGGAAATTGAAATCCATCCATCTTGTTTGAATTATGGAGGAAAAGGAAAAGAAATTATCACGAGTTAGTTATATTTTTATTCACAATTTAAAAGTTCAATTTGTAAATATGTAATGGATTTTTTAGGAAATTTTATAATTTTCAATAATTTTGATGTCTTTTCCCTCCATTTCCATCCACTTACGAATGGAAAGTAAGTTGACAAAAAAATAACTAGATCTTATCCCTCCATTCCTCTTCGTATCCTTTCCTTTCCCTTCTCAAAAACCAATCCAAATATTAAAAATCTTATATCTCTGTTTTCTTTCCTTTTCTTTCCCTCCGATTCCCTCAAAAAAAAAAAAAAAGCCTAAATTTCTGTTTTGTAGAGCTAATCAGTTGCCCCTTTTTCTTGTTTTTGAAAATCCTATTCTATTAAAAGGAGGAATCTTAGAGAGAAGAAATAACAGTTGATAGTATTTACACTAATGTAAATAATGAAAAGTACTAATATAATTAAAACAGTCAAATACATTTTTGAATTAATGCAGAGCAAAACATCATTTGATTAAAGTATAACATTTAATAGTATTTAAAACGTGTAGAGAATATGTTCAGGCACTAATTTATTTCGGATCATGAGATATGGAAATGTCACACGGCAAGACTTGAGTTTCACCTAATATTCTCTCGAAACTGCGCAGAGTGCGAGGAAATGATAGAGCTGATGTTGAAGAAGTTGCCAGGACTTACAAAGGAAGTCGATAGATATGGATGGACGGCGCTTCACTATGCTGCGAAGTTTAACTGTCAAGAAGTAGTAAGGCTTTTAATATCTGAAGACAAGACCATGGCTTATCTTTCTTCCCATGATGGCTTCAAGAGTGCTCTGCATATAGCGGTTATTCATGGCTCTCTAGGTGTGATACGGGAAATACTATATTACTGTCCAGATTGTTGGGAGGATGTCACCGGTGAAATGCAGAATATTCTTCACCTTGCAGTAAAACACGAACATGATGAAGTTTTAGAATTCATATTAAGTAGTTCATGGGCAAGTCACCTCATCAATCGGAAGGACGTTGATCGGAACACTCCCCTCCACCTGTATGTTGCTACCAACAACTTAAAGGGGCAAGATCTAGTAAGTCACCCCGGTATAAATCGGAATGCCATCAATAGAGCTGGCCTGACTCCACTTGGTCTGATAAATTGGAATGCCATCAATAATAAAGGTGGCCTAATTCCACCTGACCGGATAACCGAGTCTGACGAGCTCATAGCAGCTAGACAGGTAAAACATTTCCGACTTCCCTTTATAGTATGATTCCTTTAAATTTTCCTTATATATAAATCGCATGGGTTTGTCCAAAAAAAAGAGGATACTTGCATAGAAAAATCTGTCTGCAAGCATATATTATGTACATCTATGTATATTATATTAAACATACTACTTAAAGAGTGTGTATAGTTTCTGTTTTCCTATTCTGAAGCCTAGTTATGTAATATCAATAGTGAGCTTTTAGATCAGAAATATAGCAGAAAAAGGGGGGAAGTTTAAGAAATGGAGAGAGGAGAAGGGGAATTTGAAACTAACTCATGAGATCTCAACCGATTTGAAATTGATTGAAACAAGAATTCCTTAATTTTCTTGAGGAGCAAATGCGTAAACTGGAAGGAAACTTTTTGTGAGTTAATGGTAGAAATTTCTGTGGTAAAGCTTTAGGAAAAGAAGGAAGAATGAAAAAAGAATTATTTTGCGGCCCTATGCTCCTTCCTGAAACTAAAGTCTTGAAGGCTAAAATTGGTGGGACAAATTAACTTATCCAATTGGTGAGTCCGTTGCGTCCCAGATATAGAAATAGCTTGAATAGCATCTCTCTTACATTAGTAATTTATAGTCCATAATAAACAATAATCCTGGTTTTTATTTCAGCTACTTTTTTTTATTGTAGAAAATACCTAAATTTGTACTAATACAGTACTCAATGTGCATTGTTGAGCAGTACGATTAATAAGTATGCTGAAAGAAATGGACACGAAAATATTCAAACGGCATGATTGATTCCAAAGAATATACAGAAAGATCACAAATTAAATATAGCTTCTCTTACTGCATATGTAATTATGTAGTCTTTCATGTGTAAAACAATGCATAGAAAGACTGCCAATAGTTTAATTTTTATTCATATGTAAATGTAATGTTGATCTAAACTATCTCAAAATCAAGCATTTATACATTAAATTTATTCGAATGTAAGGTCAAAAGTTTGAAGTGAAATAAGTAATATTAGTATATAAGAAAAGTCAAGTGACAAAAGTCTTAAGGAAAATGAATGTCATTTTCTCAATTATATGTGTAATATCCTGATTTTCTTCACCTTGAGTTTAATTTTTCTTTTGTTACAAAATATATATACTATACTACTTACGCAGAACATTTAATGAGATTTCTAAATAATATCAACAATCAAAACCTATTTTTCTTATCTTAACAGAGTAATTTTATGGAGGAACAATCAAAACCTATATGCCCAGGCCTCTCACAAGCTTTCCATGCATCATGTCACTTAGCCAAACTATGAATCATGCATAGTATCCACCATTACCATAAACAAACTAAAGTCAAATTCTTAAACTCATAATAAAGCCTTTACCAAGATGTCAAGAGCTAGTAGATTCAATGAGTGTCATAACAAAATTTTTGAATTGTGATTGGGTTTCTTATGAAATCAAATTAAATCTGCAAGTGTAGTTATCTGTCAAGAGATGCTGTCCAAAATTTCTATTTATCTATACATACTTTGGTTGAAAGGGGAGAGATAGCACCTATTCAGGTCTAGAAGGAAGAGAATGGAGAGGAGGAGGAAGCGAGATGAAAGTTTGCAGCAAGTTTCTTGGTGGTAGGGAGAAGTAGTGATGCTTTTGCAAGTAGTTGCTAGATTCACTTATTTCTACTGTCTTCCATTTATATGTTAGATAATTTCTTTCTTTTGCTTTTTTTTTTGGGTTACTATATCTTTTTATCATTTGACTCAGAAGTTATTTTTTCCCCTTATCTTTTTGTTATACCATTTTAGTATACCTATTACTGACTCTAGATTTTTTGTTCTTTGCAATTATACTTTTTCTTGTTTAAGGATTTGAAAAACAACTTGTTGTTAGTCTTTTGAAAACTATTTATTTGGAACATTTATATATTTACTTTTTCCAAAATGAATATTCTTTTGTTTTCTTCTAAAAAAGATTTTTCTTAGAACTTCATATAAAAAAGATAAAAAATGTGTCTTGGTAAATCAGATATGTTTGCTTCTTCTTCTTCTTCTTCTTCTTCTTCTTTTTTTTTTTTTATCATTTTTTAGGTCTACGAAATTGCTCTCTTATAAAATTCTTATTTCTATTTTTCAAATTTGTTGAACGATGGTTTTTTGGTCATTTTGTTCAATCTATTAACTGGGATCAAACATTGTTATGGACAAGGGGGTAATCGTAATTTGGTCAGACTATGAGATTTGTTTGGTAATTTGGACAAACCTCAAGGGAGGTATATGTAATGAACCCAAAAATAAAAATAAAAAAACTAAAACAGCCCAAACATCTGCCTTACTAGCAGCTCCAGGTCGTGGGCTCTTGAACAGTTCCCAAGCGTTTCTGAGGAAATACAGATGACATACTTGCGTCCTCATAGCTTTAGTACGAGCGTGAACAATCCAAATTCTACAACTCCATAGAACTCTCGGTGTTTCTTGTCCTTCTTTGATGACCTCTCTTTCTAGAAGTTGTTCTATTTCTCACTCTTAAAAAATCTTGCAGTTTCCACTAATCCTGATACTACTGAGCAAGTCCTTGGGCGTTTGCCCCTCTTTTTCCTCATCTATTTTTGTCGACCATTGCTTGTTTCCAATTTCATATCATGATTGGTCAATTAGCCAGTTAGTTCTTTGTATGGAAATACCTTCAAAAAAATCAAAACCTTTACATCCTTAATAGCACTACTAGGCTCGCTTGACACAATTAATCCATTTTAAAATGAGAAGTGTTGGGAACACTAACAATATAGACACCAATTCATCCTTCTATAGTAGAACTCTTAAAGTTTAGTGGGCAGGTACATACCATTTCGTTAAGAAACTAACAAAAAGCTGAAAAAGCTGAGAATTATACATACATACATACAAATATAAACACAGACACACATACACACACACACACATATGCATTTCTATTTACAATTCTACGTGTACATAAGGAGCCTATACATAGGGTTGCGCACAAGAAAGAAATGAGATGGTCCAAGCATAGCCTTGCCAATCAAGATCATCAAGTCAAATTAAATATTGACACAATATAATGAAATCAAATTAAGTATTACAATTTTGGTAAGAGTCCCCTCAAGTTGGAGTGTATGCAGATTAGGCATGCCCAACTTGCATTTCAAGTAGTGAAAGTAATCGTGCCCAAAGGATTTGGTGAACATGTCTGTATTTTGGTTCTTCGAGGGTACTTAAGTAGGCTGGATTAGACCTTTTAGCTATTTCTCACAAACAATGTGGCAACCAATCTCAATGTACTTAGTTCATTCATTGAAGCTACAGGATTTTCTACAATATGGATTCCTAGCTACAATATAGAATTAGTTTAGTAAAAGGATAACCTAAATCAGGATGCAGAAAAAAACCGAACAAATTCCTAGTAGTAGTGGGCATAGAGCGATAAGACCACCTTTGCAAAAAATGGAATTAGACCCCAAAAAATGCATTAGACAACAATAGAACATCAAGTCGTGGAACAACTTGTGATGCTTCAGGCTAAATGAGCTAGCCTAATAACTTTTGAGCGGGAACTATAGGGTCAAAATGGTTAATGCAAGTTATTAGTATTTTGATGGGTCCAAGCATATAAACCATTTCTTTAACAAATGATATCCTTATACGGGACAGAATTGGAGGTCTCACATTCACAGCCCCTTGGTCTTTTGCATCCTCGCAAAATCCAGTTATATTCCAAACTGCTGAATCAATTGTGCATGAATCTAGAAATGGTTCTTTTCCTTAGGTCAACATAACAATTAGTTCATTCACTCTAATCTAGTTGTAACTGAGGGTACAAATGAATCAAACTGCTTGCAGGCTAATTCGGTCAAAATTCAACTTGCTTGACTCAAGCTATTTAATTCAAATCAAGTATAGAGATATTCAACTCATTAGCTTGTGAGCCAACTTGAATGCATATATACTTTTTTATTTTTTATTTTTTATTTTAATAGTGAAATTACATATGTATCTCTAATATTTTATTATTTATTAAGAAAAAGGACTATTTTATTTATTTTTTAAAAGTAAAAAATTATTTCATTTATTTTTTAAGCTCGACTAAGTTCAAATTTTAGGTTAAACTCAATCTCGAACTTTCTATCGAAAGTTCATCGAGTTCGAGACAGAGCTCAAATTTGGTAAAATTGAGTCAAACTCACCTCAGTTAGACCAAAATTAGACTCATTTTGAATTGTTTGCAGCTCCAATTCAAACCATAACATCACTTGGTCTAGGCTTACCCAACACTAGGATTACGCAACATTCCCTCTCTGATTCACTAAATTTGTCATCAACATTTGAATAATTTGATTATATATTATTCTTTCTATCTTATTATTAATATCATTATTCACCTTTTTCACCAGCTCAAAATTTAGAGTTTCACTATATTTTTTTCCTTCGTAATTACCAACTTACCTTTATATGAGTTTTGGATGATTAACAACTTGCGGTGCCCATGCAAATAGTTTTTGGTTTATGATATACTAGGTGCATCATATTTCAACAACCATTTTTTGGGACGTGTTTGTGCGTGACCCTACTGTTCCAAAAGGAGTGGGAATGTTTTCATCCGGCTAACAAAGGAAACGGGATCCATCACACAATACTCATTTCCTCTACCTGATCTGACTAACTACCAATATATACAAGGGCAAAGCTGGAACAATCTCCATCAAAATCAATGTTAGTGCACTGTATAAAAGGTTGGAATTTCGAAAAGTGTCTTTAATTTCAAGACGGAGAGACTAGAACATAATATGCTTAAATAAAATTTGTTCAAATGTTGCTCCGTAACTTTTTTGTTAGTTAATTAATCAACAATTCAAGGTCTATCTCAACAATAAGTAATATGGGGAACGTTGACTATAGTATATATTTTGGAAGTATGCAAACTAAAATTAAACTAAATCTGAGCAGGGAAAATTGAAAATTATACTTCAATTGAATTTGGATTAAGGACCAATTAAAGCAAAATTAAGAAATTTAAGAACTTAATATACATTTTAAAAAGTTAGGGGACAAAATAGGACAACTACTATAAGTTGATAGACTATTCGAGTCATTTACCTATATACGTACAGGCACACTCGTATAAATACATATATAATTACCGAATCAATAGGCATAGAAGAATTAGACAAAATCTTAAAAGAAGCTTTTTCCTTGGGTTTAAATTCTTCAATTGGTTTGTTCATGAGGTATTTCAAGCAAACTCCATACATCTTAGTGCACCATTTGACAGTGTTCAGTATTCATGTTTCTAATAGCAATTAGCAAATCAGTTTTCTTTCAACAAATTATGGTCTCTTAGCATAACTGGGTTTTATTCAGACTTATGAAGATTAACAATTTCCATCGACTTTTTTTTTTCCTTTTTGCGCAAACAATTACGTTGTCTCTTAGCTCATTTTCAGAAAGAAATTAAGGGCCAGCTCGAGCAAGCAGGTGCTAACCCAAGAATCGGTAAAGTTACCACAAAGAGTGAAGCAAAAGAGGTTGACAAAGATGAAGAGGAAAGGTTGATTAAAATCAGTGACTCTTACATGATTGTCGCTACACTGATAATTACAGTGACTTTTGCAGCTGGTTTTACCGTCCCAGGTGGCTTTGAAAGCGGTGATGGTCTCAATAAAGGCATGGCAACTCTAGCAAAGAAAGCAGCTTTCATTGTCTTTGTTGTTTCGGATTCACTGGCTTTGCTGTTCTCTGTGCTTGTAGTCTTACACCAACTTGTAGTCCATCTTAGGCCGAACCTTTCGAGTTACCCATTGAAACTGTACTCCAGTGAAGAAGGTATTGGATATGCTATACTAGCAATGGTGGTAGCATTTATGAGTGGCCTCTTTGCCGTAATACCAATCCGGGGCACAAAGATTTATCTCTATGTAGTCATTGCTTTGTTCGGCTTCTTTACAGTGCTTAATATTATTGAATGGAGGTAAAATCATTTCAGTCTAACTTTGTATCAGAGCTTATTATGGTTGAATTTGTTCTTTGCCATGCTCAGAGAGTTAAATTTCATGCATTAGATAGTTCTTTGCGGTAGATTAGTGTGAGCTTAAGCCCGAGCCTCCCTTCTGCAAAAACAATTAAATTATGAGATAACTGAATAAAATTTGGGAATTATGTGTGAGATGTTAAGAATTTGAAGGAATATAATTTAGGGACCTTTCCAAATTTGAGATTATTCTTTACTGCTTATTTACTATTTCTCTCTCTTCCTAAGATTCCTTCTTTTCCTCTTTCTCAAGGGTGAGACTTGTGGCTTGGAGATCCCTCTTTTGGGCACCAGTAAGGTAAGATGTCTAATTGGTGTTGTTTGTGGTTGATTTTACTGGAAGAAATGTCAAGGAATGTGATGGGGAACAATGGTGGAGGTTGTGTGCTTAAAATGTATGATTTTGAGCATGCGTGTCTTTTCAAATGGAGGTCGAATAACCTTTAGATTAAGTTCCCAATGAGTCTAGCTAATGAGCGGGAGCTTTCCCCTTCCCAGTAAGGGAGAGGTGGAAGTTAAGAAACTTTGAGAGAGATAATGTGGGGCTGGAATTTGGGACATCTAAATCTTAAAGTCTCAATAATGTATAGAAATTATTTAAGATAGTTCCTTGTGCTAAGTTAATGTGAACAAACTTTGGGAATTATGTATAAGATGCTAAGAATTTGAAGGAATTAATAGTACGTTTGTGAAATTCAATTTGAAGATCTGTCCCAAATTAAGATTAATTTTTTTTTCTTGAGCAATCGAGATTAAATTTAATCACATATTACTTGTTCTATCTCTAAGGTTCCTTCTTTCTGTCTTTCTCAAGGTTTGTTATGGCTCGGAGATCCTTCTTTCTGGCTCAACTAAGGTAAGATGTGCTAATTTGTGTTGTTTATGTTTGATTTATGGAAGAAATGTCAAAGGAATATAGATTAAGGGCGTCAGTGCTGGAGATTTTGTGCTCAAAATGTGTGATTTTGGGCTTGCATGTCTTTTTGTGTGAGCTTGGCATATTTGGAAATCTTTCTTTATGATGGTTTCACGGCACTGGAGTGACTAGACATTGGATTGTCATGTCCTTCGGATGCAGCGTTTGGTAGTCCTTGTATATGCATGCTGCGTCCGAAAAGAGTCCAGAAGCTTAGAGTCCAAAAACGTGGGTTTAAATGTACAAGCACGTTCAGCTGTCCGAACGTCATGGCACGCATCCTAAGCGCCCGGACGCAAGGGCTCGATCATACATTCATCCCTTAACCCATCCAAACATCTGCAAGAAAGCTTTTTTCATCCACAACTGTATGCTTTTAAGTTCAGAACCATAAAAGTGTGATATGTTTGGATTGTTTATCATGATTGGGGTTAATAATTGAGCCTGTTTGAATGATATACAGGTTGAAAATGAAACAGTGATTGGAATTACTTGAGTTGAGTTTGCATTAGCTCGCATTGTTCAAGGTAAGTAGTACTTCTTGTTCTCTTTAGTAGATGAGGCTTTATGAACTCCAACAATTTTGAGAACTAGTTTGGGCATTGTTATGTTCTTCCCTTTTGTACATAAATATCCACATTTGGTCTTTTATCAATATCAACAAATATAAAACTGTTACGACGTGAGATGATATAAATTGTCTTGAGTGATTTGTTGATAGTCAATGGATCTAGTCTTACCTATGTAACCCTTTGAATCGTCTCAACCAAATTATAGTAGAGTTTTGGACCATGGTAACTAATTACATTCAAATTTGATTCCATGATTGGCAGCTGGATATATAACGTACATATATATGGATAGAAGGTCGAGTATGTATTGAGTTTGTATGTGAATAAACGTACAATTGATCATTGTTTATGACGGCATGTTTTGATTGTAATTATGAACTTGATGCTTGTTGTTTGTCATTTTTTATGAAATGTATTATGCTCTATAATATGTTTCGGTCAATAGGAAGTACTTGAATAGTTTATCAGGCAAGACATTGCTCATACCTCATTGTTGTATTATCTCAGATGATGATGCTTTCTTGAGGACAACTTTGGCAAGATTTGTGCAGTCATTGGAGTAGATTTGATGTGCCTTTACTATTGGTGATTGATTAGACTTGTGTGCATATTCTTGATTTTGCACTAATGGCTTGTAAGAAAATGCATTATGCTGCTAAGTACTCAAACTTCCGTTTGATCCTTTGGAGTTGTATCAATGGATGTAACACTTACTATGGCTGTGTACTTGTGTGCTAATGGATCGATGATATGTGACAGTAGCAAGGGCTGTCGTTCCCCCCTTGCACCCCAGCGCTGACCCCCACCCCCAGCTTCTAAGAACTCCTGACTTCATCACCGTCATTAATGCTATATATTACTACGGTTTCAGTGTTATAGTGGCTTTGATACTTCATGTGTTGTGCTCTTGTGGTTACTACAAAAGACATGTTAGTGCTGTTTCTCATGGCCGTAACAATTTGATTGAAAGTTGGAGCTAGAGTTTCTCATGATTTATTTTTGTTTCGTTGCTTTAAGCCATTAAATTTTATAGTTAGGAACTCAAAGTCGGAAAATTTCTTTCCATATTTTTGCGGCTTTAACTACCACCACTAACCATTGACAAATTTAGTTTTATGTCCATTGCATCTAACAGTTCTCAATAGGAAATAAACTTACATTTTAATGTCAATGGTAAATTTTCTACAGCTTCTTTTATATACAAATCAAGTGTTTATGATGTTTCTTTCAGTTACATTCAACTTATCTTGAATTACTTATTTATTTTTATTATAAGACAAAAATATTATTTTCATCACTAAATATTTTACATAAAATATATCTCAATATTTTAATGCTTAGAACAACCCGAAGTGCTATTAAAGCTAGCTATTTTTTTTACCATATAAAAAGGTGAGCTCTATTTTAAGCACCTATAATATATTTATTAAAGTTATTTTCTCAACCAAAACCTGGGCATTTTTTAAGTGAAACTTAACACTTTGGTAAATTAGCTAACCGCTATTTTAGCAATACTTTAGAATATTTTTAAACTTATTTGATGCTTCATAAGCGAAAATTCACTTTCTTACAGTCATTTTTGTTGAAATGTTACTACTTTTCTAGCAAAAAAGGCAAGTATGTTAGCAAAATTTACCAGTTTCTTGTAAATCTTCTTACCTATTAGGTACAACTTGTTTAGCAAAAAAAATTACTTCACATTTTTGGAAAAAATCTTTCCACTTCATTAACATATCATAGTATTTAATTAGCACATATTACTAAGTTCATAGAAAAATTATCGTTTTTTCTTCAACATTTAATATCTATTGAAAAACACTAGCTATTTTGATAAATTTGGATGGGATGCACTTCATTATGCTGCTAAGTTCAATCATCAAGACGTGGCAAGACTGTTATTGTCCATTGACAAGTCCACGGCCTATGTTTCTGCGCAAGGTGATGATTTCAGGACTGCTCTACATATTGCTGTAATTCATGGACATTTGCAGTGGTTCAATAGCTTTTATGCCATTGCCCAGGTTGCTGGCTGAAGATCACTCGCAAACGTCAGAATGTCCTTCACCTTGCTGTCAAATATGAACAAAGAGAAGCAATGGAATTCGTCTTACAAAATTCTTGGGCTTCTGAGCTCATTAATCAAAACATAAAAATGGAAACACGCCTGTCCACATATATGTGCTACCGAAGAACTTACTGGGATTAGCCTTGTAATCGCCCTTATGCGGATGTCAATGCTACCTAACAGTTTAGGTTCTAGTTTCAATATCTCTCATTTACAGTCAAAAATTTTCTTTAAAAATATGCACACATATACACACAGCAAACACACACACACACACACACATATATAGACACACACTGCTGATGAATATTTTGCTAACAAAATAACCAAGCATGAAAAATTGTAGGGAAAACAAAAATTCTCATGGAAAATACTTTGCCAAGAGAAAATTTTAGGTTATCCTACCAATTGGTTTTGGACCCTCTCTTAGGTTGAGTTGTAGTTGGTAAGTGAGAGTGTAAATATTAATTTAAAATTTGAATGTGTATCAATTAGTGATTGATAGGTGGATGATTGATATCTATTAGTGATTGATATCTGTTAGTGATTGATATCATTTAATAATTGATATCAATCAGTGAGTGATAGGTGATCGATATCAATTAGTGATTGATATCAATCAGTGAGTAATAGGTGGTAGGACATTTATTCTTGTAAGCCTATAAATAGGCATTTGTATCATTGTATACAGGGAAATGAAACATAAGAGAAAATTCTCTACAAACTCTCTGTATAGTTTCTCTCTCTAGAGTTTGGCTTCCTAACATGGTATCAGAGTAGGGAGTCTAGGACCTCTGCTCGAAGCGCTACTCTGATCTAGTCATAGACAAGAACCATGGCTGAATCATCTGCACTAATGGAAAGTGGGAAATGACAGAATAACACGATTCTGGAAGACTTAGCCACAAGAATGGTGGAAGTCCTGAATAGGTGTCAGAAACTTACACCGAACAGTGATTTCTTGGCAGTTCAGATTAGGATTAAGTTAGATGATACTAACTATGCCTTGTGGTCCCAGATAGTCAAGATGTACATCTTGGATGAGGACAGATTGGGATACATCAATGGTGAGATTCTTCAGCTTTCACCAGCAGATCTGGCATACCGACAGTGGCGGACTGAAGATCCTATCATGAAGAGATGGTTGATAAACAATATGGATCCATCCTTAATAGGTACCTTTATTTGTTACCCGACAGCAAAAGTGGTATGGGATGCTGCTGCTACCACATATTTCAATGGGGCTGATATATTCTAGTTATATGATCTGAGACGAAAGGTGACCAAGCTGAGACAAGCCGGTGGGGCAATTGAGAAGTGTTACAATGACCTGCAGGGCTTATGGAGGGAAGTTGACTTTCGTCGACCGAACCCAATGGAATATGCTGCCGATATCGGTAGATATAACTCTCTCGTACAAGAAGAGAAGGTATACACTTTTCTTGACGGGTTAGATGACCGAATGGATCAGATTCACAGTGATGTTTTGCGGATGAAACCATTTTCATCAGTAGAAAAGGCATACACCCATGTCCAACGAGAGGATAGTAGACAGTCGGTGATACTGACAGGGAAAATAATCCAATCGACACCATCATGCCATCAAAGGGGAAGAAGAATGAGCTGATCATAGTACCCAAGATTGAGCCACTGACGGAGGAAGATAGCTGTACTCATTGCAGTAAGAAAGGACATACACAAGATACATATTTCAAACTGCATGGGTATCCAATATGGTGGAAAGAATGCAAAGGGCGAAATCAACGGACTAATCGATTGAATATTGTTAATCAGAATGGAAGCTCCAGAAAAGTGGCTGTTGCAACTACTGATACAACAATAGCTACTGTTTTTAACATGGCCCAGGTGCCTTCCAGGTCTTCTGACAATCAGCATGAAGATACGAACTATCCTAATCAACATGATAGAGTTGGATTGTCAATTTAGGAGCCACTGATCATATGATGTATGATTCTAATGATTTCTCATCAATAACTCAGCCAAGACGGTCGAGGAATTTCAATGCCAATGGTGTTCAGTATCCAATTACAAGAGCTGAAACTATTACTTTATACCCATCTCTATCTCTACCAAATACTTTGCTGATTCCCTCACTGTCAAATAAGTTACTATCAGTAAGTCAAATAACAGCTAATCTTAATTGTGTAGCACTAATGTATCCGACCTTTTATCTTCTTCAGAAAATTCTCACAAAGGAGATAATTGGTCGTGGTACTAGGAGGGAGGATCTATATTACGTTGATGATGATTTCAGTCTCAGTAGAGTCAATTAGACGAGAAGTGTTGATAACACCAAGAAGCGAGAAATTTGATACATGAAGCATCTATTTTCAGACCTCTTCTCGAGTATCAATATTGTTGATTTGAAATATGAGACGCGTGTATTAGGCAAGAGTCATGGGGTCCCATACCCTACTAGTTTGCATAAGTCTGATACTCCTTTTGCTTTAGTACACTCTGATATTTGGGGGCCATCCCCGATTACTTCATCTACTGGAGTCCGTTGGTTTATCACTTTCGTAGATGACTGTACTCAAATGACTTGGTTGTACTTGTTGAAAAATAAGAATGAAATCCTTTTGTTTCATGATTTGTACACAATTTTTAACTACAATCAAGATCATTCGATCTGATAATGGTGGAAAGTATGATAACCGATCACTACAAGAGTTCTTTAATGCCAACAGTCTTATACATGAAACATCTTGTACCCAGACCCTACAACAAAATAGAGTAGCTGAAAGAAAGAATCAGTATATAATTGAGACACAAGAGCATTATTGATTGGTGCAAATGTTTCGAGCCAATACTAGTCCGATGCAGTCACAACGGCAGTCCACTTGCTAAACAAATTACCTTCCAAATCTGTCAAACTTCAGACCCCGCTAGAAGTACTGTCTCAACATTTCGCTCTATCATCGATTCTGATGCTTCTAGCACGAGTGTTTAGCTGTGTAGCATTTGTTCATCTACACAAGAATCAACGAAGTAAACTTGATCCTTATGCTGTTCGGTGTATCTTCATAGGGTATGCAGTGTACAAAAAAGGATATCAATACTATGACCCGACCACCAGTAGGATGTATGAGACAATAGATGTTATATTCTTGGAGTCAGAGACTTGTTTCTCATCAACATCCAATTCTTTCCTTTAGGGGCAGATGAGGGATATGGAAGAAAAGAATTGGCCAGGATTAGCGTGGCCATCTTGGACTACTGATTCAGTTGGTGAAACTACTGGCGATGATGTTGCTACAGATTCTCCTACTGATAATGCTAATGATGCTGCCTGTGAGGGTCTCAAAATTTGTATTTTAATTTTAAAAAATGCATAATAAAATTAATATTGTGTTTATATATTAAAATATGAGTGAATTTATGTTTTAAGTGATTAATTACTAATTTAGAGAATTTTTTAAGAATTATTTGTCGGTGTGCGTGGCCAGTTTAAGCGTTAATTTTTGCTCCGAAGTGTTAATAGTGACTTTAAGTTGAAACCGAGCATATATAGAGATATTACAGAGATATATTTAAGGTTGGACAGTGCCAGAATGAGATAAAATAGTAAAAGTTAGAGTGTCGAGCGTGACGCGACAAAAAGTGGTCAAAAGACCACTTTTCCTTAAAATGGGAAAATGTCACCTTTTTGTCTCATAAAGCTTGACTTCTTGGCTTCTTGAGCTTCACATTTTCAGCCACAACTTAGAGCAGAGAGAGAGAGGGAGGCTGAGAGCTCCAAGAGCGGGAGAGAGAGAGCGAGTAAGCTTGCATTTTCTTCCATTTTCTTCTTCCTCAAATTTCTTGAAGTTGTGAGACTTCATTGGAGGACTATAGCTTGTTTCTTCTCCACTTTTTGGCAGCCGTGTAAGGGTGAGAGAGAGAGGGAGAGGTCCGAACCTTGAGGGAAGAGAAAAGTCAAGAAATAAAGCTTGTTTGAGTTGTGTGTTGCTTGATCTTGAGTTCTTGGCGGAAATCACCATCAAATCAAGCGGATTGTGGGCTAAGATTGGAATTTTTGGAGTTATCAAGCTTGGAGTATCATGCTTGAGAAGTGCTCACGAGATCTTGTTTGATCTTGTTAGAGCTAGTTAGATCTGAAGGTATAAGACTCAAACTCCCTAGATCTAGCTTGATTAGTGTTAAATATAGTAGATCTATGGTTCATTTTGCTAAGAATGCTTATGTATGAAACATTTGAGTTGGGCTCTTGAATTCCCAACTTAGGTAGCGGATTTGAGGTGGCTTTTAGGTAGCGGACTTGAGGACCTGATTGTGATTGTATTTGCTGTTTGTGAGATGAGATTATTTTGTGGTTAGAAAGTAGATTCTGTAGTTGAAAAATTCGAAGGAAAATGACAAGGGTTGGCCGAACCATGCTTGGCAATTTTGATGTGTGATTTTAAAATTTTATGATGTTTCTTGATGAGATTTGCTTAAGTGTATCTGCATTAAGATCGTTTATGAGTATATGTTTAAAAGAGTTAAAATCTTGAACTTTTATGATGAGAAATTGAATTCCACTAAATTTTGAGGTAAAAGTGCCATTTTGGATAGATTTGAGGGTTTGAAATGTTTTAGCTAATTTTCATGAATTTTGTGCATTGAAACCTAGTGAAAATTGTTTGAAAAATGTGTTAGAACCTTGGTTAAAAGTTTAGTGTTGAGTTTGAATTCGAATTAGTGATTTTGAAATGAAAAACCTCACTTTATTTCAATGTGTTAAAAGATTAAAAGTTGCCTGGATGGAGTACATCGATAGAGTTGTTTGGTTATGTGAGATTTGGATTTGAGAATGGAATTTTATAAAATGAGTTAATGGAATTTTGTAAAGAACTTTGATAAAACAAGTGAATGAGTTATTTGAGTTTAGTTTCGCTATTTGTGAGGTGAAACTTATTTCTTCCTTTTTCTTAATAATAGAAGGTGAGAAAGGACTTGAACCAGGTCCCACCTTGAAAAATGAACTTGACTATTGTAGTGAATTTCAATGTTTGTTATGTACTTACGTGAATATGATTCGAAATGTGTTAGACAAGTGATTTGATTTGAAATTGAGTTTTCAAAATATTAAGTGGGGTGGTGTGTACTTCATATCACCTACCTTTATTTGAAATAAAAGGAAAATGAAGTGAAAGTGTTTTGCAGTGACTTGTATTCCTGAAACCTATCAGTGAGCCCTTCGACTCGAGCCGGAGGCTAGACCTAGGTCGAGAAGAAAAGGACGAGCCATGGGGTTAAGTGATAAAAGTGCAGTGATATATGCTCGAGACTTGGCATATGGACTTGTCTCCAATGAAGAGCAATTAACTAGTGATATAAAGTGCAGTGATTAAACTAGTGATATATAGTGTTTGGAGTCGGGTCCGATGGGGGTTTGGAGGAGTAAGGAGTAAGTGAAGGTCTACATGGTTTATGTGTATGAAAGTTGACGGAGTGTCAATTATCTGATTTGAGATCGAGCATCGTGGATCCCGACTCCTGAGAGCTTCTTGTATCCTCTCTTTTAGTGTTACTTGCTTTCTTTATGTGTTTATTATTAAATTCGAATTTGAAGTGACATGTTATATGTGCCATGTGCAATGTATGGAACTCACTGGGCTTTTTAGCTCACTTTTTCCTATTGTTTTCCTTAACAGAGATTGAGTACCCAAGTGAAGGAGCCAATCATTAGGCTTTGAGTTTATTTTTGTTTTTGATATGACAAGTTTGAATTGTGATTTTGAGAGTTATATAAGAATTTTAATGTATGATTATGTACTTTATGTAATTTGGGGTTTGTAAGTTTGAAACAATGTATTTGAAAGACATCATTTGGTTTGATGTGAGAGTGGTATTTTAACTTGGTTCATTAGTGATAGTTAAATGAGTGAGTCCTGACGAGAGTTAAGCAGGTGGTCCACGGATACCTTAGGGTACGCCCTAGGGAGAAGTAGGGCTATCACAGGTGGTATCAAAGCCTAGGTTTGAATAATTTGGGTATAGTGAGAGTTATTAAGTTATTGGAGAGTTTAGTAGGTTAAGAGAGGAATGTTAAGTGATGGTTATCGTTTATGATTAAGTGTTAATGAGATTTAAGTTCAAATAAGTTCTAATGGGGTCCATTTTGTAGGTTATGGATTTTGGTGGTGGTGATGATGCCGTTCCGAGAGACCGACAGCCTGTGGTGACATACCGACCCAGGGCAACGGGTGTTCGTAGGGCGTATAGCCCTAGGACTAGACTTAGGAGTGATTGTGATTGTTCGAGGACTCATGCCTACCCTGATAGAGTGGTTTTGGCGATCTACTGTAAGAGGAAGGTCCTGACTAGAGTCACTAGAGAGCTATGAGAGGAGATGGACCAGTTGTTGATGGAGACCCAGGATCAGGCTGAGCGGATCCGTGAGATTGAGGAAGAGGTTCGCTTGGCCAATGAGCGAGCAGCTAGAGTGGTGAGAGTGACACGAGAGCGAGTTGAGGGCATAGCAGCTGAGTACGAGGCCCTGATGGAGGGGGTACACGAGGCTAATCGAGTTGAGAAGTATTTTGTTGATCAACCACCTACCGATGCAGACATGGGAGGTGATCATCGGAGTGAGTCTGAGAGGGAGGCCGCTATGGCTGAGGGAGATCCCTAGTATCTGGAGTTTGACCCATCGGAGAGTGCTTCCACGGTGACTTCCTCTTCTGAGACTTGATGGACTAGTTGAGCTTGAAGTTAGGTTTTTGTGTAATCTTTTGTGAGAAAAACCATTAGAGTGGGTTCTCAATCCCTGTAGTGGCATACTTACTAAACTTTTCAAATATTGCACTTTTGCATAGTTGTGCTTGTGGATTCGATGTGATCTATGTGTATTTTTGTTAAAAAAAGCATGCTCTTTTGATGTACTCCTGGCACTTCCTTATTATGAGATGTGAATATAAAGTGTTTTGCTTACTTTTTGAATTGATTTCTCTAATAGTGTATTTATTTTCTTGTGTTTATACTAAATGCCTACTCTCTAAAGATTATGGAGGGTATAAGAGGTCGAGGTCGAGAGCGAGGGATTAGACTACTCCAAAATATTAGGGGTGACCGTGAATCAGCCGCCGATCAGAACCAAGGGGCTGGGGTTATTTTAGAGAGCAAATGGCTACAGCCATCAACCGAATGACTGAAATACTAGACCGTATAGCTGACCAACACGGCCCTGGTCCCGAACAGCAGCCTGTTAACCTAGGGGGTGTTAACCTAGGGACTGAATGTGGAGCTGCAAGAGAGCTTGGCGACTGTCCAAGTCAATAGTTTTACTGAGGCTGTGGAAAAGGCCCAGAGAATTGAATGGACCAAGGCTCAAGTAAGGACTTTTAATGCCAAAAAAAGGAATACACCCAACAATAGACGTGGGCCAGTGGATATGGGTGCTTCAGCCCCTAAATTTGGAAGAGGAATGGGTAGAACAACCATTTCTGAAGCGTCATGAGGGCCTATAGTTAGGGGAGCATACCCTAGAGGTGCGAGGTCGAGAGGAACAGCAAGTGGAAGGGGGCTATCGAGAAGTGTCACTCAGGGAAGTCAAGCTTCTGTTCCTAGTGTCTCCTGTGGTTTCTGTGAAAGTCAAATCATACTGAGAATGATTGTTCGAGGAAGACTGGAAGATACCTCAAGTGTGGAAGTACCGAGCATCAGTTAACTGCATGTCCAATGATCCAAGGGAAAAATGTGACTAGGCAAGCGAGTAGACCACTTTCTAGTCAAGCAAGTGTAGCGGGGAGTCGGCCCAGCGTTCCAACTAGAGTCTACACCATTGATCAACAGTAAGTCCCCGACCTCACTAAAGTGGTTAAAGGTACCGTACCAGTCTTTAATCGCTTAGCTAAGATCTTAGTTGATCCTGGTGCATCACATTCATTTGTAAATCCTGCATTTTTGAATGGAGTAGATATAAAACCTGTTAGATTACCTTATGATCTGGAATTTAGAACACCCACGGGAGAACAAAGTTTAATTACGAGTTGAGTATATAAGAATTGTGACATTTGGGTAGGAGAGAGAAAGCTGGTGGTGGATTTAATAAGTTTGGATATAAAGGGGCATGATGTTATTATAGGGATGGATTGCTTAACCCATTATCATGCCAAATTGGATTATAGGGTGAAAGTTGTGGAATTTTCTATTCTTGGGGAGGTTACCTTGAAATTAGATGTGAAGGGAAGGTTAGCTTCGTCTGCTCTTATTTCGGGGATTAAAGTTAGAAAATTGTTAAGTAAGGGAGTTCAAGGTTACTTGACTTTTCTTATAAACCCTCCAAGTGATAATACGAAGTTAGAAGAGATGCCAATTGTGAGGGATTTTCCAGATGTGTTTCCCGAGGAATTAGAAAACCTACCTCTTGAGCGAATGGTAGAGTTTAAGATTGATTTAGTACAGGGAATAGCTCCAATCTCTAAAACCCCGTACAGAATGACCCCGGCGAAACTTAAGGAGTTGAAAATTCAATTGCAAGATTTGCTAGAGTGGGGTTTCATTAGGGAAAGTGACTCATCTTAGGGAGCACATGTGCTATTTGTTAAGAAAAAGGACGGGTGTTTGAGGTTGTGCATAGATTATCGAGGGTTTAATGATGTGACCATAAAGAATAAATACCCTTTGCCATTTATTGATGAATTATTTGATCAATTACAAGGATCAGTAGTCTTTTCGAAGTTGGACCTTAGGCAAGGGTACTACCAGTTAAGGATTAGAAAGGAGGATGTGCCAAAAACTGCTTTTAATTCAAGGTATAGGCATTTTGAATTTGTGGTGACGCTTTTTGGATTGACGAATGCCCCTGCTGCGTTTATGGATTTAATGTAGCGAGTCTTCAAGTCTTATTTGGATCAATTTGTGGTTGTGTTTATAGATGATATCTTGGTGTACTCTAAAACCCGAGAAGATCATACTTAACACTTGAAGATAGTGCTTCAAATTTTAAGAGAACAGCAATTATATGCAAAACTCAACAAGTGTGAGTTCTGGCTTGAGGAAGTGTCCTTCTTAGAATATAAAATTTCTAAGGATGGAATTTCTATGGATCCTGCCAAAATAGAGGCTGTGATTCAATGGAAACAACCGGGAAACCCTACTGAAGTTAGAAGTTTCTTGGGTTTAGCAGGGTATTACCGGCGGTTTATTCAAGATTTTTCGAAGATTGCTGGATCATTATCTAATTTGACCAAGAAGTATGGCAAATTTGCTTGGAATCCTAAGTGTGAGACTAGTTTCCAGGAATTAAAGAAACGTCTGACAATGGCTCCTATTTTAACATTGCCAAATGGAAAAGATGGATTTGTAGTTTACTCAGATGCCTCGAAAGAAGGGTTAGGGTGTGTTCTGATGCAAATGGGAAAGTCATTGCTTATGCCTCTAGGAAATTAAAACCTCCTAAGCAGAATTACCCAACTCATGATTTGGAGCTGGCAGCTGTTATCTTTGCATTGAAAAAGTGGAGACATTATCTGTATGGGGTGACATTTGAGGTTTTTACAGATCATAAGAGTCTAAAGTATTTGTTTTCCCAGAAGGAGCTAAACTTGAGACAGAGGCGATGGGTAGAATTTCTTGAGGATTATGATTGTACCATAAACTACCACCCTGGGAAGGCTAATAAGATAGCGGATGCGCTAAATCGAAAGGCTCAAGTGGCGGGGTTGATGGTTAAAGAATGGGATATGCTGAAAAGGGTAAGTGAATGGAATCCTCGTTTGGAGAAACAGAAAGTCATATTTGGGAATCTAATGTTAAGATCTCCAATAGTGGAACGTATCAAAGAGGCACAAAAAGAAGATCCTATGGTGCAAAAATAGTTGAAAAAGGTGAGTAAGGGAGAAATCTTAGATTTTAAGTTAAGATCTGAGGGAGTGTTGAAATTTCGAGACCGATTAGTTGTGTCAAAAGATGAAGGTTTAAGAAAGGAAATTATGAAGGAAGCATATTGATCAAAATATACCATCCATCTTGGAAGCAATAAGATGTATTAAAATTTGAAGGGGTTATATTGGTGGGATGGTTTAAAGAAGGATGTGGCAAAATTTGTTCAAACTTGTCTCGTGTGCCAGCAAGTTAAGGTTGAGCATCAGAAACCTTCTGGACTTTTGCAACCCCTAGAGATACCTGAGTGGAAAATGGGATCACATCACTATAGATTTTGTGACTGGGTTGCTAAGAAATCAAAAAGGACATGACGCTGTTTGGGTGATAGTAGACCGACTTACTAAGACTGCACATTTTCTGCCAATAAGTATGAAATGCCCTTTGGAGAAATTAGCTCAGTTGTATTTCGATGAAATCATGAGATTACATGGTGTTCCTGTGAGCATTGTCTCCGATAGGGATCCAGGGTTGGTTTCTCGTTCTTGGCAGAAACTACAGGAAATTTTGGGGACTAAGATGAATCTAAACACCGCGTATCATTCCCAAACGGATGGATAGGCTGCGAGGACAATTCAGACGTTGGAAGACATGTTGAGGTCATGTATATTGGATTTTGGAGGAAGTTGGAGTCAGCACATGCCCTTAGTCGAGTTTGCCTACAATAATAGTTATCACGCTTCAATTCAGATGGCCCCATATGAAGCGCTTTATGGAAGAAAATGTAGGTCACCAATTCATTAGGATAAAATAGGTGAAAGGAAAAGTTTAGATCTGACCATGATTCCCTGGATAGAAGAAATTTATGAGAAAGTGAAATTGGTTCGAGAAAGACTCTAGACCACTCAAAGTAGACAGAAGAACTATGCTGATAACCGAAGAAAAGATTTGAAATTTGAAGTAGGAAACAAAGTATTCTTGAGAGTTAAACCTTTGAAAGGAGGAGTGGTATCCAAGAGAGGGAAGAAATTGAAGCCAAGGTACATTGGGCCTTTTGAAATCATCAAGCAAGTTGGGAAAGTTGCCTACCAGTTGGAGTTACCCACTAGCATGTCTAAGATCCACAACGTTTTTTATGTTTCCATGCCCAAGAAATATCATCTAGACCCAAGTCATGTGCTGCAATTAGGAGAGATTGAGGTGGACGAACTGCTAACTTATGAAGAATAACCTGTGAAGATTCTCGATAAGGAAGTGAAGGATTTGAGAAATAAGAAGATTCCGTTGGTTAAAGTTCTTTGGAAATATCATGATATCGAGAAAGCTACTTGGGAATTAGAGGAGCAAATGCAGAAGAAGTACCCAGAGCTATTTGCCTAGAAAGGTAAGGAATTTTGAGGACAAAATTCTTTTAAGTGGAAAAGGATGTGAGGGCCTCAAAATTTGTATTTTATTTTAAAAACATGCATAATAAAATTTATATTGTTAAATATGAGTGAATTTATGTTTTGAGTGATTAATTACTAATTTAGAGAATTTTTCAAGAATTATTTGCCGGTGTGCGTGTTCGGCCAATTTAAGCGTTAATTTTTGCTCCGAAGTGTGAATAGTGACTTTAAATTGAAACTGAGCATATGTAGAGATATTAAAGAGATATATTTAAGGTTGGATAGTGTCAGAATGAGATAAAATAGTACAAGTTAGAGTGTCGCGCACGACGCGACAAAAGTGGTCAAAAAACCACTTTCCTTAAAATGGGAAAATGTCACCTTTTTGTCCCATAAAGCTTGACTTCTTGGCTTCTTGAGTGATACGAATCCGGTGGGCTACCATATGTTCAAGTTCAAGCCATCTCATGGTTTAAGTCCATTATGCAAGGATTCGTAGAATTCAAGCACGATTCAAGTGATAGTCACATTTGGCTAAGTGTGTATGAGGGTTCAAGCAACATCACTCCGTGATTTGGTTTACTTTAGTTCATAAAAATGCAAACCAGAAGACTTGCACCTGTTAGCCGTAGGCACGCCTTACAAACCAGAGTCTTCTGATCCCTCTCCTGCATGTAGAGCGTGGGCACGCCTTGCAAGCTGAAGTCTTCTGGTCGTTGAATTATTGAGCAGTCTTTTTTTTCCATCCTTAGCTAGAGTAATTTCCTAATTGTTTAGCCTCTAGGATTATTAGTAGTTATCTAAAAACTAGTTTCCTAGTTAGTTAAGGTTTCGGTTCTTCAAACTTCCAAAGCTGGCCGAATTTAGGTTTCCTACTTAGATTAGGATTTCGTGTCTTGTAGGCTATCAATAGCCCTTCTTATTTCGATTTTTAACAACAAGAATTATTCAGACATTTCATTGAGTGTTTATCACTTCTCTTGCTTCTTTGAAGCAACTTGAATACCTTAGAGAGTTCTTTAAGGGTTCATTGACTTATCAATTCAAGATCACGTTGAATTGTGGCGTCTTTTACCATTATACCAATGTTCATTGTCCAAGTGCTCAACGGGTGAAGGTCTTCCGCTGTGTGTTCCAACTCTTGTTACCAAATCCTAGATCCTACGTTCGTTGTGTGCGGGTTGCGTTACTTATTAACGTAGTTCGTATCATTGAGCTTCACATTTTCAGCCACAACTTAGAGCATAGAGAGAGATGGAGGCCGAGAGCTCCAAGAGCAAGAGAGAAAGAGAGAGTAAGCTTGCATTTTCTTCCATTTTCTTCTTCCTCAAATTTCTTGAAGTTGTGAGACTTCATTGGAGGACTATAGCTTGTTTCTTCTCCACTTTTTGGCAGCCGTGTGAGGGTGAGAGAGAGAGGGAGAGGTCCGAACCTTGAGGGAAGAGAAAAGTCAAGAAATAAAGCTTGTTTAAGTTGTGTGTTGCTTGATCTTGAGTTCTTGGCGGAAATCACAATCAAATCAAGCAGATCGTGGGCTAAGGTTGGAATTTTTGGAGTTATCAAGCTTGGAGTATTATACTTGAGAAGTGCTCACGAGATCTTGTTTGATCTTGTTAGATCTAGTCAGATCTGAAGGTATAAAACTCAAACACCCTAAATCTAGCTTGATTAGTGTTAAATATAGTAGATCTATGGTTCATTTTGCTAAGAATGCTTATGTATGAAACATTTGAGTTGGGCTCTTGAATTCCCAACTTAGGTAGCGGATTTGAGGTGGCTTTTAGGTAGCAGACTTGAGGACCTGATTGTGATTGTATTTGCTGTTTGTGAGATGAGATTATTTTGTGGTTAGAAAGTAGATTCTGTAGTTGAAAAATTCGAAGGAAAATGACAAGGGTTGGCCGAACCATGCTTAGCAATTTTGATGTGTGATTTTAAAATTTTATGATGTTTCTTGATGAGATTTGCTTAAGTGTCTCTGCATTAAGATCGTTTATGAGTATATGTTTAAAAGAGTTAAAATCTTGAACTTTTATGATGAGAAATTGAATTCCACTAAATTTTGAGGTAAAAGTGCCATTTTGGACAGATTTGAGGGTTTGAAATGTTTTAGCTAATTTTCATGAATTTTGTGCATTGAGACCTAGTGAAAATTGTTTGAAAAATGTGTTAAAACCTTGGTTAAAAGTTTAGTGTTGAGTTTGAATTCGAATGAGTGATTTTCAAATGAAAAACCTCACTTTATTTCAACGTGTTAAAAGATTAAAAGTTGCCTGGATGGAGTACATCGATAGAGTTGTTTGGTTATATGAGATTTGGATTTGAGAATGAAATTTTATAAAATGAGTTTTGACTCGAGTGATTACTTTTCGTTTGAGTAGAGTTAATGAAATTTTGTAAAGAACTTTGATAAAACAAGTGAATGAGTTATTTGAATTTAGTTTCGCTATTTGTGAGGCAAAACTTATTTCTTCCGTTTCCTTGATAATAGGAGGTGAGGAAGAAGTTGAACCAGGTCCCACCTTGAAAAATGAGCTTTATTATTGTGGTGAATTTCAATGTTTGTTATGTGCTTATGTGAATATGATTCGAAATGTATTAGACAAGTGATTTGATGTGAAATTGGGTTTTCAAAATATTAAGTGGGGTAGTGTGTATTTCATTGCACCTACCTTTATTTGAAATAAAAGAAAAGTGAAGTGAAAGTGTTTTGCAGTGACTTGTATGTGTATGTGAAAGGTCAAGAAATTCCTGAGATCTATCGGTGAGCCCTTCGACCCGAGTCCGAGGCTAGGCCTAGGTCGAGAAGAAAGGGACGAGCCATGGGGTTAAGTGATATAAAGTGCAGTGATATATGCTTGAGACTCGGCATATGGACTTGTTTCCGATGAAGAGCAATTAACCAGTGATATAAAGTGCAGTGATTAAACCAGTGATATACAGTGTTTGGAGTCGAGCCTGATGGAGGTTTGGAGGAGTAAGGAGTAAGTGAAGGTCTACATGGTTTATGTGTATGAAAGTTGACGGAGTGTCAACTACTTGGTTCGAGATCGAGCATCGTGGTTCCTAACTCCTGAGAGCCCCTGTATCCTCCCTTTTAGTGTTACTTCCTTTCTTTATGTGTTTATTATTAAATTTGAATTTGAAGTGACATGTTATATGTGCCATGTGCAATGCATGCTTTTGGAACTCACTGGGCTTTTTAGCTCACTCTTTCCTATTTGTTTTCCTTAACAGGGATTGAGAACCCAAGTGAAGGAGCCAATCATCAGGCTTTGAGTTTATTTTTGTTTTTGATATGACAAGTTTGAATTGTAATTTTGAGAGTTATGTAATATAAGAATTTTAATGTATGATTATGTACTTTATGTAATTTGGGGTTTGTAAGTTTGAAACAATGTATTTGAAAGACATCATTTGGTTTGATGTGAGAGTGGTATTTTAACTTGGTTCATTAGTGATAGTTAAATGAGTGAGTCCTACGAGAGTTAGGCAGGTGGTCCACGGACACCTTAGGGTACGCCCTAAGGAGAAGTGGGGCTGTCACACTACCAATGCTGATGGAAGCACTAATAAGTATGATGAACGTGCTAATATTGGTGGTATTGATGACCTAACATTTGCTGATATAATCCCTTCTTCCTCGATACCTGACCACACATCTCCTGGGAATATTCCTGAGGTGAGTACTCCTACCACCTCTACTATTATTCTGGATACTCTTGCAAAATATGTATTAGCTGATAGATCCAATCGTGACAAGCCACCGGCTTGGTACTCTCCAGAAACTTGTGCAAAACGGTCAAAATATCCTATTGCCAATTATATATCTACTCACAGGCTGTCTGAATCTCTTGAAATCTTTGTGAATAATGTGTTATCAGCTGATGTTTTGATCGATGTGCATGCTGCGTTAGAGGATCCGAATTGGACTCAAGCAATTAAGGATGAAATGTCACCGTTACAGAAGAATAATATGTGGACTTTGGTATCACTATCAGATGGAAAGAAGACGGTGGGATGTAAATAAGTCTTCATAATTAAGTACAAAATTGATGGATCAATTTCCAGATATAAAGTTCGATTTGTTACCAAGGGGTGCACTCAAACTTATGGCATTGATTACCAGGAAACGTTCTCACCAATGGCTAAATTGGACATAGTTAGAGTACTACTATCCCTTGTAGCAAATTTCGATTGGCCATTACATCAGTTTGATGTTAAAAATGTCTTTTTACATGTAGATCTTGAGGAAGAAGTCTACATGGATATTCCAGTAAGGTTTTCTATAGAACCAGAAGCAAATGTGGTGTGCTAATTATAGAAAGCATTGTATGGAATCAAACAGTCACCACGTGCTTGGTTCGGCCGATTTACTCTTACTATGAAGAAATATGATTTTTAGCAGAGTAATGCCGACCACACTCTTTTCTTGAAGCATCGGCAGGGAAAAGTCACTGCTTTAATTTATCTATGTCGATGACATGATTATCACAGGTAATGATGAAGAGAAGATCTCTAGGTTACAAGATCAACTAGCTGCTGAGTTTGAAATGAAGAACTTAGGGAATCTCAAGTACTTCTTGGGAATTGAAATGGCAAGATTAACACAAGGCATCTTCTTATCACAAAGGAAATATGTACTTGACCTTTTGGCAGAAGTTGGACTCTTGGACTGCAAACCTGTTGATACGCCGATTATAGAGAACCATATGTTGGGAGATTACCCAGATCAGAAGTTGACTGATAAAGAGAGATTTCAGAGGTTGGTCAGTAAGCTGATCTACCTATCACATACTCAACCTAATATTGACTATGCTATTAGTATCGTCAGTCGATTCATGCATTCACCCTGTAATCAGCACATGGAAGCTGTGATGAGAATTCTCCAATGCTTAAAGGGTTCTCCTGGGAAGGGTCCCTTATTCTCAAAGAATGGCCATCTCAATATTAATGGTTATAGTGATGCCGATTGGGCAGGAGATAACACTAATTGAAAGTCAATTTCAAGCTATTTTACCTTCATCAGTGGCAATCTAGTTACTCGGAGAAGCAAGAGACAAAAGGTGATAGTATTATCGAGCGCAGAAGCTGAATTTAGAGGCATGGCTAAAGGTATGTGTGAGCTTCTGTGGTTCAGGTGGCTGATAGTCGATATCGGTTTCTCTCCTAAGTTAGAGATGAACTTATTCTGTGACAATAAAGCTGCCATCAATATCAGCCATAACCTGATTCAACATGATCGTACTAAACATATTGAGGTCGATCGGCACTTTATCAAGCAGAATCTTGAAGAAAAAGTGATACGGTGTCCATTCGTGAGATCTGAAGATCAACTAGCCGATATACTCACAAAAGCTGTGCCAATTAAAGATTTCTACAACTCGCTTGGCAAGTTGGGCATGTATGACATCTATGCACCAACTTGAGGGAGAGTGTTAGGTTGAGTTGTAGTTGGTAGATGAGAGTGTAAATATCAATTTAAAATTTGAATATGTATCAATTAGTAATTGATAGGTGAATGATTGATATCTATTAGTGATTGATATCAGTCAGTGAGTGATAGGTGATTGATATTAATCAGTGAGTAATAGGTGGTAGGACATTATTCTTGTAAGCTTATAAATAGGCATTTGTATCATTGTATACAGGGAAGTGAAACACAAGAGAAAATTCTCTCCAAACTCTCTCTATAGTTTCTCTCTCTAGAGTTTCTATCTTTCTAACACCCTCCACTCAGCCATTTTCTTAATCACTTTCTATTTCTAAATCAAATTTAAAACGTAACTAAATTCCTTGTATGGGACCTCATGCACGTAACTCTCACAGGAAGAAGGCCATAAAATCTACACCAGCTGCAATATTGTGAATTAGTAGTAGTAGAAGAATCCAATCCCCAAACCGAACCTTTAAAAAAACAATAAAGGATCCTAAACCCTATTTATGATTCTCCAATATTTAAAACTATGGAAGTTATAAATTCTTTGAGGCAATTGCTCCCACACCACAATGTAATGAAGATGCATTTCTTAGTAACGCTTATTTTTTTCTCAAAGCTACTTTTAATCATCTAATTTCTCCACCCACGATTAATTTAATGTTTTGGAAAAAGAAACATTGTTTAAGCATACCAACCACGCACACACACACATATACATACATGTGTGTGTGTGTGTCTATGTATGTATGTCTACACACACACACATACATACATATATAAAAATTTAATCGATAAATTCTTGCAAGTATATAGGATTGACCGTAGTATAAAATCACCTGAAATAATTCAGTGGTTGAATCTATAAGGACAAGTTAATCTCTACTTTAATTATTTTAACAAGAACTCAAAAATAAAATTTAAGGGAATAAAAGAGCTAACTTAAAAATAATTTGAGTAGACAATTTAAATTGAAGTGAGTGTTTGAGAAATCAATAGTAAAGAGTTTAGGGTTTTAGGTTTTAATTCAGAATCTTGAATGGATTTTCCAATTTTTTCATTGCCAAACTATGAATGCATTGCACAATTGTATTTTAGATCAATTCTTGATACATCTAAAGTGTGCCTAATTAAATTTTACATCTCTTTTGAAATTATAAGTGATCAATTAAGCCCATTAAGAACTTAAGTGATAAACGTGAATCATACAAACCCTAATCTACTCTCGTGATAAGACTAAATATGTCAATCTATTTAATGTACAGTTGTATCTCCTTTTTCAATTCAATATAACCCAAAGATCATGTCTACGGTGATCAGATATAAACATGCAATTAAAATCAAAATAGATAAATCATAGTAAAAGACAAGAATTTAATTGAAAAAATGAATCAAAATTTCTTTATAAAAACCTAAACCTAAACCCAAACCCTAGAAAGGGATTTGGTTCAACATATTGGAAAAATGAAAAACACAAATTCAAGAAGTCAATACAAAGGAGAAAAAAAGAAAAAGTAAGGGAACTTCTGAGTTAATTGCCCAAATTTCTCCTTCGCATGTTCCTTGATTTGCTCTTAAACAATCTTGATCTTTCAAGAATAAGATGAAAAAGAAAGTTTATTTATGCTAGAACTAATGTTTCTACCTCCTGAAAACGTTCTAAGTACTCCTATTTATAATTTACCAAAGCTACAAATGAATTCCAAACGAAATCACAAAAAACTGACAAGAACGAGCTGCGCATAACTTCCGACAAAGAACGGCGTACAGACTGGTGATGAGACGGGCGCTGGTCATGCATTGGGGCACTGGATCGCTCCTTGCATTTTCAATCACTTCTTATCAATAATGTCTAGTACATTGCTTGATGATTCCCTGAGCATCACCATTAGTTTGCCTTCCACGTCACCTTCAAGTTCAGCAATTCCAAGCAACTTTGAATCTCTTGGTTCCACGTGAATTTTCAAGGCAATTTTGCTTCAAATTGCTTCTTTCTTCTTCTACAGCAAAGCATACCAAGTTATGTGATTGTCCATTCACATTAGAACTTAAATACCAATCTATGTACCAATTATTTATATAAAATAATTATAAATTATATTTTATCAAACTTCCCCACACTTAAACCTACTTGTTCTCAAGTATCAAAATAGCTATTTCTCAAGTCGATGTTAAGTCTTTAATTGTGCAAATTATTTATGGATATTTCCCCTTAATTATAGCCTAAATATTGTGTTAATTGCTTGATTCTACTCATATTTGATTCTTAGCATTCATTTAGGTCATTGGACTAAATTGGAGATTAAAAGCTCTATTTTTGGTGAAAATTTCAAAAGGCTCTCAAGGTTAAGGCGTGGGCATGCTTTATTGGCTGTGAAGGAATCCTATGCGCCTGATACCTTTGGGATTGAAGACTTTATTTCACTTTTGGAAATTATTTAAAAGGCTCTTTTATTTAGGAAAATGTAATTGGTTTCCTGATTTTATTTTATTATTGATTTTTAGAAAGTTAGATTCCTATTAGGATAAAAATTCTTGGGAAACCTAATTGGGAGGATTTGATGGAAGGAGAGCCTGTGGGAGAACGGCTTAAAAGAGCTTTCATCCGGCTTTTCCCTCGGGTTGGTGGGTTTTCATTAGATTGATAGGTTTTGTTAGAATAGTTTAAGCAAGAAAACCAAGGAGCCTTTGATCCATTCCTTTTTCTTCTTCAGTAGTTGTTCTTTTTCTTTGGTAGTAGTAGTAGTGCGTAAAAGAACAAAAGAAAAGATAACAAGGTTTCTTTGCTTTTGTTTAGTTTTCCGATTTTTCTCCATTAAGGTTCGTTTGTTCTCCACTTCGACGTGTTGGTTGATTTCTCATCTAAAATTCCAAGCATATTCACATTCAATTCCAACGTGGTTATGGGCATGCAAATTAAATCAATCGACTCCAATGGGATGGCCATAGTGAAAGCGGCAAAACTCTCGCCTACTCAAAGGCATTTCGCGGTCCAATACATTTGTGAGATCTAATCAAATCTCTAACCTTTCTTTTAATTTGTTACTATTTGTACGTTTTCTGGATTAATTGATTGAGGGTTATTTTGTTAACTGAGTATCAACGGCCGGGTATTCAAATTAACCTAATAGCCCTCTTGTCAAATTGACTAATTGAATAATGCATCGTTCATTTAGTTAATAATTAGTGGCACCACCATAATTGGTTTTATGTTGGGGGGAACGATGATCTAGTTTAAATGACCCCTCTTAGCGTGTTCATTGGTTGGGGTTGGGTTTTCTAACTTTAATGCAATTGGATAATTAAATTCCTATGGTCGCACCTAGGGTTGTTATCCGGTTAGGAAGCAGCTAACTATGCACATTTCAAAAAGTAAGGAAAAATTGGTTGTCAGAGCTTGTTGGCAACTATAACTAGCCTAGTGACAAATGACTGAAATATTTATGCATCAATGATCAAGTGATTGGACTATACTTGAGAAGTTGTTCCTTTGAGTAGAATTTCATTACCTGTTATTTCTATTAAATTATTCTCTAGTGATTTATTTAATTGATGTTTTCATTTTTCATTGTCTAATTTTGATTTATTTTATTTCTAGTTCTATCCCATCCGAACCCCCCCATTTTCCTGTGATTTGGAAAGAAACAATTTCCTACCGTTCCCTGAGGAGATGACCCTACCTGCCACTACTACAAATTAATATTTTCTTAGAGATAATTCGTATATCGATTCAAGATACCCTTGGAATCAAAGCCGGTGAACCCATTGCACACGTCTGAGTCCCCGATCCGACTGAATTATTTTCTGTAATTAATTGTGGTGGTAATTGGAGTTTTAAATATTTATTATTGCACAAGTTATTTTGCAATTTTTGGCGCGTTGGAACGTGTTTTGTTAATTTGTTTCTTTTAAGTTATTTCCTTTTGGTACCTTTGCTAGTTTTTGCCACGTTCTTCTCGTACAGGTGAGTTGACTTTCGATCCCGGGGTAGAGAAGACCGTACGTAGGCTAAGGAAGGAGACCAGGAAGCACAGGAAAGAATTGTTGGCCACTACATCTTCGACTTAACCGCTGTAATCTCCAACCGATCAATCGAGGTGATTAAGAAGCTAATATAACACTACTAGAACACTAAGGAGCTTCTCGGATCACCCAAAGTCTCTGCATTACATTCCCAACTTTGGCTGAAAATACCTCATTCGAGTTGAAATCTGGGCTAATCCATCTTTTGCCCGCATTCCATAGTTTGTCTGGTGAGGAACCCCACAAATACATCCAGGAGTTTGATATGGTTTGTTCTAGCATGAAACCTCCCGGGGTTACTGAAGAACAGATCAAACTCAGGGCAAGGATGTAGCGAAAGACTGGTTATACTACCTACCTGCAGGTAGTATCACCACTTGGGCACAATTAAAAAAGAAATTTTTAGAGAAATTTTTTCCTGCATCCCGGTCTGCAAGTTTGAGGAAGGAGATATGCAGTATTAAGCAATATCCTGGGAAAATTCTATATGACTATGGGAAAGGTTCAACAAGTTGTGCACTAGATGCCCATAGCATCAAATTAGTGAACAACTGTTGATCCAATATTTTTAAGGAAGGACTTCGCCCCGACAAAGGTTGTCATTGATGCTTTGCGAAAGTGGGGAGCACTGGCAAATAAGACACCAAGAGAAGCGTGGGATCTCATTGAGGAGATGGCAGAAAATTCTCAACAATTTGGCTTCCGTGAAAGTAATCCCACCCGTAGAGTCAACGAGATAGAATCCTCATCCATTCAGCAACAGTTGTCCGAGTTAACATCTGCGACAACAGTCGGGGAATGCACTTCAAGCAAGGTCATGGAATCAGAACACCGCCACTCCACGTGACGCCTGGCCCCTTTGCAAGAAGATGGAGCTGGGTAGGTTAATATGGCGGGAGCTGCCGCGTCCCAGTATGACCCATATTCTAGATGCATAACCAGTTGGCGAGACCACCCCAACTTCAGCTACGGGAACAGACCTCAGAATTCATTTATGAATCGCCCTCCAGGATTTCAACAACCTTATCAAGCGAAGCCTCAGCCTTCATCTGCAAATTCTGGAAGCTCTTTGGAAGAAATTGTAAAGAATTTGGCCACAAGTACCACCCAGTTTCAACAGAGCACTGTCCAATTCCAACAGGAGACTAGGGCGGATATGAAAAACTTGGAGACCCAAGTGAGTCACTTATTACAAGCTAACCGACTAGAAACTCACGCTTTTGGAAAATTGCCATCACAAACGAGGTAAATCCTAAGAATGTGTCAAGCCATGACATTGAGAAGTAAGTGGAGGGCCAAGGTTAAAGATCCAAGAAGTAAAATGAAGAGGAGATTGAAAAGGAGATTGAAGAGGAGGGACGCATTTGTGAAGAGTCCAAGGTAACTTCTAGTCCTCTAATTCCTATTAAATCTAATTTACCTCCTTTTCTCTGCAGGTTGGAGAAGCCAAAGAAGCGAGAAAAGGACAAAGAGATTCTAGAGGTGTTCTGCAAAGTGCAAATCAACATTCCTCATTGGACGCCGATCAGCCTGGCAACGCCTAAGTTCTCGAGGACTTATGCGTTAATAAAAGGAAGTTGAGGGGAGATGAACGAGTTGTAGTAAGAGAGAACGATGCGCACGTGCAAAGGGAAGTTACCAAAATGTGGTGATCCGATTTGTTCATCATCCCCGTAAAATTGAAAATTCTAGAGCTAGAGGTGCCATGCTAGATTTGGGGCATCGTGCTAATGTGATGCCTAAATCTATATTTGATTCCCTAAATCTAGGCCCATTAAAAGAAGCAGGAGTGATAATTCAATTGGCTGATTGTTCTAATGTTTATCCCGAATGGTTAATGAGGATGTTTGGTTGTTGAGGGATTAGTTTTTCCCGCTGATTTTATGTGCTTGATATGGATGACAAGAATTCTCCAAATCCATCACCTATTTTATTAGGCGCACCATTTATGAGTGCACCTTAAACTAAGATTGATGTTAATAAGGGTACACCGTGATGGAATTTGATGGAAAAATTGTTTATTTCAATATTTTTGATTCGAAGAAACATCCTACTAAATCTCATTCTATATTTGCTATCAATGTAATTAACCCTATTGTGCAAGAGGCATTTCAGTTATATGATAGGAAAGATCTAGAAGTTGTGGTGGTAAAGCATCGTGAACAAATAAGTGTAGAATCTAAATCATTGTGCGCCCACTTGAGGTCATTTCCGAGTCAAAAGAGCACCACAGTTCATGGATTCAAAAACTACTCCATCTATGAAGACTATCAGGAACATATGGAGCAAACCATGTGAAGAATGGAAAATTTTCATCCCCCTTAAGCAAATGACAATTTTTGTCTAGCCAAAGACGTTAAAGAAAGGCACTACTTGGGAGGCAACCCAAGAATTTTGATTTTTTTTCGTTGTTTCTTGTTGTTAAATTTTGATTCTTCCATCTTTCGAGTTTTCAATTCTTGTGTTATGTCATTTTCTTGTTTTAATAGCAATTTTGTGTTTTTAGGTCTTAAGTGTGTGTGCCAAAACATTGCTCAATGGAGTTTTTTTCGTTTATTTGAAAACTTTCACAGAACGCCTTGCTTAGAGGAAAGCCTCCTGATCACATTTTATCTACACAATTTTTTTTTTTGACGAAGGGTTTCAATGGTTATTACCACTGTTGTCAGAAGGAAAGGCTTGACCAGTAAAAAAATGTATATTGGATAGAAGACTCTCCAAGTTATCGGTGTCTTATTTTATGGAAAGTCTTTGTCTAATAACTAAAAATATATATATATATATTTTCCTTAGTCAAAATAGTTAGCAGCCCTATTTTTTCCTTTCCCTTTTTGGCTTCTTCTTCCTTTCCCCTTTCTTTTTCTTTCTCCCCTTTTTCCGCCGTTTCCTTTCTTCTTCTTCTTTGCCTGTTTGTTTTTTTTTTTTCCTTTTTCTTTCTTCTTGTTCATTCATGATTTTGATCGCGACTTACGCCGTCAGTTCCTTTGCCTTTCCAACTACCGACTCCAACTTCTTGGTGGTTTTATGCTTTGAGGTTCATTCACACCTCCATTGCATTGCCGCTGGCTGCTTCCACAGCCTCTGACGAAGTCGAAGCCACACCACTGAAACCAGCTGCTGCTACTCCACTCTCCACACAAGGCTCCACTTTGTCGCTCCCATCTTATGGTTGCCGCCTCAACGTGAAGCTCTATCACAGCTCTCCTCCTGCTGCCAGTTCCAACGATCCCGGCGTATTGGAGGTCCCACTGCATTGCTTCTTTGGCTCACGCAACCACCTTGCCACGCCCATTGCCATCGCCGGGCCGCCTAGAGTTCAGATATCCTGGGCTGGTGATTGTCGCGGTTCTTCTCCGAAGCTGCTGCTCATCTCTGAAGTCACGGTTGTTGGTTTCCATAATTGGGAAAATCTCAGGTTTAAGTTTCCAATTCTCCCTCCGTAATTGATGCCAGATTTTCAATTCTTAGCTGAGGCCAGATTAACTAAATGTTGTTGCTGAGTTCGATAGTGAGTTGATGGATATTTTGTCTGAGCAAATTGCTAGTTCTCTGAGTTGAATTGATTGCCCGTAGTTGATATTTGGTGCATTGAATTGGTAACTCTTGAGTTTTGTGGGTATTTGCTGGAGTAGATAATGGCAACGACTACATTGAAATCTTTGAAAAGGGGCAAAACCCCAGTCAAACCCCTATTTTGACAAAGATTATGGCCGCTTATTTTGACTTTATGGGATTCCAACCCCCTTTTCCTCTCCAGCCTTAGCTTTGCTCCTCAGGGAAGTCCTCCATTATTCCTTTGGTTTTATTACATTGAGGACAATGTAGTATTTAGGTGTGGGGGAGGAGTATTTTGGCTTTGCTGGTTTGAGTTTTAATTTTTCCTAGCTTTTCAAAACTTTAGTTTCAGTTTTTGTTTGTTTTCAATTCTAGTTGCTTGTTTGTGTTTAATTTTTTCGTATTTTTTTCGTGTTTTTCCTTTTTATGTTTAGTGAGTCTTATGTGGTAGAGATGCAAATAGGAGTAGTGTAATAGCATTGGCATGAATATTCTATTTACTTGCAATTGATTTGAAAAATGGATGTTCTTGACATGACATATAGCCAATTGTAAGGATTTTGAGATTAAATATCTTATTATTCAAATTTTGTTCTTCATCATTTGTGAGTGTAACTATCACAGTTAAATCATTCTAGAACTTTCTATGATATACATGTTGAGACCACATTATTGAATTTGGTGCATGAAAATGATAAGGGCAATTAGATTTAACCCTTTTTAGCTTTCTAAAGACCTATCCTAATTATCTATTCTCTAGTTGACCAAGTTTGGGCCTTAGACCTTTTTCTTTGTTTATCAATACATTTTTTTATCACCCTTTAACCTCTTTGTTTGAAACACCTTTGTTTGAACCCTATGTCAAAGGAATACTTAATGTTCTTTTGCATGATGATATCACCAGTGAAGGGAATTGATTATATCTATAGCTTGCAAGTGCTTTTACGTTATTATGTTATCTTTGCTTCTTATTAAAAAAAAACCCAGTTGAAAAAAAAAACAGAAAAGGAAAAAAGGTGTGAAGCACTATTGTAAATAAGTGCTGTGTTTTGATAAGGGGGTCAATCTCTTGTTTTGTATGCACTTGCTATGCTTGGAAGTTGTGTGGTGATAAAGAGATGATTAGGTGAGTGGGTATGTTATTTTACTTCATGCAAGGGATAATGAGTTATTCTCTTTGACATTCATAACCTAAATTACCCTTTTTGTCTAACCTTTGCCCTAAGCCCCGTTACAACCCTTGTTAAAGACCCTTTGATTTTTGCATTTGAATTCATATTCAGTGGTGGAGATGTGATAGATTAGCAAGCTTATGGCAATGTCTTTTTATGGTGTTGATTTGAGCGTACAAGTCCCTTTTTAAACATCTTGAGTGCTGAGTGCATACACTATTTTTCCATGTGAGAATTGTCAAGTCTTGAACATCCTGACTTTGATGAGATTGTTGAGAAATGTGGAATATTTGTGTTAGTCTATTATGCTATTCCATGTTTGTTGTCTTGATTCTGAGTTTGGTTTAGTGAATGTTTGAGGGCAAGCATTGTCTAGGTGTGGGGGAATTTGTTAAGTCTTTAATTGTGTAAATTATTTATGGATATTTCCCCTTAATTATGGTCTAAATATTGTGTTAATTGCTTGATTCTACTCATATTTGATTCTTGGCATTCATTTAGGTCATTGGACTAAATTGGAGATTAAAAGCTCTATTCTTGGTGAAAATTCCAGAAGGCTCTCAAGGTTAAGGCGTGGGCGTGCTTCATTGGCTGTGAAGGAATCCTACGCGCCTGACATCTTTGGGATTGAAGACTTTATTTCACTTTTGGAAATTACTTAAAAGGCTCTTTTATTTAGGAAAGTGTAATTGGTTTCCTGATTTTATTTTGTTATTGATTTTTAGAAAGTTAGATTCCTATTAGGATAAAAATTCTTGGGAAACCTAATTGGGAGGATTTGATGGAAGGAGAGCGCCGCTTCAGGGAGGACGGCTTAAAAGAGCTTTCGTCCTGGCTTTTCCTCGGGTTGGTGGGTTTTCATTAGATTGATAGGTTTTGTTAGAATAGTTTAAGCAAGAAAACCAAGGAGCCTTTGATCCATTCCTTTTTCTTTCTTCGTAGTTGTTCTTTTTCTTTTGGTAGTAGTAGTAGTGCGTGCGAAAAGAACAAAAAGAAAAGATAACAAGGTTCCGTCTTTGCTTTTGCTTAGTTTTCCGATTTTTCTCCATTAAGGTTCGTTTGTTCTCCACTTCGACGTGTTGGTTGATTTCTCATCTAAAATTCCAAGCATATTCACATTCAATTCCAACGTGGTTATGGGCATGCAAATTAAATCAATCGACTCACGTGGGATGGCCATAGTGAGAAGCGGCTAAAACTCTCGTCTACTCAAAGGGCGACTCGAAGGCGCGGTCCAATACATTTGTGAGATCTAATCAAATCTCTAACCTTTCTTTTAATTTGTTACTATTTGTACGTTTTCTGGATTAATTGATTGAGGGTTATTTTGTTAACTGAGTATCAACGGCCGGGTATTCAAATTAACCTAATAGCCTACAGTCAAATTGACTAATTGAATACGTAATCGTTCATTTAGTTAATAATTAGTGGCGACCACCATAATTGGTTTTATGTTGGGGGAACGTATGATCTAGTTTAAATGACCCTTCTTAGCGTGTTCATTGGTTAGGGTTGGGTTTTTCTAACTTTTAATGCAATTGGATAATTAAATTCCTATGGTCGTACCTAGGGTTGTTATCTGGTTAGGGAAGCAGTTAACGGTCGTACATTGGCTGTCGAAAAAGTAAGGAAAAATTGGTTGTCAGAGCTTGTTGGCAACTATAACTAGCCTAGTGACAAATGACTGAAATATTTATGCATCAATGATCAAGTGATTGGACTGTGCCTGAGAAGTTGTTCCTTTGAGTAGAATTTCATTACCTGTTATTTCTATTAAATTATTCTCTAGTGATTTATTTAATTGGTGTTTTCATTTTTCACTGTCTAATTTTGATTTATTTTATTTCTAGTTCTATCCCATCCGAACCCCTCCATTTTCCTGTGATTTGGAAAGAAACAATTTCCTACCGTTCCCTGAGGAGACGACCCTACTTGCCACTACTACAAATTAATATTTTCTTAGAGAAAATTCTGGTACATCGGGTTCAGCATACTCCTTGGAATCAGGGTGAAGCCAGTAACCCATTGCATATCCGGAGTCCCTGCTCCAGTACTCAGAATTATTCGCTGTAATTAATTGTGGTGGTAATTGGGATTTTAATATTTATTCTACGTTCACGGGTATTTAATTATTCTCTGTTTATGGTGGGTTATTATTGTTTGGATTTATTGGATAAATAAGGTGTATTGTTCAATTGTCTAAATAATATATAGCCAATTAAGGTGTTGGCGCGTCGCCATTAAGCAACTTAATTAGCGGCAAATGAGACAATTTCACCTCCTCGCAAGTGGTCTAATCTGTATCGTGGGAATAATTAATCTAATTTGAATGAACCTACATGTGTGTTTGTTAACTAGAATTGGGTCTCTCTAATTCCTAAAACTGTGACTACATTAAATCCTATAAGCGTCTCTAGGGTTGTCTAGTTCACAAAGGAGTAGTCTATGAGCGTCTCTGGACTACCGTATAATTAAGGAGAAATTGGTGGTTCGGCACGTCGCCAGACTGCTCTAACCAATTTATTTGTGGGCATATGAACCATTCTAGGTATCTATGATCAGTTGTGTGCACCGGTACCAAGATTAATTCCTTGACTAGATTGTGTCAATTCACTGTTTGTTACATTCTTTAATTACTGCATTCTTTCGGCATTAGAAATTCAGTCTCTATACATCTTTAATTATTTATTTCCTTCTCCAAAACCCCCCAAATTCTCTGTAGGAAATAAATCACCCAGTCCCTGAGGATACGACCCTACTCGCCATTATACTTGAATTCATATTTTTAGAGTAGGTATTTTATTTTTGATGGTTTGACACTCACCAAATTTTGGCGCCGTTGTCAGGGACTGGTGCTTGAATTATTTTCTCAAATTTTTTTCTCCTTCATTTCTCCTCTATTTTTCTTACTAGTTGATGGCTACTAATTTTCAATATTTTGGTGATGGATTGGACTTTGTTCCTAATTGGGTTAATGAGAGCTATTGTATTAGCAATCCTTGTTTAGATGATTTGGCTTCTCTCATGCAAAAATTGAGTGATGGACAGAAACCACAAGTCAATACTTGTGAAATATGTCAGTTGGATCATCTAACTGACAGGTGCCTGCTACTTCAAGATGACATGGATGACCAAATTTGTGTCGTTGGAGTATTTCAAAATCTATCTTCACCGATATTTGATACTTATTCAAATGTGTATAGTCAAGAATGGTGGGATTACCCCAACTATAGCTATGCAGTGAGGCCAACATCTCAATCCTCGTCCTCTAGTGGGGGGAGTTCCCTGGAAGATCTTGTTAAGAGTTTGGCCACAAGCACTGCTCAACTCTAACAGAGCACTGCTCAACTCCAACAGAGCACTGCTCAATTTCAGCTAGAGACAAAGACAAGCATTCGTAATTTGGAGAATCAAATATGTCTGTTGGCATCTACTGTGAGCCAATTGATGTCCCAGAATTCTGAAACATTACATTCAAAGACCATTATCAATTCTGAACCAGATATGAGTGCAATTATCTTGAGAAGTGGTGACGAATGGCAAGAGATCCAAAGGGAAGAATCTAATTCTGTGGTTGAAGAGAAAGCTGAAAAGGAAACAAGGGGACCTCAACCTCTAGCCTCTCCAGTGAACAGGTCCAATGAAGAAATCCCATCTGTGGTGACATCTCCTTCATCCCTAACTCCTATCTCTCATTCTATATTTTTTGTTAGTGAGATTGCTTTGTTATACCAGAAATTTTTGAATTTCATAATAAAGATAAGTTAGGAGTTGCAAAAACTATTAGGTTATTAATTGATCGTGATGAAGGAATGAGTAAAGAATTAAAATCATTACTTTCATGCTTGAAACCATCCGCTAGTCAAAAGAAGAAAGTCACTCACGTGCTTAAAGATTTCTCTATTCGTGATGAATATCATGAGTATGAGAATGAAGTAATAAAAAGAGTTATACGATTTTATCCTTCATGACCAAGCATGGAAATGTCTAGTCAAAAATATTAAAGAAAGGCGCTGCTTGGGAGGCAACCCAAGAGTTTTAGTTTTTAGTAATTTTGTGTTTTTATTTCATGTTTTTGTGTGAAAGTTAAGTTTATTTCGTTTTGTTTGGTAGAAGATTTTTTGTTGTAGGCCGCGGGCGCATTCTGTTAAATTTTCATTTAGAATGAGTTGTAGTATCTTGGGCAGAAGACTCTAGCCTGTAAGGTGCACCCACGCTTTACATGGAGGTTCCGGGTAGGCCGTTAAAGTCTGGTGAACAGAAGACTTCAAATTGCAAGGTGTGCCCACACTTTACAATTTTTTTTAAGACGCTGTCGAAAAGAGTTGGGCGCGTGCCCACGCCTTACAACGGATAGGGTGTCAAAAAAAATTCAAAAATATTTTTTCTCTTTTATTCTGATTCTTTTTATCTTATTCCTTACAGCATATAGTGTCCGTACTCATTGCCTACTGTGGTTCTCAAGTCTCTTGTACTCCAAATTTCATTAATGATTGACATCAACTCAAGCATTTTCATCCTTAACCTCCTCCGGTGCTTAATTCTCTAATCAGGGGAGTTCTCTTATTTTCCTTTTGCTCTTTATTTTCATCCATTGAGGACAATGTCTAATTTAGGTATGGGGGAGAGGATATTTTCTCAGATATCATTTTTTTTCAAAATTTCTAGTTTTCACAACTTTTTGTGAACTCTTTGGATTTTGTTTTGTTGTGAAAAGCAATAAAGATGCAAGTATGATTAGTGAAATTTTTGCTAACATGAATATTATATTTTTCCTGCAATTGATTCAATTGATGGATGTGTAAGATTTGACATAGTTTTAGCCAATTTGTAAGCTTTTGAGTTTAAGGAGCACACTATTCATAAATTGCTCTAATTTCTTTCATTTAGTGATATTACACATGGTTAGATTATTCTAGAACTTGCTTTGTTATGCATGTCGAAACCACATTGTTGAATTTGATGCATGAAAATGATAAGGGCAATTAGGTTTAACCCTTTTGACTTTCTAAAGACCTATCATGATTATATTTCTCCTAGTTGACCAAGTTTGAGCCTTAAACCTTTTCTTTGTTTAATAGCCATACTCGTTACCTTAAGCCTTTTTGCTGTACCTTCTTGCTTGAACCCTGTGTCAAAGGAATGCCTTAATTTTATTGCATGATGATTTCAATTAGTGGCGTAAGGGTATGGTTGAAGCTAGCAGGTGTGTTTATGTTTCAATATTAATTATGTCTTGTTGACAAAAAATCAAAAAAAAGGAAAAAAAGAAAAAAAAATGAAGGAAGAAAAAAAAAGTTATGAAGTGCTATTTTAAATATGTGTTGTGTTGTGATAGTTGGGTCAAGTCTTGGTTGTGCTTGCATTTGCTAATTTTTGGAAAAATTTATGGGTATGCCTTGGAAAAATCATTTGGATGAAAAAAAGTATGTGAATTCATGCAATCGATTGTTGGTATTTCCTTTGATGTGTTTAGCCTAAATTTTCCTTTTTATCCAATCCTTTACCTAAGTCTCATTACATTCCCTGTTAAAGACCCTTTGATTTTTATATTGAATTCATTTTGAGTGGTGGAGATATGATATATTAGCAAGCCTATGGTAATACCCTTCCATGTTGTTGATCTGAGCATATATGTCCCTTTAAACACTTTTGAGTGCTGAGAAATACACTAATATCCGTGTGAGAGTTGAATCTTTTGCATCCTGATTTTGATGAAGTTGTTGAGAAGATCTAATACTTGTGTTAGTTTATTCTGCTATGAAATACTTGTTATCTTGATTGTGATAGTGAATGCTTGAGAACAAGCATTGTCTTGGTGTGGACGAATTTGATAGTGAGCCAATTATGCATTTAATTTGTTGATATTTGATCTTAATTTTGGCCACTTATTGTGCAAAGAATTAGGTTACTACTTATAATTGATTTTTGTATCACTTGCAAGTCATTGGTGTTAAAAGTGGTGTTAAGTGCAAGTTCCAGAAGACTTTTAAATCCAAGGCGTACCAGTGCCAGAGAGTGTGGAGTTGAGCTGAAGCTACGGATTTTGGAAGCTGAAATTCTGGTCATTTCCCGATGCACTTGCTGGTATGCTAGAAAGCTGCGTTCAATTAGGATGTGTCTTCTGCAGAGGAATTGGCAACAAATTAGGAAGTGAGCAAGTGGAAGACTCCGTGGCTACTTAAAAAGGGCACAAAAGGTGGTGGAGAATTTTAAAGAGAATCCAATTTGCTACCAAGTGCGAGAAGAGTCCGAAAAGGAAGTGGAGTAATATCCTTAAGATGTTTCCCAATCACTGAGGACTCCCGAATCACTTTGGAGATTGATATTCTCTTGTCTCCTAAAAAGCCAGGAATGCGGATAAATAAGGAGAATCTTTTCCCTTGCAGGGGACAGGCCGCTTTGCATAGACAATAGTCTTTTTTTCGTCTTTTCGTTTTTTACCTTCGGCCGCTAGTGAGCAATAACATAGACCGGTACTCTTTGCTTTTCTATTCAATTTTGGGAACTTTGGTACACAATAGTCAATTATTTTCTTTTGCAAGTTCGGTTGCTTTAATTCCTTCTGACTTACACGAACAACGTGGATTGCTTCACCACGATGAGGCGTGGCTAAACTAATTTCCTAATTGAGGAATAATTAAGGCTCAATTGCACAACTATTGTGAAATCATTTTAATTGTCTATTTTTAATTCTACGTTCATAGGTATTTAATTATTCTCTGTTTATAGTGGGTTATTATTGTTTGGATTTATTGGATAAATAAGGCCTGTTGTTCAATTGTCTAAATAATATATAGCCAATTAAGGTGTTGGTGCGTCACCATTAAGTAACTTAATTAGTGGCAAACGAGACAATTTCACCGCCTCGCAAGCAGTCTAATCTGTATCGTGGGAATAATTAATCTAGTTTGAATGAATCTGCATGTGTGTTTATTAACTAGAATTGGGTCTCTCTAATTTCTAAAGCTGTCACTACATTAAATTCTATGAGTGTCTCTAGGTTTGTCTAGTTCACAAAGGAGTAGTCTATGAGCGTCTCTGGACTACTGTATAATTAAGGAGAGATTGGTGGTTCGGCGCGTCGCCAGACTGATATAACCAATTTATTTGTGGACGTATGAATCATTCCAGGTATCTATGATCAGTTGTGTGCACCGGTGCCGAGATTAATTCCTTTACTAGGTTGTGTCAGTTCATTGTTTGTTACATTCTTTAATTACTGCATTCTTTCGGCATTAAAAATCCAATCTCTATACATCTTTAATTATTTGTTTCCTTCTCCAAAACCCCCCAAATTCTCTGTTGGAAATAAATTACCCAATTCCTGAGGATACGACCCTACTCGCCATTATACTTGAATTCATATTTTTAGAATAGATATTTTATTTTTGATGGTTTGACACCCACCAAAAAGTTAGTAAAAATCGCAAAAGTCTCAAGATTTGAAAACTTTACCAAAGAAGCACCCTAAAGTATCACCATTCAACACTTAACACATAACAATAAAAAAAACCTTAATAATAGAAAAACTCGAGATATAAGCCATTGCTTATCAGAGAATAACAAAAATTGTGAAAATTTTTGAACCAAAATTTCACTTCACCTATTTACACCTCCCATACACTTAAAACAATATTGTCCTCAATGTTGTGGATAAAAATAAAAGAAATAAAAACAAGAAAAAAGTTGAAAGAGAAACTCTTCTGATACATAGTAGCACCAAAAATCAAGTGGGGTGAGACTAAAGTTGCTAGGTACCATCCAAAAGTCAAACTCGAGAAACCATCCTACCAAAACGGAAAAAAAAAATCCTAAAAGAATAGACTCCACCACTAGAACCAAAACAATAGCAAACAATATTAAACAAACTTAAAAAGAAATTCGGCTTGCCTCTTAAAAAGCACTAAGTTTAACGTTTTCAACCAGGCAAGCTCACTAGAGTTATGATGGATAAAAAGGTTCAAACAACTTCACATCTTTCTTAGCATGTACTTGAAATCTTTCACAAATTATTGTCATTGGTAGCTTATTAGCATACCACCTAAGAGGAAAATTGGTGAACATTAGGTCCAGGTCTTAGCTCTAAATCCTGCTCTATGACATGTTTCTCACATGACAAATTGTCAATAATAGTCAAATTTGAACAAGGCTCCTCATAAGAAGGGTACTTTAAAGGTTCAAACACATTAAACTCTTTCTTTTCTTAACCAACCTTAAAGTTAATTTCCATTCTAACAAACTATATTAGCTTCTCCTGCAACTAAAAATCGTCTACCAATGATAATTGGCATAGAAATATCCTTTTCCATATCAAGAATAAGAAAATCAGCAAGAAAATAAATTTACCATTTTAACCAATAAATCTTATATAATACCAATAGGATATCGAATGGAACAGTCAGCCAATTGTAAAATCACTTGAGTAAGCACCAGGTTAGTAAACTTTAACTTCCTGAAAAATGAGAGAGACATTAAATTAACACCTGATCCAAGGTCATATAAACATTTATCAACAAAAATATTTTCAAAATAACAAGGCACTGTAAAACTCTCTAAACTTTCATTTTGATTGGAAGCCAATTTTATAAAACTGTACTAGACTTCTCACTAAGACACACCTATGCAAAGTCTTCCAACTTCTTCTTGCTATGTACTATCCCTTTTAAGAATTTTGCATAGGTAGGTATATTAGCAAGAATTTTAGAAAAATGCATGTTTACGTGAATCTTTTTAAGCATATCTACAAATTTTTGATAGTACTCATCCATTGCCTTCTTTTTTAACATTTGTGGAAAAGGGATAGGCAGTACGTAAGCTTTAACTTTAGACACATTCCTAACTTGATCATCTTCATGGCCCTTTTCACCTAAGTTGTTATAATTAAATAAGTTGGTCGGTTTGATCCATCCTTTAATTCATTTTCTGCATGTACTATATCATCAACTATTCAATGTTAGGCTTTTTCTCTTTAACTTGTTGAGAAGGAAACTGAGAGGATTGCTACTGAATTTGGAACCCAAATGGTCCCATTGCGTTGACCCCTTGATTTCTCTAAGAGAAATTAGAGTCATTTTTTCACCTTCATTATATGTTCTAGAGAACGGGTCATTCCTTGATTACAATTTCTACCAACATATGCTCCAGTGAAATTGACCTCTTTTAACATGGTGAAAAGCTCTCTATTATAACAACTAGCAGTAGTATGCCTATACATACGACAATAAGAGAGCATAGTGGTTAAGGGTGAGTTTCTCGATGTAAGAGTAGTTGCATTTGAGGACTCAAGTCAGCAACTTGTGAATCCAAATCTCTAGATAAACTCACTTTATGGACTACTACTATTTTGCCCCTAATTGCTTTTTACTATGAGTTACTAGCCAACAATTCAAATAAAACAACCGAGTCCTTTGGATTCTTGTCACTAATGTGACTTTCAACTGCTATATCCACCATATTTTAGGTTGTTAAGGTCAACTTATCATAGAAAAATTGTACATGCAAGACTAGAGAACATTGGTGGTAGGGGCATTCAAAGAGTAGCAATTTGAACCGTTTCCATGCCTCGTGTATTGGCTCTCCTTCTATCTGTGAAAGATGCATATCTTATTCCTCAAGTCTATGGTCTTTTAAGGTGAATAATACTTGGTCATTGCAATATTGTATATGCCTTCCCATGTCCTCAAAGATCCCTTGGGTAAATTAAGAAACCGACTTTGCATGATCTTTGAGACAGTAGGGGAAGCATTTCATCCTTAGTAAAGGTTTGCACTACAAAGTAGAATTCCCTAATAAAAGAGTGTGGCTCCTCGTTAGCTAATCCATGAAAGGTGCAGCATATTGAAATGAATTCTTTTTAACTCATAACTATCTGCCCCTTTCCTTAAGTGAATGCAACATGAAGAAGCCGTAATGACGGGAAACTGGATGTCCCTCAAACAAATACCAGCATGCGGATTTGTGAGGGCCTCAAAATTTAGATTTTATTTTAAAATGAAAAATATTGTTTATATTGTATTTGTTTATTGAAATATGAGTGAATATATGTTTAAAGTGAATATTTTCCAATTTAGAGAATTTTATACGAATTATTTGCCGGTGTGTGGTTTCGGCCGAATTAAGTGTTTAATTTTGTACCGGTGAGTGATTAGTGACTTTAAATTGAAATCGAGCATATGTAGTGATATTATGGAAATATTATTAAGATTGGATAGTGTTAGAATGGAGTAAAATAGTGTAAGTTAGACTATCGCGCGCGACGCGACATAAAGTGCTCAAAAAGCACTTTTCCTTAATTTAAGGAAAAGGCTTCTTTTTGTCCCCTTTTGTCTTGACTTCTTGCACCCTTTGAGCTCATTTGCAGCTGAAACATTGAGAGGATAGAGAGAGAGAGTGCCGAGAGAGTGAGGAAGAAAGAGAGAGAGAGAAAGCTTGCTAAAATCTTCCATTTCTTCTTCCTTCTTGTCTTGATTCATCAAGCCACCATTGAAGACCATCATCTTCTCCATCTTGGCAGCCGTGAGAGAAAGGGAAGAGAGAGGAGTTGGTTCGATTTTTTGAGGAAGAAAGAGAGGAAAAAGCTTGTGGTTGATCATCCATCTTCTTCTTCATCTAGCCACTTGAAGTTTTGGAACTTTGGTGAAGGATTTTGGGTGGCATTTCCTCCTCCTTGGCAGCCGTGTGAAGGGGAGAAGAAGAGGGGGGGAAATCTGAAAATTGAAGGAAAGAAAAGAGGAGAAGAAAGCTTGTGGGTGTGTCTTGATCTTGTTCTTGAAGTTTTGTGGGAAAATCACCAACAAAGTTAAAGGATCGTGGGTAAAAATTGAAACTTTTGGAGTTTGCTAAGCTTGGGAGCATTCTTGGGAAAAGGAACTCACAAGATCTACCTTGATCTTGTTGGATCTTGATAGATCCGGAGGTATAAGCTTCAAAACTACTAGATATAGCTTTATTAGTAGTAAATATCATAGATCTATGGGTTACTTTGGTAGAACTGGTTATATTTGAAATGATGAAGTTGGGCTCTTGAAATCCCAACCTAGGTAGCGGACTTGAGGTGGCCTCTAGGTAGCGGACTTGAGGACCTGATTGGGATTTGAATGATATTTGTGAAAGTTGTCGTGATATGGTTAGAAAGTAGGGTTTTGTTGTTGGAAATTTTGATAGAGAAATGTATGAGATGGCCAAACCCATGCTTGGTAATTCCCATGTTTGATTTCGAGATTTTGTGATTATTCGTGATGAGTTTCTGTCTAAGAAAATATATTTTATGTTCATTTATGAGGGTATGAATTCTAAAAGATGAAAAGTGAAGTTTCTCGTGAATTTTTGAATGAAAGAGGTCATTTAAATAAATTTGAAGGTTTTACAGTATTGTGACCAAATCTTATGAATTTTGAAAATAAAGATAGCGTTTGAAGTGTTCTAAAGTTATATTAAAGTATTGACAAAGAGTAAGTGTTGAGTTTTGTGATAAAAGTGATTTTGAGGTGATAAACCTCACTTAAGTATTATATTAAAGAAGATGTGAAAATAGTGCTTAGTGAGTACATCAGTGCCGTGTCATATTTGAAATGATATAGTGATCTTCAAAAGATTCATTTGAAACGTTGTATCATGTGAAATGAATGTTTTTCCTTGAGGGAAATTTTGGGAAAAATATTGATTGAAACTATGAAGTGAAAGTGAAATGTTTTAGTTAATAAGTGAAGGAGTGAATCTCAACTACTGTTTTTAAATTGTTTTAGGGGGTGTGCAAGGATCTGAATTTGACCCTTACGTGGAAGCCGAACCTTACTATTTCGGTGAGTTTCCATGCTTGTTATGTGACTATGTGAAATAAATGAGCTTTGTATTGAGTTATGTGACTTGATGTGAAAACCTAGTTTAGCAAACCCTCAGATGAGGTAGTGTATACTTTATCACACTTACCTATGTTTGAGTGGAAATTTGTAAGAATGCTTTAATGAGAATTGAGAATATGTGATGTGATGTGATTTGCATGTGTATGTACAAGGTCAGGAATTTCCTGAGACCTATCAGTGAGCTCTTCGACTCGAACCAGGGGCTAGGCCTAGGTCGAGAAAGAAGGGGCGAGCCATAGGGTCAATTAAATGTCACAAGCACAGTGATATAGACCAGTGATATATGCTCGAGATTTGGTTCGTGAACCTGTCTCCAAAAAGAGCAACAAACCATGTGATGTGATGTGATGTGATGTGTGCTCTGGACTTAGTGTAAGCACTTGTCCATTATAAAGAGCAAAACACAAACCATGTGATGTGATGTGATACATATATACTCGAGACTTGGCATTGGACTTATCTCGGAGATGAACAACAAATCCGCGGTAAAATGTGATGTGATGTGATGTGTTTGGAGATGGGCCCGGTGGGGGTTTGGTGGAGTAAGGAGTAAGTGGAGTCTTACATGGATTGTACCTGTGAAAGTTGACGGAATGTCAACTACTGAGATCGTGATCAAGCTGCGAGGAACTTAGCCCCTGAGGGCTGTTGTATCCTACCTTTGTAATGTTATCTGTCTTTATGTGTTTATGTTTACGCTCAAGTGAAGTGAAATTTCATATGTGTTATATGCTCTGCATGTTTTTGGGAACTCACGGGTTTTTTAGCTCACCCTTTCCCTATTTGTTTTCCTTAGCAGGAAATGAGTACTCGAGTGGAGAAGCCAACCCTTAGAATTAGGGTTTACTTATGTTGAATGTTTTGAGAATTTTGGATTATGGTTGTTGAAAGCCTTTGTAATATGACTCTTGATTGTGTGGATGGAGGATTTATGTACTCTGAGTTTGTAATTTGAAGTTATGGATTTGTAAGTTATCATTCCTTTTATATTGTGTTCGGAGTTTTAGTTGATAAGTTATATGATGGTTGAGTGAATGAGTCCTGGTTAGAGCTAAGCAGGCGGCCACTGATACTCTAGGATACGCCCTAGAGAGAGGTGGGTCGTCACAGGATTGACTACCTGTCGATTAATATCATTAGTTGTTTATTTCTACCATCTTTTCTTCATCTAAACTATCAGATTCCACTAACTCAATGGCAATACTAATCTCAGCAGAAGATTGTTGCAATGCCTACTTTTGCAACTTGGTTTGCTTTCTCAAAAATTTTATAGTTCTCTCTACTTAATGACCAAATAAAGTCACCTTTTTGGGATTGGGTCATAAACTAATGTATCTAAGCAAGAAAATTTAACATAAAAGTGAACAAAATAAAATAAAAGTAAAGGCTGAAAATTAAAAATAAAATAACAAAAAGTAATTGAAGTAGAAAAACTTAGCGTCATCTGGGGTAACGGCGTAAAAAACTTGATCGACAAATTCCTTCAAGTATACAGGGTCGATTGTAGTATAAAATCACTTGAAATAATATGGAGGTTGAACCCACAGGAACGAATTAATCCTCTACTTTAATTATTTTAACAAAAACTCAAAAATAAAATTTAAGGAAATTAAAGAGCTAACTTAGAAATAATTTGAGTAGACAGATCAAGTTAAAGTGAGTGTTTGAGAAATCAATAGTAAAAAGTCTAGAGTTTCAGATTTTGTTTCAAAATCTTGAATTGATTTTTCAATTATTTCCTTACGAAGTTATGAATGCATCACACAATTATATTTCAAATCACTTACTGATGCATCTAAAGTGTGCCTATTTAAATCTTACATCTCTTTCAAGATTATAAGTGTTTAATTAGATCCATTAAGAAGTTAAATGATATACATGGATCATACAAATTCTAACCTACTCTCGTAATTAGGTTAAGTATATTTATTTATCTAATGCACACTTGTATCTCCTTTCTCAATTCAATAAAACCCAAAGATCATGTCTATAGTGATCAGATATAAACATGCAATTAAAATCAAAATAGATAAATCATAGCAAAAGCCAAGAATTTAATTGAAAAAATCAATCAAAAATCCTTGATAAAAACCCTAACCTTATAAAGGAATTGAGTTCAATATATTGGAAAAATTAAAAACACAAATTCAAGAAGTCAATGCAAAGGAAAGAAAAGAAGTAAGGGAACTTCTCGGTTAATTGTTACAATTTCTCCTTCACACAGTCCTTGATTGTTCTTGAACATTCTTGATCCACCAAGAATGAGATGAAAAAAAGGTTTATATATGCTAGAACTAATGTTTCTAATTCCTAAAAACGTTCTAAGTAATCTTATTTATAGTTTTCTATAGTTACAAATAAATCCCAAAAGGAATCAAATCGGCTTCAAGAAGCTAACAAAAATGAGCCACGTATAACTTCCGATGAAAACCGAAGCAAAGAAATGAGACTGGCCGATTATTCATCAAATATCAATTCTCACTTTTTCAGACAATAACGGATGATAAAACTGGCGCCATGACCGACGCGGGTCACACACTTGATCACTTCTTACATTTTCAATCATTTCTATCAATTATGTTTAGTATATTGATTGATGATTCCCCGAGCATCACCAGTATTTTGTCTTCCACGTCACCTTCAAGTTCACCAATTCCAAGCAACTTTGAATCTCCAAATTCCACGTGAATTTTCAAGACAATTTTGCTTCAAATTGCTTCTTTCTCCTTCTACAGAAAAACACGCCCAACGTGTGTGATTGTCCATTCACATTAGAACTTAACATATCAATCTATGTAACGATTACTATATAAAATAACTATAAATTATATTCAATCAATATTATAATGGAAGATTTATTTCTTGATAATGCATAGTGTTTTTTTTCTAAAGCTACTTTTAATAATCCGATTTCTCCAACCACCGATTGATTTCACGTTTTGGATAAATAAACATTATTTTTAAGCATACCCACAATGCGTGCACAACTGTAGTGTGCGTGTGCCAGTAAAAAATAATTCAACTTAGCAGGCAGCAGGTCCACCTCCCTTAAGTGAAGCCTTTCTTGAATCATGTCATGAGCCGATGAAAGCAGTTAGAAAGCTTGTCCTTAACAAGGAATATATAAACAACATTATACTCATTTATGGTAATTGTCTTACCATTAGTAATATTCACTTGATACCATCGCCGACTGTGAACAGATGAGCTAAATGTGAACGGACTTGTGCCATTAACACGAACATCCGTGGACTAGTGATTTGTATCATAGACATCAGAACTTTGTTACTTTAAATGTATCACTAATGAAACATTAATTTCTCCTTAGATATGTCTCCTAGTGCAAACAAACTTCAAGCAAGCATTAAAAAAAGAAAAAAAAAAAGAAAAAAACTTCAAGCAAGCATCAATCAAATTGCATCAAGTAAGCATCTATGCTTTCTAAGTCTGTTCAACTTATATCTTAGCATGCACTCTTCTCAAATTTTTAGTATTTCAAGGCAGGTCCTTTTTTTTTTTTTTTGGCTTTACCATTCTTCCTATTATATTTTAATTCCTAATCATGAATAATTTCTACACTTATACTTATTCAATGTGTGCGATTTAGAATTTCTCTTTTATGATTATTAGCTTTTTCAATTATTTTTATTCTAAATTTGTATCTTAGATTTTTATTTTAGTGTTGATTTGCATAGGGTTGATGTATGTTTATTAAATTCAGTTAGGCTTTATCCGATTTTGGTCTGTGAGTTAAATTGATATTTGTAGTCAACTTAGTTAATTTTCATGTTTTGCTTTATACTTTGTCTTTCACTAATAAAAATATCTATTTTCTGATTACTGTTTGTTAAACATTGATTTTAAGTGTGCTTGTTTTATTTGTTAAACATTGTTTGTCAGTTCGCTTCCCATGCCTCAAAATATTGAATCCGTCCCTCCTTACATATTTTTATTTTGAATGCAGAGTTATGGATTTGACTCTGGCTCTCCAATGATGCAAAGGGTGTATGCTAAAACTTGCATCCAAGAATTAAAATGTTATTCGGAATCTATTAATTTTTTTGGACTAATTGCAATCAGCTTTCATCACTTTATGCATTTGTCGGTTGTCATCACATCAACTAGTCTCTCTAATAAAGACGTGGGAAATAGATCAATAGAAAACACAAAAATCCCTAATAGTTTTTGCTACAATTTGTTGATTAAAGTTCTTTCGGTACGACGTAATGGAAGTCTACGCATCACAGGTCACTTCTTACTTAATCCGGACTTAAACAAGTCCCAATTGCAATTAACTACGATCCCATGATGGAACCAATTTTATATGAAGATATTGTGTCTCCAAAACAGCTGAAATTGTATTTGGCACCAGTACATGATTAAAGAATTACGAGTTGGTAAAATTTGAAGCATCAAACAAAGTTTTACACTTGCACAATTTCATGAAGCATCTAATTTAGTCTTACTGGTGACACCAAGTGAGAAAATAAAAAGAGAAAGTCTACAACTTTGCTTCCCTTTATCAATAATGTTCCGTTGAAATTCTTCACAATTCACAGCAAAGCTGACAAACCTACTTACCTCCCTTAGATTCTAAATCGAAAGAGAAATATTTTAAAGATCACATGCATCAAGTTCCCCTGAAATATTAATACAACATTACAACATGCTTTACTCCTATAATTGTGGATGACAGTACAATATGCTTTACTTCTTTATATTAGTAAATCAGTAGCTTAGTCCCAATCCCAGTTCTCATTTCGCGCTTCTTAAATTCCACTCTTCTCTTGCCTTTTCTTTCTATCTTTTTTTTTTTTTTCTGGGGAAAAAGGTACAACTGTACAATGTGTTAAGATGACGAGTTATGGATACTAGATAAAACCTTTCTCAGAACTCAGCATACCAGTTCCACCTCTCCCAAGCAAAGCCTTCTCGATTCATGTCATTAATCAATGCAAGCAGTCAACACGCTTATCCTCAAGACAACAATGAACGACAAAGAACATAATCCGTTTGCTATTTGTCTTGCCATTGCCGAATGCCGAGTGTAAGGGCATAGCATGAATTTATTCAACAAACATCCGGAGTAACGTGGTTAATTTGGTCCCCGTTGCATCCAATTTAAAAAAGATTTAGGAACTTTTAAAAACGTTTTTCAATTATTAACAGAATTCAGTCATTGCAGAAATTAGAAAAGAAAACAAATTAGTAACAACAAAACTAGGGATTAATAACTCCTTTGCTAACTAATTAACCAATAAACTTAAAATATAAAAGAAATTTGTTAGACTGCAAAGCTAAAACCAGACACATAACCTATTTTATGGATTTTTTCCCGAAACGGTACAAAACACACCCACCCTGTTAGATTAACACTCAGGAGTTAACACTCAATTACCCTAAGTGGGATCCACAAGGAAATTCCATCCAATCAATTGGTGACAGGAGGAGGAGCTCCCCATGGCTACAAAAATCATTTTCACTCCTTATTTCCACCACTCCCCAAAGAAAAACTCTAATACTCAAATTTGCACATACTTTGAGAAATTTCCCCCCTTCTTTATTTATTAGTTTACTAGTCACCCATGTACTGTGTACCAGGAGCTTAACAAAAAGGGCAGAGTGCCTCGGAATGTGTGACCCAAGTTTTAATTCTAACAACTTCATTAAACAGTGCATCTTTATTTGTCTAACTTCTGCATCTTTCAAGTGATTTTTATGATAAACATCGGCACTTTTCAAAAGTGTACATCTAAAATGGAAAAATTATAGGTTTAACCTTAGCTTCTCCAATGATGCAAAGGATAAACGCTAAAATTGCTATCAGACACTTAAAATGCTAGAATCTAAGAAAACTGTACCGACATAAAACCATCTTCTACATACCTGCTACATCAAAACTGGGACTAAGGTTACTATAGCAGTCCATCCATTTGACTCGTGGCATGCCTTCTTTGACTCGCGGGCATGTCTTTTCTGACTTGCGGCATGTCCCTCATTTGAGCAATTTTTATTTCCCCCCGACACCGTTAGGGTTATGGGTCGGCTTAGTGAACAATCCCCTCCTTAACTTCATTCTGGCAGCCGCTGCTGCTTTTTAGTCTTTGGCCGCTGCTTCCTGCTCCGCTCCTGCTCCTGCTCCTGCTCCTGTCGTCGCCCCTTTTCTGTGTTTGGTTGTGTAAATTAGTCCATTTAGCATCATCGTCTTATGCAATACCAAGAGCCTTGTTCGATGAAAGTGGACTCCTTGGGCCAGACTTTAATACAACAAATTGCTCATTATATCTTGAATTCTCTGTTGTGTTCCAACAAAATTGTTTCTACAACATTTTCGATTTGAATTTGTTTGCATTGCCTAATGAAGGTTATTTTGCTAATAAATAATGGAACTTTAGGGGTCCGAGGTCACATCTTAGGATTCATTTGATAAAACTGAATCTGAATTCTGAAACCTGAATTCTGAAATCTGAATACTGAAACAATTGATTTGCTCAATTTTAAGCACTGAAAAGAAATATATGAATGTCTGAATTTTAGTGCTAAACCCATCTATACTATTTGATAAATATTTACAACTGAACACTTAATAAGTCAAGTTGTACAATTTTGCCCTTCTATTTTTCGTCCAAAAAAGAAATAGAACCTATAATTTAATTAGCTTAAAATTTTTAGATATGAAGATGGGAATAATTATTTTAAAATCAAATTAACATAAAAGATGACATGGAAAACATCAAAAGAAACATTAAAATCTAATAATTCATCTAACATTTAGATTTGACCTAAGAATGTCAAAAATGGTTATTTGTAATTTTTTTCGCATAGGTTATGCATGAATAACTGATAGAGAATATCAAGTTCTTAGATTGTTTAATTAGATAAAACATATCAGGTTGTTAGGTTGTTTAATTAGATAAAGAATATTAGGTTGTTTAATTGGATAAGGAGTTTGATCATAGTTAACAAATAAGGGTAGATTTTGGCAGATAAGATATGGTAGTTGAAGTAAATTCTTTGATTCTAATCAACATTAAGTATTAAGTTAGGATTCTTGTGGTGAAAAAAATGCATAGAAATGAATTTCTAGTTATAAAAAAATCAAAATTTCTAAATATTTGAAAAGATTCAGATTTAGGACTTTTTATGTTACCAAGCAGATGCTTATCTTACCTACTCCCATCCTTGTGATCCAGCTGCCTAGTTTCGGACTTGAACAATTCACATCTCCAATTGAGTCCCTTTTTTCCCTGAATTTGGTCGTTGTCTTGGTTATATATATGTATATATATATGTACATATATACATATATATAATGAAGAAATTATAGACAGTCAAAGTTTTGGTAGGATAAGACTAACAAGAAAATTCATATGAAATTCACCTTTACCTCCGAAGAAAATGTTTTCAGAGTTATCTCAGAAAGAGTCAAAAACACTCTAGAACATCTTCAGAAAATATTTTTTAATAAGGAAAAGAAAATTGGCCAAAACCAAAGTAGATTGATTTTAACTCACACATAAGGGGAGTGCAAATCCACCAGTTTGAACTAAATTGGTCCAACTCAACTCCCCTTTCATGCTTGCGATCCCATAATAGTTTCCAACTTATCACAAGTCCAACAAAGAGTTAAATAATATAAAGTGATTAAATGTTTCCTTAGTTTTCCAATATGGAACAAAAGCTTTTGAAATACATATTATCTACAATAAGGACAAGCTCAGAAACCACAACTTGTTTATTAGAGTTTTTCACAAATTGTTTACCAATATGTTGTACTCATTTAATTAGGCAAAGATGACAGGCTATAATTTTCCCAGATGAAAACTTCGTGAACCATGTCATTAACCAATACAAATAGTCAAAAAGATCATCTTTTAACAATAAATAACAAAGTGTTATAAAACTAATACTGAGCCTGTTTGGGAGTGAGTTTTTTATGTGTTTTTCTAAAACTCTACTGTAACTTACTGTAGAAGTTGTAGAAAAATTTTTTGGATGTGTAAAAATTTTTTGATAGATTTTCTTTTTTCTTTTCCTTTTCTTTTTCCTTTTCCTTTTCCTTTTTCTTTTCCCTTTCCCTTTTCTTTCTTTCTTCTTCCTTTCCCCACCCCACACCATGATGACTTTTTTTTTTCTTTTCTTCCTTCCTTCCCTCCCTCTCCTTTCTCTCCAGTCTTCCCTCCCTCCCCTCACTTCCCCCCTCTCCCTCTCCCTCCTCCTCCCTCCCTCCCCTAGTTGCGACTAGATTGTGACCAGTTCTGGTCTTGACCAGACTGGGAGGGAGGTGGGAGGAGGAGGGAGGGGAAGGGGGAGGAAGAAGGAAGAAGGAAGAAGAAGATGAGGTGGCCTGGAGTGGTGAGTGTTTTTGGTGTGTATTTTTTGTGTAATAAAAAGGAAAGGAAGGGAGGAAAAAAGTTTTTTGTGTAGTTTTTTGGGTGTGTATGTTAAAAATTTTGAAAGTTTTTTGAGGGTTCCTGTAGCAAAAGTAGAAAACAAAACAAGTTTTATACAAATTTGGCAAAAAACATGGCTGCCAAACAGGGCCATTAGTATGGTGGTAGATTGGTGTTTGTTTATGTGGTAGGTGCTACACTAATAAAATCAAGAAAATTAAAGAACACGAGAAAAGAGAAAAGTAGAAAGAAAACTAAGGTCCGGTTTGATAACCCAATTCAGCACTTAAATTTAATGAGATTCAGATCTTAATCGTTTAGATGCGTTTGATAACCAAATATAAAACATCTGAATTAATTAAGTGGTGCTGAATCTTTTAAGCAAAACTTGCTCCCAAAAATAAGTTATAAGTTTTTCACTTATCATCGAATGTGATGTACATTTAAATGTATTAGATCTAGTACTTAACAATTCAATCACTTAATGAATTCAAACTTCAGAGTTCAGATTTCAGACTTCAGTTTTCAGATTTCAGTTTTATCAAACGCACCCTAAACTTACATTCATTAAACTAAACTTTCATTCATTCAAATGAACTTCTCTTTCTATCACAAGGGGGAAGCCCCTATTTATAGGGGAATATAAAAGAATTTAAAGTACAATTGTTAACTGTGGTTTTTATCAGAATAGAGATGACATCTTCTCGTAAGTCATGCTCTTCAAAAGTCATACTCTTCAAAAGTCATACTTCTCAAAAGTCATAACAACTTTATCATCTCGTAGAATATAATAGTTCTGTTATTATATAGAAAATAAGATAGAAGTGATAGACATCCATAATATTTAATTATTTCACAACACTCCCCCTTAGATGTCTATTATACAAAGAATATGCCTCGTTTAAACCTTACTAGAAAAAACCCTATGGAAAAAAAAAAACCTTAGTGAAGGAAAAAGAGTACACTATTCTTTTATATTAATTTCTTCCCCTAATTCAAGCATTATTTGAGATCTTTCAGCCGACGCATTCCAACATTTTTCACCAATTTTTCAAATGTCGTAGTCGGCAATGCCTTGGTAAATAAATCGGCCAAATTATTATCTAATCGGATTTGTTGCACATCAATTTCACCATTCTTTTGTAAATCATGAGTAAAAAAGAATTTTGGTGAAATATATTTCGTTCTATCTCTTTTAATATATCCTCCTCTCAATTGAACTATACAAGCTGCATTATCTTCATATAATATAATTGGAGGATTTTCTTAGGTGATAACCCACAATTCTTTTAGATATAATAGGTCATTAATTTTAGTTAAACACATTCTCGACTAGCCTCATAAATTGTTAGCTCTTCAGCATGATTCAAAGATGTGGTGGTTATTGACTGTTTTGTAGATTTTCATGAAATGACTATAACACCACATGTAAATATATAATCAGTTTGAAATCTTGCTTTATATGGGTCAAATAAATATCCACCACCAACATAGTCAAGTAATTCATGTTGATATTTATTGGAATAAAATAGGCCAAAATCACCTGTTGAAATAATGGAAAATGTGTTTAATACCACTCCAATGTCATCTTATAGGAGAGGAGTTGAATCTTGCTAATAGATTCACAACAAATGATACATCTCATCTTGTACAATTAACAAGATACACTAGTGCACTAATTGCACTAAGATATGGTATTTCGGGACCAAGTATTTTTTCATCTTTCTCTCTCAATCCAAAAGGATCTTTAGCAAGATCAAGTGACTGAATGATCATTAGAGTACTCAAGGATGTACTTTATCCATATAGAACCACTTTAATACCTTTTGGGTATAAGTAGAATAGTGAATAAAATTTTCATTTTCCAAATGATCAATTTGTAAACCGATGCAAAATTTGGTCTTTCCAAAATCTTTGATCTCAAATTCTCGTTTCAAATATTCAATTACCTTTTGGACCTCTTCAAGAATTCCAATCAAATTAAAATCATCTACATCTACAGTAATATATAAAATTGAACCCATTTTTCTATATGAAAACACATGGACATATTGCGTCATTAGTATAGCCTTTTTTAAGTAAACATTCACTAAGGTAATTACACCACATACGTCCAGATTGTTTGAACCTATACAACAACCTTTGCAGTTTGATAGAATAAATCTCTCTAGAATTTTATTTGCATGCGTAAATCTTCAGGGATTTTTATGTAGATATCATTATCCATTGTCCCATATAGATAAGCAATAGCCACGTCCATTAGACGCATATTAAAATTTTCATGTACTACTAGACTCATAAGATATCTGAAAGTAATTCTATCCATTACTGCAGAATATGTTTCATCATAATCAATTCCAGATCTTTGTGAAAAATCTTGGGCTACAAGCCTTGCTTTATATCTCATAATTTCGTTCTTCTCATTTCTTTTCCTTACAAATACCCATATATACCCAACTGGCTTAACACCTTCAGGTGTTAAGGTTACAGGTCCAAATATTTTTCTTTTAGTCAATGACTCCAATTCAGATTGGATCGTATTTTTCCATTTTGGCCAACTGTTTCTTCACCGATATTTATCAACCGATATAGGTTTATGATTCTCATCTTCTTCCATAATATCAAGTGCTACATTGTATGCAAAAGCACTATGAATAATTATTCCTTTTTTATTCCAACTTTTTCTTGTAGTAACAAAATTTATTGAATTTTTAATAATTTCATTCTCTTCAGGAGTAGGCTTTTTAGCAGTGATCTCTTCTAGAGGTTGACTTTTATCACTATTAATATTTTGAGATTCTAGATCAATTCTTAAGTTCTCAATTTTATTATCATTATCCAATCCTCTTTTCTTTCGAGAATTTTTATCTTTGAAATCTAGGAGTTTGCTATGCTTCTAGCGTGTTTTAAACTTATTAGCACTTGTTATTTATCCTTATGGAATATCAATTTTAGCTGACGCATTTTCTGCAAGAATATGTGATTTAGTAACTCTTTTAGTGTCATTGAATGCATCCGATAATTGATTTGCAATCTTCTGCGAATGAATAATTCTTCGAACTTCCAATTCACATTGTTTTGTACGAGAATCAAGGAAATTTAATGATATTTTCCAAGTGATTTTCTTTTTCAGTTTATCCTTTCCTCCTCTAATGTCGGGAAATATGATTCATTAAAATGACAATCTGCAAATCTTGTAATAAATAAATCACCTGTTAATGGTTCAAGATATTTAACAGGTGATTCATAACCAATAGAGATTCCCAACCGTCTTTGGGGGCCCATTTTAACACATTGTGGCGGTGCAATTGGAATAGAAACCACACACCCAAAAACTCTCAAATCAGAGATATTAGACTCATGGCCAAAAGTTAATTGTAGGTGAGAATAAGTAAGATAGTTTGTCGGTCTAATTCTCACAAGTGTTGTTACATATAAAATTACATGTCCCTAAGCAGACAATGGGGGTTTAGACCTCATTAATAATGGTTTAGAAATTAATTGCAGTTGCTCAATAAATGATTTAATTAGACCATTTTGTATATGAACATGAGTTACAAGATGTTCAACAGTTATTTTAATGGACATGCAATAATCATCAAATATCTAAATGGTCCACATGGTGGATCTACAGGTCCACATATATCACCCTAAATTCATTCTAGAAATGTAGAAAATTCAGTTCCTACCTTGGCTGGTGATGGTCCAACAATTAATTTTCTTTGAGAACAAGCAACACATGAGAATTCATTTGAATTTATAACATTTTGACCTTTCAATGAATGGCCATGTGAATTCTCAATTGTATGCCTTATCATTATGCAAGCAGGATGTCCAAGGCAATCATGCCAAATCATGAAATCATTGGGATTAGAAGACTTCCGGTCTTCTAGATGATTAATTTTAACTACATTTATTTTTGTACAATATAAACCAGAAGAGAGAGAATGTAGCTTTTCCATTATGCATTTCTTGCCAGAAATGGTATTTGTAATTAATAAATATTCACCATTTGTCTCATTCATCATCTTGACATAATATCTATTTCGGCGGATATCTTTAAAACTGAGTAAATTTCTTCAAGACTTAGTAGATAATAGTGTGTTATCAATCACAATTTTAGTTCCTTTTGGGAGAAATATAGTGGCTCTTCCGAAACCTTCAATTAATTTAGCAATACCATTAATAGTATTATTATTTATTTCTCCCATATTTAGATGGGAAAAGTACATTTTATGTTTAAATATCATATGTGTAGTTACATTATCATTGAGACAAATTTTATCATCACCATTATTTAATCCCAAATATTTGGCATCCATTTCTTTTTCAGGAGAAATGACAAGAAAATTACAAATAAATGTAAATATTAATAAAGTGCACAAATTACATAACTTAAAAGGAAATTACATAAAAGATGCAAAAATAATGAAAGAACAAAATGCTAAGTAAATATTGAGTATTTGACATTAGATCCTTTTGCATCTTCAGGGTGTTCAAAGAAATTGGGGATCATTTTGCACCTTCAGGGTGCCCAAAGAAATCGGCCACGTCAAGGCGTGCTATATCAACATTAGTAAAATCATCACCATAGATATTTTTTTTGCCAATAAAGTTTGTCTCAGCACCTTTGTCTTTCTTTTTCAATGATACTTGATAAAGCTCAACAAGGTGCTCCGCCATACGACAGGTACGGTACTAATGGCCTTCCATGCCACATCAATAGCATTTATTTTCATAATTTTTCTTTTCTTCACCTTTCTTATTATTGTCCCTCGTCTGGGGTCATTTTGTTTCATGCCACGGTGATGATCATTGTGGTATGGCACATATCTACCACAACCGCGTCCACTACCACGGCTACATCCACGGCCTCTTTCATGACCACGACCACGACTACGTACAACATTTGAAGATTGAGTCACATTCACTTCAGAGAATAGACTAGCACAAATTGGTCAAGACTCATGATTCTTCAGTAATAATCATTATTTTGTTCAGTCAGTAAAAGACATGCAATTATTTCAAAATATTTTCTTAAACATTTCTCTCGATATTGCTACTGTAGAAACACATTCGAGACATGAAAAGTGAAAAATATCTTTTCCAACATATCCTCATCAGTCAAATTTTCACCTAAAATTTAAACTGAGAGGTAATTCTGAACATGGCTGAGTTATATTCACCAACAGTTTTAAAATCCTGTAGTCATAGGTGAAGCTAATCATACCTAACTTTTGAAAGAACGACCAATTTCAGATGGTCATACATTTCTTTCAAACTATTTCAAAGATCAAGTGAATTCTTAATTGTAAGATATTCCATTTTCAATGCTTCATCAAGATGATGATAGAGGAATATCATGGCTTGAACTTGATCTTGGTTTGTCGCATCATTATCTTTAACAATAGTTTTGCCAGGACCCATGGATTCAAGATGTATTTCAACGTCCATTGCCAATGATAAATAGTTCTTTTCAGAAATATCAAGAGACACAAATTCTTGTTTTATGAGGTTAGCCATAATAAAAATGAAATAAATTAAAAGTGAGAAATATTACCTCTAAAAGTTTGCTAGAAATCGGCTAAGGAAGCACCCAACGATTGATCCAGCTTTGGTAGAGTTTTAGCTGAGTCTCGTACTGATAACGTGTTATAAAACTAATACTAGTATGGTGGTAGATTGGTATTTGTTTATGTAGTAGGTGCTACACTAGTAAAATCAAAAAACAAAAGAACTCGAGGAAAGAGGTGTAGAAAGAAAACTAAACTTCCATTCATTCAAATGAATTCTCTTTCTATTACATAGTGGTTCTTCATCTTCAAACACTTTCTTGATATAACAATCCATGCATCTAGATAGAATGTTTGGTCACGCAATTTTGATGTCAATTTACTGACAACTCACCACTTTGTGATTTTGATAATCATAATTCAACGACGGAATTCTTCTTCGATCTCTATCTTCGCAACCATAATAATTTGACAATTCTCTTGAACTAATATTTTGGTCCAATTTTCGTCAACTGGATACTTTATGACTAACCTTGTGATGTAACTCAATCAATTGATTTCTTTTGAACAAATCTTATGCTCTAACTCTGACAGTGTAAAGCATCCACGACTAATCTCGTAACCAAGTCAATTTTTCAATGTTCACAGACACCCCAAAATCAAATTCTTGAATGTAGAACTTTGATACCAGATGTGAAATCCAAAAAATTCACCAAAAGGCTATAGGAGTTTAAATTTCATAAAACTAGTGTATATGAAGAGGTAAGGAGGCAATTTACACACATACAAGTATACGTAGGAGAAAGATGAATAATATCAATAATATATCATTAATCATGCATCACAAGATAACAAGAGTCTCGATCCTTCACTCTTCTCAATTAACACCAATATTAACGCTCTCTATTTATCGATTAGATGATTTGATAAATAAGTCTTATAACCACTACCTCAAGAAATTTTCTAATAACATACATCAAAACTTTTTTTTTTTAAGTCGATTAAGAGTACGTTGTAGGGAATTTGCTTTAGCCAGTTCGGATGAGAAAACTCTTCCTTAATTTGCAGGAAAAATGGATTTCGACTTATTGTATCCACATTCTTTTTCGAGTCCTGAAAGTTGTAGAAGTCCGCATTTATTTATTTTTTCATAAATATATAATGTTTCAATCATATCTTTTTGAAATTAGAATTTTGCCTTAATACTTTTTTCTTTTTGAGGAAAAAGAAGGAAAACAAGTTTTGCCATCAAACATGAATCTTTAACAGCACTTCACGCAGTATTTCATGAAAGTCGACATTTTTAATAGCCCATTAATATCAAACTATATGAGTTATTTATTCTATCGTGCTTCTGCTGTTTTCACATTCAACAACCTTACGATGGAGACGGACCCAATTGCGGGATGGAAAATAGATGGACTCCCAAAATTTTTTTATTATTTTTCTTTTTTTTTTTTTTGTGGGTAATCTATACCATTACTCGTTGTTATCATTGATGGAGGTTTTTTCTATATGATATACCAAAACTTTACAGGTCAGAGGTCACATACCCCTCACTCCGCTCCAATCGATTCAGCTGCACAATTTCATATTCAATTAACTCCAATTGGATGGTTGTCTTGATTAAAATTAAGAATGACACAAAGCGGACGTGAAAGAAATGCCTTGAATATGTGATTAAAATTCGTATTGAAAAGAAGAGATTATGGCTGCCTTGGATACATTGATTAAAGTATTACCGGTTGGTTCAACAAAGCATCATTATGAATTAACGAAGTATCAAGCAAAACTTAAGTTTTATATAATCTCTAGAGTTTTTATAAAAAAAATATACTGTAGTGATTTGATATATGTGAATCAAAAAATATGATTGAAAAATATGTTTATGGAAGTAAAAATTTTTTTGGAGCAAAATAGCTTTCCAAACAAGGCGTTAGTTTTATAAAATTTCCTTAAACAAAGCATTTTAGTCCTTTGAGGAGTGTCCAATGAGCAAACATCCTGGGGGCATGGTAGTTTTCTATTTAACAAGAGACGCTAGGTGGCTAACGCAAGGTTTGGGAATGAGAAGGAGGAAAAAGCAAAAGACAGATAAAAGGGAGCGGCCATGCTAAGACTGTTAGTTTGATGGCATTGATCTTGATCTTGGCTTCAAGGTCTTCAATCGTGTAAGCACTTTTGTTTAATGCTTTTTGGAGCTTACTATAATTATTGCATTTTTTTTTTTTGGATTTCTATAAATTTTGATTGGCTTTTTTTCCCCCAATAAATAGTCAAAGAATCCTTCTTAATACATTGTATCATGTTTTGTAATGTGATGTATATGATATAAAAAGGTGATTAAAAAGATTTAAAAAAATGATTTGAAAACGTGTTTGTCTAATCAAAATTTTTTTTCCAACTAACTTTTTATTGCACAAACATCATCTTCACAAAAAGTATTACACTAATTATTCTAAATAATATTTCAACAAATCTCGTGTCCAAACAGTGTATTTGGATAGGAGATAATTCCAGATAAGTTTTTGAAAAAACACACTATAGCACTTCTTCTTTTATGCAGTGTATGGAAATTTAAAAAAAAAGTAATAAAAATTGTGTTTATAATGTAATCAAATAATTTTTTACAAATAATAAACTATTCAAACTTACTTTGCGAATAATTTACGAAAGTCAACCTATTCGGTCACACATCAATTACTCTACTACAAGTGATTCACCGTGGCGTGCTATCCTTAGTAAAACTTTTTTTTGTCTTTTTTTTCTTTTTTTTTTTTTGTTTTGGTGGGCCGCATTAGATGTTACCCGATTAAAAATTGCAAAGTGCAAACAACTTGATCATTTCATGATAATCGTATATTTTGTGCACATTCAACAAGTCTGTGATAAAGAGGGGAGGAGGGGATTTACATAAAATACCCCCAATTTTTACTACGCTTCATTGATCCATTCTTCCTGGTAAATTCTCGGTAAAGACCGCATATCACGCAATTATGTATTTAAACATTCTTGATGAAGGACGTGCAGATCAGGCAGGTACCAGCTCAAGCAAAGAAGTAGTTTGGAAAAAGATTTGGTGACTGAAACTACCCAATAAAACTAAACTTTTGCTTTGGTGCAGATGTCGTAATTCTTTGCCTACTAATGAAAATCTTTTAAAACGCAAGAGTTCCTACTGACTCTATTTGCTATGTTTGCAAGTATCCAAGTGGAGACCTTTCTCATGTGCTCTTCTATTGTCCGGTCTCTATACAAATATGGGCTCTTACTTTCCTTGAGAGGAAAATATTTCCCTATTGTCAATCGGATGTCGAATTTCGGGTTAAAAGGCATTCTCGGACTTTTGCAGGCAGAGGATTGCGAACTTTTTAGAACTCTTTGCTATGAAATTTGGAGAAACAGGAATGAGGCGCTCTTCAATGGTAGATGCCGAGATCCTCTTTCCATGGTAAGTTTTGCACGCCAACATCTAGTTGCTTATAGGATGCTAATGCACAAGTGATGCCAGTATTCACCATGATCGCTCCTTTTCCTATTCCCTGCCTTCTCCTCCACATTGTAAAGTTAATTTTGACGCTTCCACGTCATCAACCAAAAATGCTATTGGTGTTGGCGTAGTTATCCGCAGCTTTAATGGTCAGTTCATGGCTGACCTATGAAAGAGATTTGATTTTTTAACCAATGCTGAACATGCGCAGGCTGTTGTAACATGAGAAGCAGTCTCACTAGCAAAATGACTAAACATCCCTAGCTACAGTTTGGAGGGAGATTTGTCCTCAGTTGATGATCTTATCCAAAACCCTGAAGACATTCTCTTGGATATTGGTTTAATAATTGGGGATGTTAGACTGACCCTGTTAGAGGAAAATATTATCGACGTAAAATGGATTCCTTAAGAGGTTAATAAGGTTGCACGCAGTTTTGCTCATTTTGCAAAGCTAGCCAACCTTGAAGAATTTCTTTGGAACTCTCCTCCGAATTTTATCCACCAATTGTTGCTGGACGATTTTCAGAAATCTCATTAATAATATCCGATGTATTTCTTATCAAAAAAAAAAAAAAAAAAGGATCGATTCTTCCTTAATCTTTTTTGGTAAATTGTTGCACTTCATTTTGTTAGGCATTAACTAAGGTTGTTTACAGGTCCTGAGGTCACACCTTACCTACTTTCCTCCATCAATCCAGCTCTGCAATTAGGAATTCAAACGAGTCTTGGGTCATTATCTCGGTTAAAATATATGGAATAGTACTCAGTTCTCACCATTATGGTAATAGAAAACGCACATTGATAGCTCCAAGAATAATAAAATCAAAAAACGCACGCGGAATAGTGCCTCGAATGTGGAACCAAAATGTAAATTTAAAGAATTGCAAGTTTTAAGGATCTAACAACTTCATTAACCAATTAAAAAGAGAAGTCAAAAACAGGGGAAAGGAGGTAAATGTCAAAAAACTATTATCAGGGAAATACCTAAGATAAAATGATTGAGATCAGGAAGTCTTTGTGAAGAAGGGAAAGCAAGGAACAATGAAAAGGCAAAAGAAAAAGAAATAAGAATAGGCAAAGAAAATGAACAAAAAATATTAGATGGAAAAATGACGGGGAAAAAAACACATTTTGATGTCATCTTTTGATTCTTTGTCCAAAATAATTAGATGAGTTAATCATAATTAATCCCTTTAATTAGACAACCCCATTTCTCACTTTATCCCGATCCCTTTTTTTGTCTCACTTTGTCCCCTATTGAATAAAATTACCCCTCCATTATTCTAATTTCTTTTTGTTTCTCCCTTTTGTAATTTTTTTCTTTTCCCTTTTTCCTTTTTTTTTTTGGTCTCTTTCTTCTTTACTTACCTTTTCCTTTTCTCCACAAGAAACTCCATTTCAATGATTAAAGCTAAAGAGAAAGAATTGCAAAAGTCTGTCTTTTGTTCAAATAATTACAAAATATTCAAATTCTTTCCCCAAAATATCATTTTTTGACCTTTCAATTCTTGTGCCTTTTCTCCTTCCCATGCCAGTTTCTTATTTTATTCTCAAAAAAATATCACAAGATAAATTTGTGACATGACTGATGGTCATTAATTGAATTTGTAACACATGGCATTGTGCGAAAGATCGAAAGTAGCTTTTGATGCCTTTCAAAATTTCACCCATAAATCCAATAACAATCTCCGGATAAAGTTTTTTGTTGAGAAGAAGGTTTCTGTTAAGAAGGATAGAAGAGAGAAGAAAAAAAGAAAGAGAAAAAGAAGTAAAGGAGGGGAAAATTGGAAAAGGGGAAAGGAAAAAACAAAGATAAATGAAAAGTCAAAATTGTAATTTTGTCCTACAAGGGGTTAAATGATACAGATTAAAGGTTAGAGGATAAAGTAAGAAATGGGGCATACTTCAAGGAGATCAATTGTAATTAACCCAAAAAAAAGTATGAATCCAGCAAAACACTTGAAGGCCGGTTGGGACTTGACAATCTTCCCATATATTTATGGCAGTAGGCCTGATTATAGTATACAAATATACGATACTAGATCTTGCAGAACAAACCATCATTGAAGAACCTGCACAACTCCAAAACTGAGCAAAAATTCTACACGAGTTGAAAGATTTTCCGACTGCACCAATGAATCCGAAATTGTACAGGGCTATCCAGTCAGGCAATTGGGATGACATCAAAGAATTTGCTGACCAATTCTCCTCTGCAAAGACTCCAACAGGAAACACCATCCTCCATGTTTTAGCTCAATCCTGTGACTCTTCAGATGTTGCAAGACAAATCCTTGCCAGAGAGCCGAATTTGGCTCTAACGGGAAATGAACTTTGTGAAACTCCACTTCATATTGCTGCAAGGAGAGGTCACTGCTCTGTCGTTCAAGCACTTGTAGAGTTTACAAAAGAAATTGAGAGAATAAAGGAGTTGCTGACGGGTACAAATAAGTGTGGAAACACAGCCCTCCATGAAGCTGTTAGGAACAATTGCTCCAATGCTGTCAAGCTGTTAGTGGAAGTAGCTCCCGAGTGTCAATACTGGGAAAATTTTGATGGTGCAAGTCCTCTGTTTCTGGCAGTTGACAATGGAAACCATGAAATTGTTGCTTTGATTTTGTCTACTTGCGAGTCTCTGTATTATCTTGGCCCCGGTAAGAAGACCGCCCTGCACATTGCAGCAGCCAGGAATTTCCCGGGTATAATGCTATCTGGAAGATCCTTGAATTTTGTTTTTCTTTTTCCTTGAATTTCCCAGTTACTTGCTGTTAATCATAAGGAACGAAATTAGTCCAGAGTCAGACAGTACTGTCGTCTTAAAAACTGCTATTTTGCCTCTGAACTATGGAATAATTGGTTACCTTAGTTCAATATTTTTGTTTTTTAGTTAGGAGCAGAAAAACGTGACAGCGTTCACGTTTTGTTAGACCTCATAGCGTCACCTGAAAATTTGACCACTGTGTACAGAATGCATTGAAATGATCTTGGAGAAGCTACCAGATCTTATAAAGGAGGTGGATGAATCTGGATGGACTGCACTCCATTATGCTGCTAAATTTAATCATAAAGAAGTTGTAAAACAACTATTGACTAAAGACAAGTCCATGGCGTATTTTCCTGCACGTAAAGATGATCTAAAGATTGCTCTACATGTAGCCGTAATTTATGGAAATGTGGATGTAGTGGAAGAGATCTTGCTGCAATGCCCAGATTGTTGGGAGATGGCTACCGGAAACGCGAATAATATCCTTCACCTTGCAGTGAAGAATGAACAAAAAGAAGTACTAGAATTCCTCTTACAAAATTGCTGGGCTCCTGAACTCGTCAATTTGAAGGATAAAGATGGAAACACTCCTCTCCACCTTTATGTTGCTACCAAAAGCTTATATGGGTATGATCTTGTGAATAAAGCTTGTGTGGATAGGAATGCTCTCAACAGTGATGGCATGACTCCATTAGACATAATAGCAAAGGAGGCTAAAAAGGCTACAGATAGACAGGTAAGGCCATTCTCTTTCTCCCTTGCCTCATCCATAAGCTTTAATAGGTGCACAGCCACATCTTGACTGTTGTTGAGTACTATTCGCCTGCACGACTTCTACGCGAGTATATACATTTCCAAGGAGGACTGGATGAATGTTCGGTGATCCATTTCTTACCCTCTTGGTTTACTTCCTCTGAAGAATTCCCAGAGAATCTCAATGTGCAGAATTTATTCTGAGCATTGATAATGAGCTTAGTATAAAATGTACAGCCTTTTAATTCATTCTTAAACAATACTGACCTCAAAAGACAGCTGTATGAATTTAGAGAACAGAGCTCACATTTGAAATATATTGTTAAATAATTGAAATTGTTTGGACTAGAGAAGGTATTGTCATAAGACTTGTGCTGTTAGATACTCTCAGACTTTGAAGCTTTTCCACTCTAAGAAAGGAAGTAGGGAATTATATTTCCATCTACAAGATTGTCAAAAGAACAAAGGCCCTGTTTCGTCCTCTATAATTCTTCTTATTGCTTGGTTGTTTTCCAGCTTTGGTCATTATGTTGAATCCTTCCTAAGACCAAGAAAGTGAGCTTTGGCCTTTAATTTAACACTTTTAGATTCCATCTGGCAAAATCACTTAGATGCAACCGTTTGCAGAACACCATAGACTAAATCATCAACATTTTGAATAGGGGCTCAAGACCATCAATCTTTCATTTTCCACCTAATATTAGTACTTAGTGTATTAATACCAGCAATTACCGAAAAGTACATCAAGCATATGTACTGGAGAAAAATCAATAATAGTTGGCTAAACTTCGTACCATCATTGTCTTGTGTTTCTTCAACCATTTTTAGAGGTCAATCAAGAGACAGTTAGTCAAAGCCGGTGCAACTCCAGGGATTGGAGTTGTTCAGACCACAAAAGATGAAGCGGAAACTAGAAGTGGTGAAACTGGGATTGACGACGTTCGTACCGCACCGGATAGAGCCAATGAAGAAAGGGATGATGAAGCAACGATGGATACTTGCATGCTTATTGCCACGCTGATAATAACAGTAACTTTTGCAGCTGGTTTTACTGTCCCAGGTGGTTATGATAATAGCAAAGGGAATGAAGGCATGGCAGTTCTATCAAAGAAATCAGCTTTTAGTGCATTTGTTGTCTCAGATTCATTAGCACTGATGTTCTCCATCACTGCAGTGCTCTCACAGTTGTTAGCCAAAGAAAGCAGGCCCGTCTCACCAGGCTCCCTCCGTAACATTAAGCTATATATTGCAGCCGCAATGTGCTGTATGGTGATAGCATTTCTGTGTGGCCTATATGCTATGCTATGCTATCAACCCGAGCCGTGAAAACTTTTCTACTTGTCCTTTTTTCTTTCGTTTGCTCCGCAATATGGGTTAATTATTTTGTTGTAATCCATAGGGGTGCGAATTCAAGAAATCGGCACCGAAAATTCTACCGATTTTGATTTCGCATTCATCAATTCCGATTTCGATTTCGTACCGAATTCAATTGAAATTCAGTAAACTACCGAATTCGAAATGTATTATACTTAATTAATATACAACTAATTTAATTAGCATATAACTAATTAGAATTAATTAGACTTAATATTATTATTGTATAAAATAATTATTATTTAGAGGTATTATTATATAATTTAAATGTTTTATATTATATACAATATTATATATATATATATATATAATATACGAATAATCTGATTTTCTGATTTGAAAATTTTAAATTCTGAATTCGAACCAATTTCACAATTTTTGAAATCGAAAACCCGATATCCTTTCTGATTTTCGATTTTACCGATTTCAAATTTCCGAATTAAAATTGAATTCGGTCGGTCGTATTTGCACGCCCCTAGTGATCCGTTGAAATTGTCCACTCCACGTGGGGGCTATGTCGATCATGTGAGTGGCGGTGCCTTTTAGTGGCTACTCAGCATAGAAGACTCTCTCCATGTACTACCTGGTTGGAACCCTGCTCTTCAGGCAGCCTTGCACGCAATTTTTATATGTGGTTTTTTGGTTTTGATTTTATTTTTATTTCTCAAGGTGTTATTTATTTATTTGGTAGTGTTATGTTTTTTTATTTTGAGGGATAAGCAAGGTACATATTGCTGTTTTTTTTTTTTTTTTTTTGTCCAGGGTTTAGATGGGAGTAATGATCTTCATTCCATAATAATTTCTTATTTTCCAAGCATTGGGATTCTATCAAACAATTTTTTTTTTTTTCAAACAATGTGGAACTAAAAGGGCAAGAATAATCACAGACATGAAAAGAAAGATCACATAGCAAAACACGATTCTGTAAAAGGATACATATGAATTATTACGAGGTAGACAATGAGATGACCAAAACAACAAACAGATTGCCCGGATGAAGCAAACCATATTTGAATGGGAGGTAGTCTGAGTTTAGGGAATTAATGTCAAGTTGCCGATACCAGTCTTGTCTGTGAAGTGTGTTGTCAATGAAATTATAAAACTTCCGTAGTTCCATCAATGTGATTATGGCCTCAATTCAGTGATAAATCGGCAATAGCCATCAATGTGATTAGGCTAATCTAGTCTAAAACCACCATTACAACTTTCCTATGAGTTTAAATATATTAATATCTCAAAACTAGACTGTAAGTTCTATCTCCACTATAAAATCATAATTAACAATTTCTAATCCAATGAAAGAAATCCTTATGCAATTATTCACATTTTACATAAATTTTTCTTGACACTAACAAAATTTAACAAATTTCACATCTTTGGCTCTTCTTCCTATTTTAATCATCAATTTCATTATTTATTTCACTATCATTGCGAGTCTCTTTATTTCCTTCTAGTTTTGACACATAATCTGCTCCCTTCATTGATTTTACAATTTTAATTTGCTAATATCCATAAAACTAAAGATAATAAAAAAGGGCATAGCATTATATTAACTAGAAAGAAGAGGAGTGGAAATAGACAACAGACAGAAAAATAGATTTTCTTTTTTGATTTTGTAAATCTACAGCCATAAGTTGAGAATTGTCTATCAAGTAGAGGGTATTATAGATAATTTATTATGCTCAGGGAGGTAAGAGTAATTTCTTAAATCTGAGTGGAGCCGAGTGAACTTGTTAGAAATCTCAAGGGAGGTTTCTAAAATTATTCCCATTATTAATGGCAACAATTAAAGACTCAGAGAGTCTTGCGACCTAAATTTCCTGGAAACTCAACAATAAAAGGAAGCAACACGGAACCAATTGAAGCAGAGCAAAGTTGCTTCAGAGAATCCAAAATGGGAGGGGGTGATATTGTTCCAAAAATCCCACCATCGGGAAACTCCAGCGGTTATCCATTCTCCAACTCTCGTGGACGTTCGTTCAAGCAATCCACGAGACCGGGAATATGAAGCTCAAGAAGCTTGCCGCCTGTATAATCTTGCACGTGAAGCCAAGGAAACAAGGAAAAACAGCAGGGTGATTAAGCACGAGGAATATCTGATTGCTGTTGCTTACAGATGCACCAACCCCCCTTCTCTCTTTCCAAAAACAAAAATGCTTTTTGCTCTTTGCAGTTTGAAGATGCAGCTGTTACAGATATCGCCTAGAGTAAATATCATTCTCCAACCATGGCTATCATAAATATTGAGGAATGAGCTTGATTTTCATAACCATTGCTACCACAAAACTCTTGAAATCCTTCTCTCGGATTCATGAACATTTGGCACAAACCTTACAAGGGTAATCCAAAGACACAAATATCAGTTACAAGTTTAGACCGTAACTACAAATTTATAGGTCAAAAAGTTGGACTCTAAATTGTAATGCATCAACAGTGCTGATTAATTGCAATCTTGCATTCATATGGAATCACTGATCAGGCTAATTTTGTTTCCACACTACAAAGAAAGAAAAGAAAAGCAAAAAAGTGAAAGATGTATTAACAACAAAGACTCAGAAACTGGAAGCCAGGAAGAGATAAGACACTCCATTCATCTAAAGCGTGTAATAGCACTGTAACATATTTTTTTCTATTATTTATTGTCAATCACATCCTTCTTAAGCCCGTCAGAGTGCATCTTATTCACGGTATATACGAAAAATTAACGGGCAAATTACACTTTACCCTAGTGGTTCCGCATTTTTCCGCGTATACCTCTTATTATTTCAGAATGTATATATAATCCCTTCAAAATTTTGACTAAAGTGTTGAAATGATCGAACTTGCATTTAGTAATGAAACTGCCTAAAATGAAATAAATACCCCTATATCAAGATGAAAATTATTTGTTAATCACGGGGTAGTTATGCTTAGATTTTGAAAACTACAAAATGATTATGTGGAAAAGTGTCAAATCATAAGGAATTAAAATGTAATGTGTACTACTACATTTATATGTTTTGGAACTTCAGTCATTTTTGTTTCTGAACTAGAGTAATCCTGACATTTCAATTGTTTCGGTTGTAAAAGATGATTTCTGTCACCTTTGACATAATTCAAACTACGAGATGATTATTTATAACTTTTAAAACCGTAAGAGAATAGTATGAAAAAGCAATAAATCATATGAGGTTAAAGTGTAATTTACTTAGAATTAATGTATGCAATAATTTATGTTTATAGCGTACAACTATTAAAAGATTTTAGAAGATTTTCTTGTACGATTGCATAAATTAAGCCCCTTGATGTAAGTAGTGACTGAAGTATATTTTATGTGTTTGCAAATAAAAGAAATTATAGTTATTTGTAAAAAATTATTTTCATAAAACTTTGGTTTGACACTAGCAACATTGCTAAAGAGCTTCATGAAAATCGAAATGTCTACATGTGCAGGACCAATAAAACCCCAAAAAAAATAGTTTTTTTTTTCAATATGGTTGGACTTTTTTAGGCATTATCATAAAACTAAAAATATAGTTCAATAAGTCACAGAAAAATTAACACATAATCCTCCTCAAGCACACAAATTTTGTTTAGGAAATATTTCCTCGAACAAGAAAAGAAAAGGGGCAAAATTGTACAAAACTAAATTTTCATTTTTGAATTGTATTTAGCATTTTTTTCTCCCTGTCTTCTGCTCTAAAGTACACACTTTCTCAACTGCTAGTGAGCAATGACCCATTATATTGCAGTGATCAGCATTATAAGCAAAAATTCATCATCTTCCTTTGAGCTGTTAATCAAGCCAAATCGAGCCGAGTTTTGGATTCTTGAACTCTATCGAGTCAAGTTCGAACTTGCTCATTTAAGTGAACAAGTCTTGAAATTTGATTAAGATCAACTAGACAAAGGGAGTGTATGGCTCGAGCTCAACTCACCTCAAGCTCAAACTTGAAAGACCTATTTTATGCGAAATGATGAAATTAATAAATCTGACTCCAAATTCTATTTATTGTATAGTGTGAAATGATATATATGCACTGACTAACGAGTCCAATTGAGTTGCCCTAGTAGGAGACGAGTTAAGCTTGATCGACTCATTTGTTTATCACGCATTTTTCTAACTTGAACTCAGGCTCGTTTACTGAAATTAATGAGCTGAGCTCAAGCCTTATCAAGCAGAGTCTTTTCAGGCTTTCGAACTACTCGATTCGATTAACAACTCTAATCTTCCTAAAGTCAAAACAAGCAATTTCTCACTGTAGGCAAAGAAAATTCTGATATTTCATCTTGGGTTTTTGATACAATATTTAGTCCACAATTGAATTCTCAGGTAATTTCAATTCTGCATAATCATCATTTTTTTTTTCTTTGGCAAGTCATATCATTTTGCTTCTAATGTTTGAGAATATGAGTAAATCAATTCATTGTCTATTTTGTTTTCCCAAGTCGAATGTTTTTTTTCGAGTATAATCCTTGTTCCTAACTTGCAACTTCAATTTCACATGATCAAACAAGTTTAAAAAAAAAAGAAGTACTTTCCTTCTTGTAATTCTCAATTGGGTTTTTACCTTGTTTTTGTTGTTCACTTGTGTTTGTCCCTCCCCCCCCCCCAAACAGAGGAGAGGAGAGGTAGGATTTAAAAAGTGGAGAAGGAGAAAGGGATTTAAATCCAAAACATCTAAATTTAGGGATTTTGGCCGTTTATTTTTTGCACCAATTAATTGTGATCATCTCCCATGCTTGCCTAATTTTGTCTATCTTACCTTGGTTTTTTTATTACAATTTTTTTATTCTACATAATCATCATTTTATTCTGCATAATTTGTAGAATAAAAATGATGATGATACAACTTGCAAAAAAAAATATTTGCATAATTTTTTAAAGTATTTTCTTTCTTATAATTCTCAATTTGGGTTTTACCTTGTTTTTGTTGTTCACTTGTATTTGTCCTTTTTTTTTTCTCCCTAACAGAGGAGATGTAGGATTTAAAAAGCGGAGAAAGAGAAGGAAATTTAAACCCAAAATATCTAATTTTTGGGATTTTGACCGTTTATCATTCCACCAATTAATTGTGATCATCTTCCATGCTTGCATACTTTTGTTTATCTTACCTTGGTTTTTTTAATTACAATTCTGAACTTGATTGCTAAAGTTCAAAGTTGAAACTCGGCAAAGTTGTAAAAAGTTTAAAACTTTCATAATAAGCTAATACACATGAATTAGCTAAACCTTGCATGTAGACCTGATTTAAATAACTTATTCGAAAACAAGTTATTCCGTAATTCGAAGGTGTTCTTATTAATTTCCCTCTCATAACCATATTCTTTACATTAGACTGACACAATTAGCAAGAGATTAAAAGAGCATTTAAAATTGAGAGGGTTAAAAGTTGATGTAGCAGTTGTGAATTAATAATAGAATTTTCTAGTCTATCCTCTCATCTGTCAGTTTTTCATTTTGTTCATGTCAATTATCAGAAGTCTAAAATGATTAGTGATTCAAATCATCTACTAAATAAAACCTAGAATTAATTCATCTACATTATAATCTATAAGGTTAGCTGCATTGCTCAAGCACGTACATATTTCCCCTTCTTGAATGTACCCAACACAAAAAAAAATAAGAAAAAAAATGCAAATTTCTTTCCACCCATGTTTTCTTGCTTGGTAAGAACACAAAATCATTACCGCAAGGGCAAAATGCCCCGATGGCCCCTAAACTATTACAAATTTTAACTTTTGGCCCTCCAACTATTAAATGAAAAGTTTTAGCCCTCCAACTATTAAAAGTGCATATTTGTAGGCCTTCCGTCCATTTTAGTCGTTAAGTCAAGCAGAAACAGCAGAACGCGCGTTTGCTCGGGGTTTATCGAGGGGCCTTTTTGTCTGAGCACAAAATCTGCCAGGTTAAAACTCATTCTCATTATAATGTACTCCTCTTACCCTGTTTTAGCCATCTTCTTCCTCGGTGAAATTTGCTACTGAAGTTGGTTGTTGAAGGGCCGAAGAAATATCTGCGCGAAAGAGAAGGATGAGCATGGTATGTCCCTCCAGAACTCTTGGAAGTACATCTAGTTAATCAATTTATAGATCTAAAAGCTAAGATGGGAAATACTTACTAAATGGTGTTTGGTGTAGGTATGGATGAAACTGCTCATCCAGGTGTTGGAGAAAGTGGTTGCAAGTGGTCCTAATGGAGAAAGTGGGTATGGATGACAAGTGGCCTTAGGTTTAAAGAAGCTGGCTTTTGTTGAAAAAGCTCCAAATTTTACATCCAAGAAATAGATCTTCATTGTTGCAAGTACAGACGGAATGAAAGCACTGTAGTTAGAAAATGCGGCGATATGACAGTCCTTCCATCCCCAATTGCGGATGTGGAAGAACTTGTAAGATGATAACTTCATGGACTGACAGGAATCCGGGACGGAGGTATGCAGTATGTGCAGATAGTAGCTATCAATTTTGGTCTTGGATAGATGGAGAAATGTGCCGCCGGTCGGTGGAGCTGATTCCCGGTCTTCTTAGGAGGATCAATCGGACTGAAAAAGAAAGAGACGAAATTGAAGATGTCAGAAGAAGATTGGAGAGGAAGCTGGAAAATAAGAATGCAAAAATAAGAGAGTTGCAAAAGGAGATTCGATCACAAAAGTGTGTGAACAAGATTTTGATGAGGCTACTTGTAATCACTTGGAGCTTCATGTTAATGCTGCTGGTTTGGGCTCAAAATGGAAGAAATGGCACCTATTTACACCAAATCGAAGGTGCATTATGATTGTTTAAAAATACGTTTAGTTTTTGAACCCTAAACAAAACACAGTGTATTATTTGTGTTTTATGGGTTGTTTGTTTAGAGAAACTAATGTATTTGGTTAGTGTAATATGTGTAATGTATCTTTGGTTAGTGTAATATTATGTTCAACTTGATTAGAACAGCCAACGAGTTTGATGAACAAGCTTGTAAGGATGGATGAATATTCCTCTTTCCCTAGAGATGTGAGATACACGAAAGCAGTAAGCAGTATAATACATGAAAAAGAACCTGCTGCCATTAATCAATCTATACAAGGCTTATATTCATTCCCAAATCTGCAAATTACCATTTCCAGCCAACCAAATTTCTAGCTCTAATGGCAACAAAAGTTGTACATCGATGGTCAAACGACCAAATTTCCAGCCGACCAACTATAATGTCAATAAAAGCCTTACATTCATAGTGTTCTTGACCAAATTTCCTGCCAACTAGCTAAAAGCTAATTCCATTAACAAAACAAGAATACTCCCACTATTTCTCCCAAAATGACAAAATAAGTGGTAAAAAAGGATCACTTGTGCCTCTCAGCATTAGTTCATTACAAAACCAAACCAAAATAGACAACAGGTTGAATTTCATCACATCATCCAAAATACAAGTCCTCGGGTGTCTATATTTATGCTCCAGTTCCTTGATTTCTTCCAGACCCTCTTCCCCTTCCTCTTCCTCTTCCTCTCCCTTGTCCACTCCACTTTCCTTTCCAATTTCCAACAGTGAAAGAGGGGTCCTTTCCTAAATATGCATAATTTAGATTGATCATCCCTTTATCTGCATCAGTTAAGGACCTTTTCGAAGAATTCTTCCGTCTGGAAATCTTTGGCAGCTGATGAGCACTAGCATGCTGCTCCTAGGATTGTGCTTGTCCACGTTGATGCTGCGGAGATGGTGCATTTGGCTGCTGTTGCTGATGCGTCTCCTCATGTGAAGGTTGTTGCTGATTAGAATGCTCATGTGAAGGCTGCTGCTGTTGAGTTTGCAACCGTGAAGGTTGTTTCTCTTGAGAGTGCTCTTGGGAACTCTGCTGGTTGGCCTGCAATCTCCGTTGTTTTGTAACCTATAATAACAGTAGACCAGTTATAATGCAAAACTTGAAAACTAATATCAACATAAAATTTTAGCAATCTGACCCTCTGTGATGAAGGTTCTGCTGACTGATGACCCTCCAAAGTAGTTGTTTACTGGTGAGATCCTTGAGAGATTCCAGAGCTGACCTCATTTTTGCAGGTGGCAGCATTGTGACCTACATTGCCACATTTCCTGCAGTGTATCACAACTCTACGCCTTAATTTCCTGCCATGGTTCTTTCCTTCAGTCACATCCCTTCTCCTAGCTTTCTTAGGCCTGCCAGGTTGAGTTAGCTTCAAAGGTGGGTCCAACTCTAACATTGATGAGGAGGGCCAATGATCGTCACCACTAATAGGCTGCAGCACATTACCATATATCTGAAAGAATAGCTCCCTACTGTATCAGTTATCTAACTCTTTGTGAGGGTCACCATTGTTCATATGAATTGTGGCAATAGTATGACAGCAAGGAATACCACTGACATCCCACAACAAACATGTGTAATGTTTTTTCTTTAAATAAACAGCAAATTGGGCCCCACGTGGTCCATGTACTTGGTAACCATCAATTGAATTAAATATAGGCTTCCACTGACTTGCTAATTGCACTCTTTTCTCAACAATTTCCCTAACTAGTGGGCCAGTGGGACCATTGTACCTTTCCATTGCCAACTTTCTTTTATGAATTCTCTCCATTAGATAAATCCTAATTGATTCTAGCATTGAAATGATAGACTATTCCCTAGCCTCAAGAATATGTGCATTAAAAGACTCACATAAATTATTTACCAACATGTCAAATTTCATGTGAGTAGGGAAGAAAGCTTTGCACCAGTGCCTCGGGTGTGGAGCATTTTTAACCCATTTGAATGCTTCTTGGTCATAATCTTCAAGGTCCTTCATTGCTTTGTTGTATAGTTGCTCAATTGTACTACTAGCAATGTTTCACATCCTGTCCTTCAAACCTTGACCAGGGTGTTTCTTTTTAAAATTTCGATACATATGTTGCACACAGTATCGATGTTCAGAATTTGGGAGCACATCAGCAAGTGCTCTGTCTAATCCCTGCCCACAAATAATAAACATGTCACTGTTAGCATCCATACACAACCATAATTGGAAAAAATATGACAAAAATAGTACAAAATAATGTGATACCTTCTGCTGATCAGAAATAAAAGTGTAGTGGTACTGATTATCAATTTGCAAATCTGCCTTTAAAAGGGTCAAAAACCATCTCCACTATTCAGTTGCTTCCTTCTCCACAACTGCCCAAGTAATTGGCCACCATCCATTATTAGCATCTACGCCAACCGCAGCCAACAACTGACCTGGGTAAGGGCCCTTAATATGGCAACCATCCAACCCTATAATTGGTCGGCCTACACCCATCATGAAACCCCTTCTTCAGTGGACTTAAACAGCAATACAATCTCATGAATTTGGGGTTCCCTCCTTGCTCCGTAAAGGGAGTGAACATCACCTCCATAATACTATCACAATGAGTTTTCTTTATCTCTTCACAATACTCCCAGATTTTTTTGTATTGTGCTTCAGCAGAACCTCTAACTAGCTCAACTGCTTTTACCTTGGCCTTAGTTGCCACAAATCTGGAAATTTCAACTTGGTACTCTTCTTGCACAGTTTGTCTTAGTTCTCTAACTGGCATTCGAAGGTTTGTCCTTATTCGTTCCACATATCTATTGGCTAACCATTTTGCAGTCAAGTTCTTATTTTTCCAGGCATGATTGCAGTTTTCATGTACATCATTCATGGACTTGACGACCAAATCATTTGTTCCAAGAGCCTTCTCAGTTGAAGCAAATACATGCCATGCACAAGGATCTTTGCATCTAGTCCGCACTCTCTTTGGCTCATTTTTTTTTTTTTTTTGTATATACAGGTTTTCCCTTCAAAATACCATACTCCCCCACAGCAGTCTTGAATTGTACTCTAGACTCAAAGTTCATACCAAACTCAAATTTGGGGTCCTGCTTAAATTTCTCCCATGAAAAGTCCTTATATCTCCCCTGGTATCCATCATCTTCCTCGGATGATCTGAGATCACTATTCAAATGCTCAACCACATAATCTTCTTGCAATGGATTTGTGGCTGTATCTTCTGCTGTTGATTGCTGTTGTGAGGTTGCATTTTTCCTCTTTCTTCCCTTTTTTCTCCTTTGTACAGGTTGCTGGGGTTCCAATGTTTCACAACCGGGCTGCTGTGAGTTTTGGCCAATATTCTCAATGTGTTCAGAAGTACTACTCTGCTGTTGTTGTGGATGACTTTGTGAGCCACTTGATGTTCCCATTGTCCCAATTTGCTGCTCTGTAAGCTGACTAACAATATTAGGGTCATCTTGTGATCCTATTTCATGATTAGCATCAACATTTAAATCATCTAGCAGCCACTCATCACCACAGTAATCTGCATCAATGAACCTATCAACATCTACATCAGATTTTGAGTCTGTTGCATCTTCAACTTAAACTTCATCTTGAAAATTGTGTTCCTGGTTGTCCGCATGCTGTTCAGCACCACCATCAGTTGGTTTTCCACTACTTTGGCCCTGAAGGTGCTTTTTGGCAGGTTGCTGAATGCTATTACTTGCATCCACGTGAGGGTCTTTACAAGCAACATTATTCAGCTGTTCACTACCACCACCTTCTCCACAACTTGTACTTGCAAGTGTGTTGAGAATTCTTTCTTTATCAGTAACTCTTTTTTCCTTGATTACCAAATCAAGACAAGGTTCCCTAACTACACCTCCTCCTTGCTCATCTAACTCCTCAATCAATACCCCAGATCTTCTCCTTTCTGTATCATTCACTATGGTACTTTTTTTCCACTTCTGCGATGATCAAATGGTTACAGTAAACCTCCAATACTTTAACGGTGTAGGCCCAATCACAAAAACTATTAATGTGCTGGTCAGTAGATAACTCCCTTAACCCATTTGATAAGTCTTTATCTGGTTCAACATAATAGTACATTAAAGTAGCATTACGACGGCCCAGATCCTCAACCATTTTGTTCAACTCATGAATTGACATTCGGTCAGCATTGCATCTATCCACATAATCTGCTTCTCCATTAGAATAATTGACGTATTGTCCCCAACTAATTCAACCCCCATGATGAATCCATATAGTAAACCACTCAGAAGCAGGTTCTGCAATACATGCAAACATAAATTTTAAATTAATTCATACAAACCCAGACAAGGTTATTTAATCAGCAAATATTCAAATTGAAAAATCCTATATTTTCTCAACATTCCAAAGTTTTCCATATACTTTAATCAACCACTAATAACATACAAATCAATAGATTATATTACACTCTACTCCATGGCCCAGTAATAAAGCGGTGAGGACCACATTACTTCTCATATTTCAGAACAAAACCCCACCATTAGGACCACTTGCAACAACTTTTCCAACACCCGGATGAGCATATTGGTCAATACCCCCACCAAACACCATTTAGTAAGTATTTCCCATCTTAACTTTCACATCTACTAATTCATTAACTAGAAGTACTTCTAAGAATTTTTGAGGGACATACCGTATATCATGTAGGGGTCAAAGAAATCATCCCTCCTTCTGATTATCCAATCCATTCTTAATCAACAAACCGTGCTAATCCTCCTTTTTCATGTAGAGATTTCTTCGGCAATTCGACCAACTTCAATCGAAAATTTCACCGACGGTAGGGTTTGGACAAAGCAACAGAAGGGGAAGATGAGTAAATCTTTTCTTTGCTCGGCAGTAAAACAAAATTTTACCCTGACAGATTTTGTGTTCAGACAAAAAGACCCCTCAATAAATCTCGAACAGACGCGCGTTCTGCTGTTTTCTATTGACTTAACGACTAAAATGGACCGAAGAGCTACAAATATGCACTTTTAATAGTTGGAGGGTTAAAACTTTTCATTTAATAGTTGGAGGGCCAAAAGTTCAAATTTGTAATAATTTAGGGGCCATCAGGGCATTTTGCCCTTACCGCAAATAACAAAAGATACCACCAGCCCGGGAATCTTAATTTCTTGCAATGTTACAGAGACGGAAATTGAAAAAACAAAATCATTAAAAGGTTAAGTCTCGAGACGTGCGCAAGTACATATATTTATATTTATTTAATGGTTGTAAGGGATGAATTACTCCAAAACAATCTTCAAGTATCCTAAATTGGATATCTACCTCTTCTTCCCATATGGTTTTAATAAAAACAACATAACCACATGGTGCAATCTGTCCACTAAAAAAGAATAGCTCGGAAACACATCCAAGCATGATGCCAAAACCCAACTTCCAACATCCCAAACTCTGGAAGTTTTAACAAAAACCAACTCCTAGAATATACAATTTACACTTAATGCTATGACCCGGCCAACACCGAGATTGCTGTATAATGAACCTCAGCTAAGCACAAAAACCAAAAGAGACTCAGAGTTGTAGTTGGCCTGGACCTCTTCGCAAAGACCTTGAAGAAGGTAGGCTCATCTCTTGTGCTGCTGAAGGTCTCTTGGGCTCTTCCAGTCTTTGAACCTCCTGAACCAACCAACATTTGTAGAGTCACTAACTTTAAGCCATTAGAGCAATTTAGAGTTTGGAAGCCAAAAATTTGTAGACAGGCTTCAAAATTGACCACGTTTTGAAACTTGATATTAAGTAAAACCAACCTTTGTTGAAGAAGTAGAGCTGTATCGAGACTGGGTCTGTGTCTTGGCATGTGTACGATGCTGCTGCTGGACTTGGTCAAACTGTTGGAGTCTAGAAGCAAAATTTATTCCATTGTGCGGATTTCGTAAATCATCATGCAGGTCACCGTCCTCAGAAATTTGTGACCCACTCCCTGTAGAATTCATTTGCGAATGGGGGATCCCAGATGACGCTCTCCTCAGTTGTTCACCACTGAATGAGTACGAAGGTACAGTTTTCAATCTGGTCCGCAGAATCTTAAATGCTGCACTTTGCTGCATCAACAAATATATACAAGTCATTTGACGTTTTGAGATTGATAAACGTCACTGTAACAATACCAGCCATGAAGGGCATTTGACGTTCACGAGTAAATTCAAACTCCCCAAGAAAACCATAGATACTACTGCCATTAACACTGAAATGTTTGAACCAACCAAACCAAAAAACAATCAAAACAAGAAAGCTACCTGCGAGTGAGACAATGTAACTACACAAGATAATATACGTAAGCAGGCAAAATCAGAAATGTAAAATATGCAACAAGTCTCTGCCCAAGCTTAAAGTTGGGCAAACAAGCACATTGACATTCCAATGAGAAAAGAATAAAAATATATGACACACCTGGGGAAGCAGCATCAAAAGGCCATACAAAGCTTTCAAAAGCCAAATATATCTTCCAGGTTCAAGAAGCTGCAGAAGAGAAAGTACTTCAACTATTAATTCTGGTCAACATTGGTAGTAGCACACATTGTTGCAGTTAGGAGGAGAAAAGGTATCAAATTACGCATTATAGTCATCAACATACTGCTCTGTTCCAAAATTGGAAGAAAACAGTTATGTCGTCTGTCCTAAACATAGGTGCTACAAAGCTTCTTGGATGTGATCCAAAGACAATCAATCATCTCTGATATGAGCCAGATGGATCACATAAAAGCAAGAGGCAAAATTGATAGCCATCACCACTTTAGAGAGAGAGAGGAATATGATGATATGGTTTTACAAAGTCCATGTGACACCGAATTTTTAAAGCAAGAGAAGGTTAGGAATGAGACAAATTGACCAATGAGGGACCCAGTTACAACTAAACAAACAATGCAGAATTCAGAGTCACTGACAATATTTAAAATAGATAAAATTTCTTACATGTCTCAGAATTCAATTACAGCAAAAAAACGTAATCACATAAATCTTATAACTGAATTGCACCACAGCATGTTTTTATACTGTCATTTGATGTCCCTCTTGGCTCTTGCTCATCTTCTCATTCATACGCTGGCATAAGATATATGTTCAATCAAATTGTGTCTATTGCTTCTCCGCCAGACTGTTAGCGTATGATCTAGTAACCACATTTTCTACTTCCTATGTTAAACTATTGCACATCATCAGCTATTACTAAATCCCAGTGGTCAACAAAAGTATGAAATTCAATCTTACACTATCTATTATTTATTTAAGAAAGGATTTGATGGATCAGAGACTGCACTGATTATATGACTAGGGTTAGCATATTAACCTCAAATGAAATTAAATTACACCAACAAGCCCTTCAACTATCATTTCAAGAAACATACTGACCTACCCAAAAACTTTTATCCACTGATAAGAGTATCTCTACTAAATTTTGCCATATTTCTTAATTCTAATTAGCTATCCTCTCCATACCTCATATCAATGTCAATCCAGAATGGAAAAAATTCAAACAAATTGGATTAGTTCACCAAATTCTGTTGCTACAAAACACACAAAATTTAACCATGAAGGACGCTCATGAAATAAACCATATGAATAATGACCAAAGAAGGTGTCATTGCAATTTAGGATCTAAAAATATAAGTTCCTATACTTCTTGAAACACCCTGTCATCGATTACTAGTTGGATTAACCTTATAATTAGCACCCTAGATTTATACACTTTCTATAATGCAAATATCAATTAGCCTTGCTCCCACAGTATGTACAGTGACAAAAAAGGGGTAACGGGAGGGGGGGGTAATGCAAATGTTGCAAAGCAAGTATATTGCAGAAATAATATACTAGCAAAAATTCATCACCTGCAGTCTGAGGTAAGCAAATGTGGGAGTCTCCAGCAGATGGATCAATTTGTCCAGTTGGACCAAGAACTTAACATTGATATCTTCCTCAACTAGTGATTGAATGACAGAACTAGCATGTTGATACGTCTGTGAAGTAATCCAAGCAAGATAGTAAAATTATAAGAACCAATTACAATGACCACTACTACCATATCCCACAAAAGAACCCAAAGCAATTATAAAGATGAGGGGGAAAAAACAAATAGCAACAAGTCAAAACCAAAAAGCAAGAGAGTCCCACCTGAGCTAATAAGCAAAGGCTTATTATTGCCATTGGTGAATGGCACCATGAGGCATATAAAGAAAGGAACAAGTCTTTTCCAGCAGCAATAACCAATGATTGTTTCAAAAGGTCTCGAAGGTCAGACAACTCAGAGGATGTAAGCAAAATTAAATTCAAAGCCTGCAAGAAAACAAGTGAGCATACATAAAGTTGAACAACCACATCTAGGATCCTAAATCCATCTTTTGAATTTATCTCGAGTAAACGAAAAAAATCAAGAAAATCTCTTTCGAATAATTACATTCCATAAAAGTAGCCAATAAAACAACCATCCAGTCTTGCACCACAGGCGGCCAGGGGAGAGGTGGCAATGAAATGTTTATAACACAAACCTGAACCATAATAGACGCAAAATCCAGATCAGATTCTCCTTCAAGAATTGTAGATAGCTCCCGGTAAACTCTTTCAGCATCTAAAAGAACACACAGCCGGCGGATTATCAAAGCACCACGTCTGAATTGAAGAAAAGATTAAGCTAACAACTGGCACCACAATACATTCTTCAAACAAAAACCATCTGAAAAAACATAGTGTAGTTGCTCAAGAAGAAAGACTAGCCTCTCTAGGAGAGAATTGTCAACCCGAAAGTTATGAACTAAAAACACGACGAGCTGGCGGAAATGGTGTGGATCCTTAGCTATGCATGCATGCACATCAAGCACCAGGAGGACTACCTAAAAGAACACCAGATAGAGAATATGCATTACATATGCAACCAAATGGTGCTAATTTGAATGACTTTCGAACAATATTTGGTCAGTGCAAACTAATCTGAATTTTAAACATAAAACATCTGAGGACAGATGCTAACTGACACTCCTCTCATCTCCTGATGTTCCATAACAAGAATCAGTACTTTCTGGACCATTATTTACAGCATCTACCATAATCAATACCCTTTCAACAGAATGAATCCCAATTTACATATAAATTGTAAACAAATAGGACATGATTTCTTCTTTCCTCTTATCTTTAAGCAATATCTTAAAAAGTCATGGGTTAACCAAGTAAAAGGACTCTTGAATAAGAAATAAGCTCATTATAAATAAGAGAGTTTTCAAGCAAATAAAGGGGGTTAAGTGGAAAAGCTGTCCAGTCATTGTTTTCAAGGGAAAAAAGAAAAAATCTAACTGCAGATAACTATATAAACTAAAAATATGCTAACAAAATGAACTACAGAATTTAGATAAAAGAAATCCTCAGGCACCAATTACAATCGAAAGCAGCTAAACTTCACTTTCAGTTTAGGAAGATAGCCCACCAAGAAGAAAGAAGAGAAAATGCCAAATAATAGTATGAACTGCTAAAAGTGAAGGAGACAATGGGAGTATGAGGACGTGAAGGAAATAAGTAAAGGAGATGAGGGAAAGGACAGATGAGAGTAAGAAGGGTATAACCAAAAGTCTGACAACTAAATATTTCATGATTAAATGAAATTTACAAAGAGCAAAAATAGGTCCTCGGATAACGAGAAGCACCCTCTGCAGGGATACCTGCTTTGCTAGAGGCCTACAAGAGGACCCTTTACCTTTATATTAGTTATATGTTCACCCTGAAACACATTTTCTAGATCATAGATTCATCCGTGAATTCAGCAGAAAAGGTTTGTCCAAGCCATCTCCCCAAAAGTACCTAATTTAGTATAAAAATCCACAACCTTTGGACTTTCTCAATCTCACCTCAACACAAAGAACAAAAAAGAAAAAATAATCTCTCATTGATCAATATCAAGGTAGTATGGAAACGATCTTCACATCCTTATTGCAGCACATACCGTGATTTGGTCAAATAATACCAAAAATGAAAAGCAATACAAGATGCACCTTAAAAAACAGACAGCCCCTTAACCTAGAAAAGGACATGATACCTCATCAGATGGATCTGATAATGCCTTGAGAAGTGTATCAAACACATCATTCAGGAAAGCCAGAACCTGTTCCATGCACAAAAGGAGGATTAACAGCCTAATCACCGAATCAAGGTAATTGGTAGTAGTGTCAGGACAGATATAGAGCATAACCAGTCGCAAAAACAAAAGGATCTCAATCCTGTTCTAAAAGGCCTGGACATACAATTTCAAACTTTACAAGCATCAAAACTAACAATTGAAAAAGATTTGCCATCTTTGATGATGGCATTGAAAATCAATAGACGTAAATGTGAAAAAGAAATTTTCACTTCCCCATGTAAGTGGGGAAAGTCAAGGTCTACAGGATACTTATGTAACTCCCTCCTTACTCAATCCAGTAATCATTTTCACCAGCAGAAGATACAGTTATTTTTCATTTCTTAGAAAAACTCTCTTAAGTAAAAGAAAAAAAATACCCTTCGTGGGAGAGGGGAAGGAATAGGCAAAAAACAGGAAATTGATTTTAGCAAGTAACAGCTTCAGGCAACATAAAATTAGAACCAAGCAGAAAGCATGAAAGTTTGCAACCATTTAAGAACACATGAAAGGATCCACATTAAAAGGAATCAGGCATAATCTGAATCACCTCTGTACGATGTCTATTTAATAGGGTATAAATCCAATGCAAAGCTTCAATACGTGTTGCCTCCCATTCACTAGATAAGTGCCTGATAAGAAGGAAACAGAAGTTTATCATACACACAGATTATAAGGAAATGTCGATTACAATACCAGAACAGAGGACAAATTCCAACTTATGGATTGCTCTATTAACATCTAGTGAACAAAGTGACATCCAAGTGGCCAACAAGAAGCTACTCCAAAATCCAGAATCCACTAGCTATACCTCCTTGCAACAGAGAGGATTGCTCCTACATCAAATCCTTCAGCAGGATCAGCCTTAATTGCTCGAAGTTCTTCATTTGTTTCACGGGCAACCTTTAATTCAGATAATACAAAAAATGAAAAAGTGATAGATACTGGAAAGGAAAACTAAGGAAGCTGAGAATACCAAATAGAAGATACAAACAGAAGACTCATTGGAAACAACTTACAACTCTTATTTTTTCTTCTTTATCCGATATGCATGGAAGAATAGCTCCCAGAATATCAGCATAGTAAGGAACGAGCTGATCCCCACCAAGCTTTACAAACTCATTTATCTGCACAGTAAAGCAGTTGATTGATACTGATTTTAACAAATATAGACACATCAGTATATGGTATTTCCACCTGATGCATGTATAAGAAGCAAAGCAGCACGCGCGCAGCAGCACTAAGCATCAATGCTTACCCAAGTAATAGCAGTCAACCGAGTAAACTCATCCTGGGAAGCAGCTCTCTGTACCAATATCTCAGCCATGCGACCGTAATCTACAGACTTCAAGAGTAGCACTGCCAAGTCAGGATTTTACAACAAAAATATTCCTAGTTTAAGAGAATATAGAAAGATTTTTCTTTTCATGCCAATACATAATTCAAAAAATCTAAAGACAGATCTATGCAACCCCATCCTAAAATTCTTCAGGAAAAGTAAAAAGGGGCTGCTAATGCATGTTGCAGCATTACCAAGGAGCAATACAAGATATGTTGAATGGAACATAATCAATCTCGCTACACGAACTTTTTAAACAGTAAAGCTCCCATCTCAACATTAGGGATCTCATCCCACCACTATATGTCCAGAAAGGAAGATGCTTCCAGTCCAACAAGATTTGAGGAGAAGGAAACAAAACAATGTTTGCAACAAAGACTTCATTCAATCAAGAAAAGCAACCAAGCATGTAGGACATCAATATACAAAAATGACTGCTCACAACTGTCTTACTGGAGAATTCTTAATTTCTTGAAGAAATTCTGAAAGTGCAGAATCAGCTTGTTGGCGTATCTCATGGCTAGAATCACTTAGCATATTGAATAGTCCTGCAAGAGCATTCAACCAGGTTAGATAAAGATAACACCAATAATCACACTCAGCTGCTAAGAACCACATTTGTTTAATTAGACCATGCCCCTACTCAACCCATTCCCCAAACCGGACAAGCACATTCAATCCCAGAACTTCCTTTTACCATCCAAGAATTTATGTCGCCACAATACCATATTGATATCAGACACACTCAAAATCATACCCCATACCTTGAAACATTCAACACAACAGACTGTATTTAGTACAAGTCTCCTAGTATCAAATGTAGGTTCTAATAAAGAAAGAAATGAAAGAAAAAGCAAAGTGGCATAGCAAGCCTTTATTAACTTTGCACTGCAATAACTCACCATCAAGAAAATCGGGGAGGAAACCCAACATATCTATATCAGGAACACTGTCCAACACAGTGATCCATCCCACCAAGAATTGGCGGACATAGGGATTGAGGACATTCATTCGTTCCCTTAGCAACGGGATAAATTCTTCAATACTGAGAAAGCCAAAGAGAATGAAGTGTTGATACACGTACAATAAGTTGTTTCAGTCTTGCAGTAAAACTAGCATTGATTAAAGTAAAAGGGATAGAAAGTATGATGCAAACCTGAATTGATCACTCTCTGTGACTATGTCCTGCAATCAAAGAAAGCAAACCATACAGCAACTCATCATTTGGAAAGATCTAATGCCAAGAAAAAGATGGGGGAAATAGAAATGCTTTCAGTTTCTTTACCTTCACTAGTCTGTCTAAAAGATGGGCAGCACTCTGTACATTGGCATCGGAATCTGCAGAAAGCTTACATAATGCATCAAAAATTTGATTAAAGAACACAATAAAATCTCCCCTTACAACCTGCAAAATGAGAGAAAACAGATTGAAGCTCAACTTATATAGAAAACATCATATATGAACAAAATCTTTTCATATCGCACCTTTGCTATGTTATATAGAGCTTCACAAGCATAATATCGAACTCTGCTATCTTGATCAGAAAAGGAATTTAGCACTGGTGGTACAATTTGCTACAAAATTAAATCCAGAAATAAGTAAATGCATCAATAAAAAGATTAACTTATAATTTAAAAAAAAAAAACTGCTCACAGATGATAATTTTAAAATATCAGCAAACAACAGATATATAAACCAGAAGTGAAACAGGAAAGTATACATCAGTAATCATATTTTCCAGTATCACATTTTATAAGATGGAGGCTGTATGGTATGCATGAAGTATCAACAGCATACAGAACATTAGCAAAACTCCAGGTAAACAAAATGCACGCCAAGAACATAAATTAGCAACCAAGTTTCCTTAACCAGAAACAGTAAAAGATTTTTTGGAAAAGGACTGCAAAGTACACAAAAGTAAGTTCCTTGAATAGAATAAGCTCTCACAACTGCTCAGTTGAGCATCAACATACTGGCAAGTAAATGGCATTCATTATTATTTGACCAGTTCAATGAATATCTGGAGCTATGGTGCACTTAGAAATTGGAACTTTATTGTGCGATTGAATTGTTTAGCTGCTATCATTTCTCTTCAGTATTGGCAACCGTCAAGCACATAGAGACACTTGACTTTGTCTTACAATTCAATCTTCAAGCAAGACAAACTATTTTGTACCAAAAACTTAAATCAAAACAATAAAACCATCACATTCCTTCTCAGGTCCCTAACCCCTAGATGCTATCTGTAAAGATTGTTAAAACCATAGAAGCCCTACATATCCATTTATAGGTAAATAATTGAAGAGACCGACCCAAAATTAACTCAGGAGAGATGCACATCGCAGAAAAAGTACGCATATTGACAAGAAAAACCCAAAAATACTTGTAAGTCTTTTTCCTTCTCTGAAAACAGGTTCACCAAAACACCAAAAACAATAGTTACCATTCTTCAACTACCATCTTAGTAAGCAGTTAAGAAAAGGAATTTACCACAGCACTCTTTCTTCCCTACAACTTCAGATGCATTCATCTAAATCAGTTGTCCTATCAAATGACAACCTTTATACCCATAGACATAACATCGAGCAGCTGTTAGAAACACATTCCACTGAGCAATAAACACACCAAGCTTCCAAAAGTACATACAAAAAGACATCAACCAAAAAGAACTTAACATCATCCTCCTACTGTTAGTCTACAAAAACGCACATGAAGGAATCAACTTTTATAGTACTACTCCAATTAACCAACTTCTCTAGGTAGTAAATTATTGACAAACTTCTACCATCTAAAGAACAGTTATAAACACAACAAGATTAAGTTAAATAAACGCATTCAATAACCAAGAGCCATACCTCGAGATGCTGGGCCGCTTCAGAAGTCAAACCCACAGTAGCAGCTGCCAATCCTATCAAACCTCCCTACATTTCCAAAACAAGAAAATCAAAAATAAGAGAACCAAACAAAAAAAAATCACAAATCAAGCCAAAAGATCCATTCCCATTCTGTTTCCCCCAATTCACCAATTTATCAACAAAACTCAACATTATTAGGGAAAAAATCCCACCTTTCGGTGATTAGCCTGCGGGGAGTATGTGAACTCATTAACCAACAAATTAATCACCGCCGTAATCCTGTCATGATCCCCGGCCACTGCCAATTGTTTCACTATCCCTTCCACCTACACAAATACACACATTCATCATCAGCCACAGATCCCTTCAATAAACCCTAAAATAAAAATTATCCCAAAAAATCAAAAGTTAGAAACCTCAAGCGCCGCATTCTTCCGTTTCTCATAAAGCTTATCGGACAAATTACGCAAAACCGCCGCCGGAATAGTAGAAAACACATCGGCCATAGGAAAACAAAAGTACACACAGCACCAAAATCTCAAAACCCTAAATACAGAAAAAATGGAAACGGTTTCTCTGCCCTTTGTATCCACTATAAATTCCTCCACGGCAATTGCAAAATTGACAAGAAAAAATCAAAATTAACTGAAGTTTCAAAATCTCTTCCTGATCTTTTCTCGCTGCAATCGGAACATTTTCCAAAATTCGCCCAAAAAAAAGTACTAAGTTTGAATTGTATGTATAGGTAGATACAGCTGGCTGGGGCGATAAGTACTAGTACTGGAGAAGAAGGGGATCGAAATTGAGGGGGAAATATTTGGGGGAATTAATTGAGGGAAAAGATTTGGTATAATTGGAATTTAATTTGGAAACCGAAATGCTCTGCCTTGGATTTTATAGGGAAGAAGAAAGAAGAAGACGGGGGGGAAAATAAAAATGGGAAGAAAAGAAATGAAAATTTTTATCTTGTTTCATTTAATTTAGTCTAATTCGATTTTGTTTTATTTTGGGTTTTGTTTAGGTTTAGTGTTTTTCTTAATTTTCTTTTTTTGTTTTTCTTGTTTCGGTGAATTGCAAACTGCCGCGTGAAAATGTGTAATTGTGTCAAATTACCCCCTCAAAGACTCAAACTAACAATGTGACATTTAAATGTTTAATTTTTAATCACTCTTTTTTTTTTTTTTTCAAATTGTCATTCAAAAACAAAGTTACGTAATTTGAGTTTTAATCAGATTTAGCACGTAAAGTAACTTTAGTTTTAAACTTGACTTAAAAATCAAGTTCGAGATTCAAATTTAGTAGATATTTTATGAATTTGGAGGACGATTGGAGTTGGCGTGACTAGTATTGAAATTTTGTTATTCTGATAATTTTTTTTTAAAAGTATTTAACTCAATTAAATTTCAAAAATTAAGTCTAGTATTTTCCGTATCAATTAGTTCAACTCGGTAAGTATAAATTTGAATCGATCTCCAAGTCAAACTATCCAGCATAAACTCACTACTCTTTACATTTCCACTACAACTCTAGAATGATCGAAAATTTCATACCGTAAGTCAGGATAACTGAGCCACTTTGCAAGGTGAGAGATTAATTTCTTAAATTATTAACCTTTGTGAGATACTCTAGTAGTTGACCTAAGTAAATGTTATTCTCAAGATCAAAATACTAAATTGGTCATGTGATTATGATGTATATATGATTTAAATGATAAGAAAATATTAAAAGTTTGCCCAACAAACATTGTCATATACTATGTATCTTAATTTGATGCATTGTGTTGATAGAGATTGTAAGGTTTTACCTTTGCATGGTGTAAATGATTCAATAAATAATTTCCAGGGTGCAACAAAGATAACTTCATAGTTTAAGGGGTATCTTGTATTCCACCTTATTATTTATTCTTTTCCCTATTGTTTGAGGAGAAAAAAAAAGTAGGAACTCTTTGGCTGCTGGGTTTGGATAAAGCAAGCTGGCATTGCGTTTAACGGTTGGGTGGGAAGTGGAAAAGGCATGGCCCAAAGGAGCGTGAGTTAGGTGTAAAATCCTTGAACTTAATCTTCTCTTAAACAAAAATTATTGACTTAAACTTTCAACCATGTTCTTTAACGATTGTCTTTTCAAGAAAAATTACTTCTGAATGATGTGAGTTGTTTTCCTGTAGCATTTGAGACTTTTACCAATCACTGCTCATAATTGGTTCAAGAAAATACTACACAAGTATAAAGATTTGCAATGCCTTGTTCTCGTCTGCTTTAAATTTTACAAAATTTAATTATGAAAGTGATTATCGATTATAGATTTTATTTTTTTACTTTTTAAAAGTCTTCAATTCAAAACAATTTTTTTTTTTGAAACTGTCCTAGATCCTTTTTGTTTACTTGAGATTAATTGATTTTGGCTTTAGTAATTGTTCTTATTGCTCTGTATGCTTTTGCTTTTCTACTGGGTATATTAATGTTTGAAAAAGAAAAAGTAGTGTCTCTGAGAGTCTAGATTTTAGCCAATTTTTGCTTCCAAAAGCTTCCAATGTACCTTCATGAGTTACTGAAAGCCATTTTTCAAAAACTACAATTCTAATTAACTACAGAAAATGCTAAAACAAACTCTATCAGATACGTGATGATAGTTTTCTTTGCTATGATTAATCTTGAATGCATGATGATAGTTTTCTTCTTTTGGCTTCAAGAGACGTGGGTCAGTAAAGGAGGACTTTAAATCATGAGATCTGTTTTATAGATAGATGTATTTAAGTAAAAGATGAGATGACCTCTCTCTTTTTTCCTTTTTCTTTTTTCTTTTTTCTTTTTTCTTTTTTCTTTTTTTTTTGGGGGGAATAACTCTATACCTTGTAAGCTTGCATATTTTTCTGTTTGACAAGATTTACGACAAAGTTCAAGCCCTTTATCCAGCTTGTTGGAAGTCCTTAGTCAACAATTAGGTATATGCATGTCATGTTTTCCACATTGAATTTTATTTGAAAGTTTGCATACCAAAAGAACAAATGCGTAGTTACTCGGAAGAACAGTAAACTTTTCCAAATGGTTTTATTCTATCCACGAGATTTTAGGTCGATCTGGTCAAGTCATGTTTCATTATTGTTAAGTCAACTTAGTCATCCTAGGAATATGTGTTACTCTTTTCTTTTCTGATAATTAAACAAAAATGAGAACAATTACTAAAAGCCAATATGTGCTACACATAGGAATAAGTTTGCAGTCATGGTATGCCCTCGAAATTATAGGTGGTTTTAGAAATTTTAACAAATCATCTATCAATACAATTATTGTATTAGTAGTAAGATTCAATTATATCGTCCGAAACCATATCAGTTACTATTGTTTGGGCAAAACTTGTTAGTAATTTGTTTACAATATTGTGAAATTCTCACATTGAATATGCAAAGTGTACTCAATTTGGACTATGCCAGCCAATGTTGCATTGGTTTTCTCAACTTCAATTCACTTATATTCCACGTTATCTCTCGAGATCCATAAACAAAGGGTCTTGTTTATATATAGTCATCCTCTACAAGAGAAGACAAAATCCTCAATCGGATTGTTAGAGAAAATTAAGCATAGCCTGAGTAGGGATGATTCGAACATAAGTTTGATAAAACAATAAAGAATAGCCTCCTATAACAAAGAATAGCCTTTTTAGCTACACAGGTTTGATTGTTTGGATGAAAATGAGAATATATATATATATATATATTCCTTGTGTGCCCTTGAAGAAAACGCGTCAAACATCTTGAAGAAGAGAAGTCTAATGCACCTCTAAATAAGGAATAAGGACTTCATATATCACTATATAATTGAATTGATATTGTAGCAAATGCATTTTAGATAAAATTAGGCTAAGACAAATTGGTAATGGACTACAGTGACATTGGATTGTAGAAAATAACACTAGCATAAAAGCTACTCTATGATAATTTGAGAAATAATTAGCAAAGATTCCAGTCTTAATTGAACAAATCACTTGAGGGTCAGTGGAATAATCCTTTGCTTTAAAGTGCTTTGGCTTAATTTCCATGTAGTTTCCAAAAGTGCCAGTAAAGTAAGATAAAGTTTTTCAGTGATCAAAGTTTGAACAACTCTAGTAGCTGGAATCTAAGAGGCTAAACAACATTTTGTTGCTTTTAGTAAAGTTTATTGCGCTGAAAGAACTGGTTAACAGTTGGATGTTTGTAATATGGGCTCACTTTTGAGAACTTCAAACTTAACTAGCCAATAACATCTACTAGAATTTCTCTTCATCATTGCCTTGTTTTACATACTTTAACAAAGTAAATATTGTCGAGCAAAAAAAAAAAAAAAGTAAATATTGAAAAATTATGAAGCAAGATTTGACAGGGTGTAAAAAGTAGATAACTAAACATTTGGGAAAGGACAATGAAGGTAAGTAGTTGGGGTTAATCATGAAGCTTTTGTACTGTTAGGTCTTAGTTGGTGCTAACTGCTAAGTATGACACTTCAAAAGTTTTCTTTTCCTTTCCTTTTCTTTTTAATCATCCTCTCACTTCTCCTCACACCTTTTCTATCCTTCAGTGTTAAACACAAGATTCAAATCCTAAACTTGATAGTGGAAAAGACTCTTCCCCTATAACACTTCCAATATTGTCCAAACATTGACGTGAGAGGCCAATGTTTTAATGGCTCATAATACTTACGTACTTGGTTATAAGCCATAAAATATTTTCTAGTAATTTAGCTAATGCTTAAGTTATTCCCAACTTCAATTCTCAAATGATGGAAAAATAGACACGGTAAGCATCATATGTCAATTAGATAGGATTTATCATTTAAGTACGTTAACCATTCTCGGTGGAAATATTTGGTTTATATTACTTGGCATTACTTATGTTCCCATTTATTTGGAAAAAAATTGAAAATTACAAAACCGTAGTTTTCACAACCTAAACCAAAATCAAGCATGGAAACAATTGAGCACCAAAGTTCATAATGCAGTGTATAATTTGATTGACTTAACAAGTGTTTTTAAATAACTCTAATCATAACAAAGACTGGAGCAACTAAATATATTAACCATTTGTCGAGTAAAATATCATCCAAAAAAGTCATAATTTTCAAAGAATAAGACTAACTCGAGTTGTAAACCTAGTTTATTGTGTAAAATTTTGACTTTCATCTTCTCTTAAAAAAAAAAAATTCAATAGTGTTACAAATAAATGGAAGTTGCTACAATTATGATAAACATAAGAGGAGGAAGTATAATTTTGCCCAACTTAAGGGAAGCGTAAATGGTTGGCAAGTCAAACCGCAGCGCTTCTTTTCTCTTCATTGACCGTTGAAAATAAACACCCTGACTAAACCCAAAAAGTCAATGACTCTCGCCGGCGGCATCAAATCCGCCGTCAAGTCCTCGTCTCTAATCTCCTGGAAACCGGTAATTTCCTTTCCCAAAATGGAAAAAGCTCTTTATGTAAAAATCAAAATTGATCGCAACCCAATTTTTTAATTTTTATTTTTTTGTTGAATTGCAGACTGGAAAGTTACAGAAAACAGTGGCCAACTGTATACAGAAAACCGGGCTGGGAGTCCACTCCGGCAAGCCATCCACGGTGAAAATACACCCGGAGCTAGCCGGAAAGGGCAGGTACTTCGAATTCAAGTCGAATATCATCAGGGCTTCGATTGATTACGTAAAAGAGTCACCTTTATGCACTACACTTTGCAAAGATGGGTATAGTGTAAGAACTATTGAGCATTTGCTTTCTGCTCTGGAGGCCTCCGGTGTGGATAATTGCCGTATCGAAATTCACAGCTGTGATTCTGATGATGCTTCAGTTGAGGTTTTTATTCTGTTGATATTGGTTTGCTCCATTTTTTTTTTTAATGTATACTTATCTGTTGGTTGGGCATTTGGTTCTGGCTGAAGCAAATGAGCGAACCGTAATGCCGTGTAATGAGTAAACAATTCCTTACGCGAATAAAATAAGGCTATACATGACAAATGTTGGTTAAATGCAAAAGCAATGGTTCTCGATATGTAAAAGTAATAATGGCCTTTATTTTTGATGGATGAATTAACGTGCTTTCATGTCTATTGGTGAACACAATGCTTGCTTGTTTGTATTGAGCTAAAAATGCTTCATTACCATCAAGATACATCTGTGGATAATACTTGTTGGTGAGTTTGACAGCAAAGAAGAAAAGGTTTTTACGGAGCTGTCAAAAGTTTCTATTCTTGATGGATGCATTCAAAAGCACTTGTGCCCACAGACGTATGCAATGGATGTGATTGAGTGTAAATGATTTGTTAGGTTAAGGAGATTAAGTTAAAAATGATTGAGATTTCCAGTTTTGGTGGAAGGATTTATATGTGCGTGTGCTTATATATGTACTTAACCTGAATTACATGGAACATAACTCAGGAACAGAGAAAGGGTTGCATTTTTGAGAAATTATTAACATGCACTGAGTCTATATTAGTATTGAAGATGTGATATTGAAGAGAATATGATTCATTAATTTGGAAAAAAATAGGGAATATGCTGTTGGGTTTGATATAATACCTTAGTTTGATAACTAAAAACTGACACAGGTTCCTATTTTTGATGGGTCGGCAAGGGAATGGATGGAGGCAATTCGACAGGTTGGGCTAAAATTGGCCAAAGATGGTGATGGTAAAAGCTGCAAAAAGTTGGCACCTTTTCTTAATGAACCTGTCTTTGTGTCAAAGAATGATTCTTTTGTAGCAGCATTCCCTTCTCAGAAGACCAAAATCAGATATGGGATTGATTTTTCAAAGGTACGTCTCTTCTTAGTTAACTTGCGCGGTAATATCAACTAATGCAGACCTTCATATGTGCTTTTTTCTGTTAGCTTCCTAATAGAACTGGTTTTGATGAAGCTTAATTTTGTCTTTTTCATGTTGAGCACCTTCTAGAAACTCTCCACTTAAAGCGATTGCAGTAATATGAGACAGTTGCATGTATAGAAACTGCCTAGTATTATGTCTGTATTCAGCAGGACAGCTTATAATGATTGTGAAATTAGATTCAGTGTTTCATTCTTTTTGTGATCTCATTTCACTGTTTGTACATCTTGCATTCTGAGATTAACTCAATGGCCTTTAAAAAGTATGTGAGGGTCATCTCCATTGAAGTACGGTTGACTGCTAAAGCTACTTACAGTGCATTCTTCAGCCTTTGATGATACTCAAGCAAGAAACTTAATACCATTAGAAGAATTGGTTTTAATACTTAGAACATGCAATGCGCACACCAATCAAAAGTCAACAGTTTTACTCCTCAAGCTAGACAGGATGTGGATATTAAGCCAGAAATCAAAGGTGACAACCATAGGCATTTGTTGTCAAAATTCATCATAATTATGTTGTAGCTTAGTCTTTGCATGAGTCTGATATCCACAATGGTGATAACTAAAAATTGTCCTCAATTATACTAGGCTTGGTTGTCATTGAATATCTTGGACAAACTATTGACAAATGGAAGTTGGAGAAATTTAAACATTTTAACAAGGTTCCTAAAGGGACTGGTGGTTGAGATTTCCCTGGCATGAAGAAGAACCTTGCAGAGACTGGTGATAGGAGGATCATGTGGAACTTACTTGCTTTAAGGGAAATTTAAAAAAAAAAAAAAAAGCTGCTCATATATCAATGGAGAAGATAAAGGGTGGAGCAATTTTATGAAAATGGAGCATATTGTAGTAATACAGGTATAACAACCAGTTTTCAGGAACATAAATTTTTGTGTGGTTCTTGATCCAATATCCATGCTCAAGTTGTACATAGTCTTTGCCTTGTGCACATTTTCTTTTTATATTTTTTGGTTCTTAATGAAAAAATTCTCTTCCACAAAGGTCAAGAATGTATTAGTTTTATCTTGTTTTCTGAGGAATAATTATTTCTTCTAGCAAAATATAAGCCAATTTGCTGATTTTATGTATGGTAAGTAAATTATCAAATTATTCCAATTTGAAATGTGGACTTGTGATTCTTTCTTTATTGCAGATACCTGCTATTGGCTGTCAATGGTTTTGTTCTACCTTTGCTGATGACCGCATATATGACAATCTGATTGCTTCTTCAAGAACCTTTTGTATATATGAAGAGGTTGGTCCTGAGTCTGGTTTCTCACTGTTTGGCTTCTCTAATTATCTGGTTCTATATTCTTGTGAATTTAAGACTACTGATGATAATTGTGATTTTCTATTTTCATTGGTTGTGAGAGATTTCTGGGATATGTGTACCACGAGTGGTTTGGATTTTTAACTGCTTAGTCCTGGTCCTGTGTATCATGATATCTTGATGGACATGCAAAGCCCAATACTTTGCAGTTTGAGTAACAAGCAAAGCAACTCTTTGATGCATTTTACTTCTTTAAGGGATGATGTACCTCCTAATCCCAGACACAAGACGAATATTGGGAATTTTTATCTTTCATGGTTTAATGTTAGAAGTAACATAATGCCCCATGGCATTCAGCACCTTCCCCAGCCCACCAATCTCTCTCTCTCTCTCTCTCTCTGAGTTGTGTTTAGATTTACTGAATATGTGAATTTGATCTACATTATTTTCAATGAGTGTTTCTGCCTGGAGTATAGACAATAGCTGTTGTATCTAATAACTTTAGTTGTATTACTAGGGACTTCAACAAAGACATTGTGTTGGAGCAGGTTTAAATATGGTCGCAAAGTTTATTTTTAAGTGGTTTGTATAAGCATGGGGTGGATTTTTTGTATCAAATTTGATTCACTGGACATTAGTACTTGAAAAGTTCTTTTGCTAAAAATTTCCAAATTGGGGATTATGAATTGGTTATTCAAGTATATCGACTGTTTCCTTTGAGTTAATACAGTAGGTGCCTAACAAGTATCTTTTCTTTCCGCCTTTTTTTTTATTGGTATTGGTATTCTTACCATAAGGTTATGCTTCTTGTAATGGGATCCATACCAAAACCAATTTCAGGTTGAAAAATTGCGAAATGCTGGACTTATCAGTGGAGGGTCAGCAGAAAATGCCATTATTTGCAGGTGAAAGGGAAGTTATGTTGTACATATGCAGGCACTGCCTGATTGTTGATAGCCAAGATATCTGGAGCTTCAAATTGTTTGATTGCTTGCTGATAATGGATATACTTCTGTGCTTGAAAGAGGGACCTGAGTTATTACACATATGGGATTTTCTTCATTTTAACTTATTTATCTACTTGCAATAAAAGAATGTTTCATTTCTTGGGTTCTATGGTCTTCTTCTTCTTCCTTTTTTTTTTTTTCTTTATCTGCTTATTTTAGTTTTGATTTCTTTTGCTTAAACATTTGGTTTGTTTCATAGCTAATCAGTTTTTTTTAATCTTCTTCCTTATTGATTCCTTTTGGAACTTTGCCTGCTGTTGCAAGTAGGTCATGATGCCTAAACAGTAATAAGGGGTCATAAATTTTAATGAGCTATTGCTAGTCATAGTTGGCTTATTTGGTTACTACAGTTTTGAAGCCATGTTCCATAGTAGTCAGTCAAACTGTGTAATCTTTTTCCTATTAAAGAGGCTATTTTCAGTAACTTTGACTTGAGATTTTTTTCGAAACCATTATTGAAGTTGATTTATTTTTTTTCTTGGTCATTGTTATTATTTTTAATTAAGTAGTTGTGATTTTTTATGCCCTTTCAACTCTTTTAACCAGGGAAGTTGATTTTTCTTCGCTTCCTTTTTCTGCCAAACTCTCTCTCCTTTGGGATATTGATTTCTCTATTTAGGGAAGATGAATAAAAATACTTATTTGTCTTTTGAAATTAGATTGATTAGTGCAATATTGTGGTAAACACTCTGTTGGAGGCTGTTGTTTGTTATGTATTGAAAATGGCTAATTTTTAGAGTGCTTTTAGCTAATTGTCAAGCTCAATCATTTTGGATCCTAACTCCACTTCATCCATTTAGTGCAAGTAGAGGCTGGTTAAATCCACCATTGCGTTTTGATGACGAGCCCTGCAGACACAAGGTGTTAGATCTTATCGGTGACGTATCCCTCCTCGCTTGCTCCGGCAGTCAAGGGCTTCCAGTGGCTCATATATTTGCTTATAAGGTGTCTTTTTCCTTCAGATAATAGGTTGCTCACCTGTTATTTATAGTTATCCTTAGATTACACTTAAAGGCAGTTTTAGGCGCCAAACTTTTTAAAGTTTGAAGACTATAAAAAAGCATTGGGAAAATGTTTGGTCATGAATTGTTTCTTAAGAACTTTAATTGTAGTATTTTTCTTTTCCTAAAAATGGAGACAATAGATGAATAAGTCTTCCAGTGTGTAGTAAGTAGGATCTTTCTATGTTCTGGTTACTACTATAGTAATTTGGAAGTAATGTGTGATTTGCCTCAGTGCTCTTGCCGTAAAGGAAGAGATAGGTTTTTGAAAATGAATTTATATGGTGTTGGATCTGATCTTTGCTGCTATCATATATTGTGTAGACATATATGCGCAACAGAGAACTTCATAAAACGCAATTCTGTTAATCAGGAGAAGACGAAATGAGTTGAATAAAATCTAAAGATGAGGCAGAGCAGTGGATTATTTTCACTTAAATGGAATTTGACTTATGATAGGAGCACACTGCTATCAATCTGCTTATTGGATATTTGGTGGTACAGGGTGGACATTCGCTGCATGCTGAGTTTGTTCGACAATTGAAGACAACAGATTAAACTATTATCTGCACTGTGTGTATAGAAGCATCTTATTCAGGATTAAAAGTTTATTGGAAGATTGCAGTATTCTGTTATAGTGGTTTGAGGCGTGATCTTATATGTGAAACAAGTGAAGCTGATTTCATGTATTGTCACAGATGAAGCAGTGTTCGCTTGATTTGTTACCATTAGATCTTAATTGTTCCAACCTTCTAGACACTTTGTAGAATTTTGATCAATGGAATTCAACCTTATTGTTTAATTTCAATTTTAAACGTGTGCTTAGATGTGAACTATGATATGAAAGATGGCAGATACATATCTGATGACCCTTTTCATTTGGTATGTCCAAGTAAGATAGTAACTGCTAATTTTCAGAGAGGCAAACTGGGGTTAAAAAAAAAAACAAAACATGTGTTGTTTTAGTATACAACTGAAACCTGCTTTTCAAAAGTAGGGAACTTGCTTTTCAGAAGTAGCTGGTTTTAAGATCTCTTACAACTACGGTATACAAGCATATAGAACTGCCTTGTGTATAATCTCTCCCTAAAAACTCCTCTTTTATGGACAGCAGTAAAATAATGTATCATTCTATTGTTACTCTATGAAAGAATAGAATTGTGTATCACTTGATCTGAAGTCCGAACGATCACCTTGCTCTTTTTATTATAAGCGCTATCTGTTACAACTTTTCGAAGTAAATGATTGTATGAGATGATTGACTAGGTTGGCAGTAGCAGATATGTTAAGTTCCACAGTGAAACTTATGACTTAAAAAGGAAGATTATGGATTTAGTTCTGTCTTGTAGCTTTATTTTATACGTTCAGGTAGATGATCATTCTTTGTTTGAGCTAATAGTCTGTATATTCATGTAGATGGATTCAGGAATCAAACTATCTAGCTGCATTTAATCTCTTATCTTAATCTTCATAAAACAAACAACGATTCGACTTCAGAGACAACCTTTCAACGCAAAAAGAGCTAATATTTGTCCCATTTAACAAAATACTATAAATCATAGCCTTATAAGAACTCTATTCATGTATAGATCCGAAGAAGACATTTATAGTAGGGTTCTTGACAATGCGATACGAGAAAATAAGAGAACAGATATGTCTGTGATTTTAAACTTTAAACAGAAGTAAAAGTATATTCTGCCATGTAGAGACATAGCTACTAAAATTGGACTTAAAGCATTATAGATAACATCTAGTCGAAATCATCGAAAGAGCTCCAAGCTTGGATCAAAAAATCATGACAAGTAAACCAAGCACAAGTACAATTGACTCACCTCTGTGACACCATAACAAGATGCTTCTTGATTTGCTGCTATAGACGCAAGAATAACTAGCCCAGCTGTCACAATTGATGGCCAATAGCAGTGTTGTTCATCTCCTACAAATTCTAGATGTGCCAGGCACTTCACAGCCTTCTTCACTGTCTCAAATAGACATTCACTGTCTCAAAATGTTGCAGCATTCAGATAAAACCTGTCTCAAATAGACAGATATCGTGAGTAAATGCAGAGGAAGGATATTCATTACTTATCTGTTGTGCAAGCCAAGATTTTGCAAATTGTTCTTCATTACTTATCTGTTGTGCAAGCCAAGATTTTGCAAATTGCCCACGTAGCAACATTTTGAAGAGTAGACTTGCCAAAGATTAAAATGGAAGAAACTAATGCCATAAGAAGTTGTACCTTTAAAAAAAAAAAAAATTGTACCTAGATGGTAGCGTACCAGCCACCACTTCACTTCTGCCATATGAATTGCATCCTATATATAAAATCTTCTGGCTCACACTGAGATGAGGACAGTTATCACACAGGTTTAATATTTGATGAGGTGCAGCAAAGTAGAAGACATTGTAGCTATGTCAGTCAAATACGTGATTATATCAGAAACTCGATTTCATCATCAGTTACGTCTTAGAAGTGCTCTCATTGAGTTTGCCTCATTGCAAAATTATATTTTTGTTTAGAGTTCAACAATTTCGCATAAATAGACAACAGATTTTTGCACTTAGCTGGATCATGTGACGACCATTTAAAAAGACTTTACCCTGTAGAAAATGTTCATAACTAATTATTTGATTTATCCAGAAAGATATATAACAATGATCAGAAAACAAAGTAGAGAAAAACATACAGACTGAGTGGCTGGTTTTCTTCCATCCTTGTAACCAGAGGGATACATGCAATTTGTGCAACACGAAGATTCCTCTTGGCTCTGAAGTAACCTTTGCTTAAAAAGTGGTCCATGAGCTTCACTTTGAGAAGAAACACAATCTCTCTCTGAAGCTCCTTCCTTGATGACTGTTAAATAATGAAGTTCAACAAACAAACAAATCAGCCAGTTCTATGTTTACTTTCTATAACACCAACTAAAACTATGAGATGTCTGGAGATGAATAATCATTTTGACAAAGCATTATAGGGAACAAATGACAGTATCATTTTTAGGTAAGATAAAATGATCGGCTCCTTATGGACTAGGTGTTTTGGGTTGTGGTTTTCATAAAATTTAGTGTAGCTGTGTGTATGGAAAAAATTGTTACTGTAGGAGCCATAAGCGTTTGTGTTTGCTCTTTTCTTTTTTTTTTTTTTCTATTTTTGTTTGTCTATTTTGACAAACAAAAACAAAAAATAAGCACTTGTTTAAATTGTTTATCTTTTATAAAAATGTGAAACATTTATGAACATGAATCTTGTTTTCAAAATACCAAAATTGTTGTTTTTAACTGTTTAAAAGACACTTAAAATAGAAACTCAATAGATCAACATTTTAAATTATTTTATTTTATTTTCACTCAACAACCATCGTTTATACTAGCTAGATATCTCAAACTACTTGACCTAATACCATCTAGTTCGCCCGACCCAACCCATCTTGCTATTAAAACTTATGATTTGATTTTAATTGAATTTCAACAAGTCTAAATCCAAGACGAGGAAAAAATTATTATTTTTTTACCTGAATTCCACCCATTCAAAACTCACACATGTAAAATTTCAACTGAAATTGGGTTAGTTTCAAATTTCTTGAAAATCATATATATCTGAAAATTTAAAATGTTTTACTTATATATTATAAGCAAAAAAAATACTAGATTTTATGTATTTACAATACGTATTTATTAATTATGTATTACTTAGTTACATGAATAATATTTTAAGATAAATACATTTTAACAAATACATAATCAGTTTATTATCCTTATTTATTTTGAAAATGTATAAGTATTAAACATATGAAATATTTAATTTAATATTATTATTTAGGTCAAACTTAAATTAAGTCGAAATTAACTTGGTATAGACCCAATCCACAGTATTATTACACATATGAAATATTTAATTTAATATTATTTAGGTCAAACTTAGATTAGTTCGAAATTAACTCGGTCCAAGCCCAATCCACAATTATGTGCTAACTTTAATATATGTTAAATTTAAATCCCATTAATCATTTTGTCTCACACAACAATGATAATGTATGATCAAACATGGTTATATTCTTTTGTTTTAAAAAATAATAATATTATGAATCAAAGACATTTATGTTCTATTTTTACTTAAAAGCAGAACAAGTGTTATGTTTCGTTTACAGTAAAGAACAAAAATTATAAAAAACACAAATGTTACCAAATGGCTTTTTAGTTATTTGTTGGTTTATTTTCAAAATTTTAAATATTTTTAAGGTACTTTTTAAAAATAAAAACTCACCCACCACCACCACCACCACCACCCATCATCGCCACCTCCTCACTCCTATTGTCTTTCTACAATTTCAATCTTCTTCCTAGCAAGAAAAGCATCTATACGAGACTCAAATTCAAGCAACTGAGCATCAAGAGCTGATTCCGACAAGCACGTTGCTGCTTTATGCGGGATCTTTCCTTAGGAAGCTTCCATTTCCACCGCAGCACAGTAGGAGCTAATTCCATGGTTTTCATGGGGAAGCAATAACACCTTATGTGTGTCCACCGAAGGACACACCACCAGAAACCTATTATTGGAACTTGTGAGTGAGACGGGATGTGCCTACCACTACCCATTGAAGTTGAAGAGGAAGGAGGGGAGGGGAGGGAAGGAAGAGGGAGGAGAAATAAACTATCATGATTGGATACATAACATCATTTCAAATAAAAGTCATGGGGTTAAGGTCCATTGTAATTGTATCGATTAATTGTGTATAACTTATGCTATAATTGTATCGATTAATTGTTCGTGCCGATTTCTGCAATTATTTGGACCCAACGTTAATAATATATAAATTGCCATAATAGTTGTATTAACACGGGCAGTTCAAAATTTATAAGCAAAGTGTTTTTCTAATAAGTGCATGATAGGCACTTCTATACCTAAATTTCACCTAATCTAACATGTATATATACTAATAATTGTTGTCTTCTCTTACATTTATATACTTTTTCTAATTAATCTTATCTTTTTGAAAATCTAACACCTAAATACAATTTAACGGGTGTTCATTAGGTAGACTTATAAAACAAAGTAGCTTTTAATGGATTAGAGCCTTCTGCCTTATAATAGTGGTAAACTAGTAACTGTAGTTTAACTTGGAGAGGAGATTGACTTAGGAAGATAATCGATTGAACGAGCAATAGCAGGTACAGCTTGAGTGTCAACAACACACTGCACGGGGATCCTGAGGAGATGGGTGGTTGTGATTAGCAATGTAGAAGCTGTTTTATTTCAGTACCCAAGAACATATATGCTTTTTACCACAAAAACCATTCGTCTTTAAACTTATGAAGAAAGTTAAGTTGCACCTGTCTGTATTTTCTCCGAAACCCATCCTGGCTAGCACTTGTGTCCTTGCCGCCATAGATATATGAACTTTCAGGGGTTTCCTCCCTTTTTCCATGCTGGACTTGCCAATAGTAAATTTTGGGTTTAGGACTAAATTTGTCAACATAAAAGCTGCAGGTGGAGTTTTTTTTTTTTTTTAAAGAAAAAAAGAAGTTGAATTACAAGATACATTTCCAAAAAGGTTTCAAATTTGATTTTGATTTTTGAGCTTCCATAATGTGGTGATCAGGCGAGGTGGCATCACACATCGATTCCAGATTAGAGATATAGTAAGAAGCAGAGCAATTGGTATTCTTCTGGGACGGTAGCTTGAGAAGGAGAGCATCATTATTTTTAGCACAGGTAAGGTAAATATCTTTGAATTGAGGGCTCTTGATCAAAGCACACCGCAATTTACAAACAGGATTTCAATATCAAGAGTGATTTCACAGGCAAATGCAGTAGAATTTCTAACCACATCTCTTCAGGTAAATCCATAGTGCTTTCTTATAGGGACGAGCAGACTGGAGAATCGAGGAGACTCAAGAATCAGCTAAAGGAGAGAAAACAAGAGAGAAAAATAAATGGTGGCCAATGCCTGGCAGAGTGTAAGCTTTTGTACAAAACTCCAATCCATAGACGGACCAAATCCAATGGCAAGAAGGAAATTCCAAACCACGTAGGACCTAGAAATTTTCCTTTTCCTTTTATTTTTTTGTGTAGGCTAACTTTTATTTTTATTTTATTTATTGAGTTTGCAGAAGGATTTGGAATCAACTGAAAGCGGAATAATGAAGGAAACATACAAATTCAAAACCAAATTTATACCATTTCTGGAAATAAAAAACTGTATGCCAAAACTATATTGTTTGCACTCAAATTTATGTTTGATTTAGGGATACCTACACAAGCAACAAACTTTAGATAAAGTGAATGATAAACTACCAAGGAACTCCTAAACTATATTAATTGTCAATTTTTAGCCCTTCTTGTGTTAAAATTTCTATTGGCCCATCAACAATCATAAAATAAAATAAGAACCATCTTCACGAATAAAGCACATGGATCTAAAAGTAAAATTGGATGGATCTAATAGTAGAAATTGACTGAATGACCAAGGTCTGACATTTGTTATTATTGAGTACAAATTTGAAACTTGGAATAGGTGAATAGCACAGTGTCAAGAATAAGATTAGTTTATGAACTCCCAGACTAAACAGGTAACCATAAAGTGCTAGGAAGCAAAAGACAAGAGGAATAATGTAGGAACAGAAAGCATAATATAACAAAAAAAAAAAGGATCGGGATAAAGAGCAGGATATGATTTACAAGGGTAAACATACTACAATGTTAAACGTACTGCGTAAATGTGTTGGGAGTTTGGTCCCTGGCGAGTTTCAACTAATTACACCGAAGGACCCAACAGGAAATAGTAGGCTACCGCTTAAGCTGGCAATGAAATCAAAGAGACGGACCCCTGCACGCACGGGGCTACCATTCTCACGTCATGCTGGTTTTTCTGGTGACTCTGTTGGATTTATCTGTCATTGCAACGATCTAATTTACCTAAGAAATAATAATGATGACATGTACTTGCTAAATCCAGCAATTCAGGAAGTCAGGATTCTTCCTTACCTACTAATATCATCCTTCTTTGGATATTATCGTGGACTTGGTTACGATCCTAATACCAATGATTACAAAGTTGTTTTATTGGGTGAGAATTTATGGACTGTGAATCAAACTACACAGGCGGTGTGGCTGTACAGCTTGAATACCGACTCATGGAGAGAGATAAATGTCACCCCATTTCCAACTCCTACACTAGACGAGCAAATTTTCCCGGTATTCTTCAATGGGCGCATGCTCTAGAGCGCAGAGAAATTTCTAAAAATATTATGATTTTTAAATTTTTTCTGCAAATAAGGTGATTTGGGTGTAGGGTTCAGACCAGTGATGTTCGCATTTGCAAAATGCAAGTTCCAGTGAACTCGCATTTTGCAAATGCGAGTTTGGTGAAAAAAAAAATGAAAATGAAAATGAAAAGAGAATGCGAGTTCATTGGGAAATAAAAAAAAAAGAAAAAAGAAAATGTACTGTTCGGGATGAAGAATGTATGTGGACATGTATTGTGTCTTCTAGGAAAGATTTACAGTGCAAAGCATGACCAAAATTCTCATCCTGATCAACTTCAGTACCTCACATCGTTGATGGTAATAACAGGTTGTAAATATTTTTGATAGTGCTATTTCAGTTTTCATTTCAGATGATTACTCACTATTTTCATCTTAATTGATCTGGTTTGGTTTTAATTCTGATGATTACTCACATTATGATTCATTTGATAACCAAAATGATACTAGAAAAAAGGGTGCTTTTGTCATAACAAAAAGTAAGACAAATAATGCTTACACTCCAAATTACTTACACAATCTACTTGCCTAAACCCTTCACACTTTTATGAGGAGTATAGATATAGATATGATATATGATATGATTTAAGATTATTGAAATGCTGAAAAGGCTAAAGTTGCAGCTTCAACTTCCATGAGCTTAATCTAGTGTGAACTTATAGGCTGATCACAAAGATTGGAAAGTATGGTATTGAACTGTTTTAGGCTGATCATAAAAAAGACTAGCTTCATTTCCATGTCAAACAATTTCAAGCTGAAGAGGTTTGAGAACTAGTACAGATATTCCTAATCAGGACAGATATTCATACATGATTCACATCTGACAGATCAAGCTTCAGGGAAAGAAATATGATTCACTAGTGGTTCACAGCTTTCCAACTCTAATGCTGTTCCAACTCCCAATGAAAGATTCTAAGAGTGCAAGAGAGCAACCAGTATTGTGGCTCGAGGAGGGGCTGCATCTTTCCAAGCAGCAAATTGAGCTTCTTGCAAGAAGTCCTGGAAATAGACATCAAATGATTGCAGCCCCAGTTCTGAAAAGATTCTCAAATACAATTTGTTTGCCTGTCAACTTTTTTTTTTCCCAAAATAGGAAGCAGGGGAAAGAGCAGGAAAGGCAACTATTGTAACCACCCACTTACTGCCCACTTTGAATGCCAGCTCTTTATTCAAGAAGAGTGCTTGGAATACAGAAATTCGATCTAATTTCTCAAAGCTCTACAATTCTTGTTTGCAAATATCAACGGTGAACACAACGTGCAACATACCTAGAATTTCTTGTTGCATAGACTTTATATAACAGTATACATCTGTAAACATGGAGCAGCGCATGAAAGATTGTTTATGAGCAAATACATACCTAAATAAGCTATACCAGCAGTAGACTGCAGTAATTCATCCTCCATGGGGAAAAAAATATCAGGGAAAAAGATATAAAAAACCATTTTACTTTTGCCTTTTCGAGACAACGTGATTTTTCAATATGCATTCCTTCCTATGTTTCTGATCTCACGGGCTAAATAAGTGAATTGAAATTATGTTTTAGGATTCTCAAGTAATTATTACCTGAATAGGTGATGGTTAGTGTCAGAAAGGTACTCATCTAGATTTTTACCGTTTCATGTAGAATAATCATGGATAGTTCAAAATTTTAGAGCACTCATCCGGTAAAAGTTGTAGATAAAAGTTCAAAATTTTCTTTTTTTTTTTTTTCCCAAGGACAATGCAAGTTCTTCTTTTCTTTTCTTTTTTTTTTTATTCTCCATTTTCCACTGAACTCGCATTTGACAAATGCGAGTTTCACTGAACTCGCATTTGTCAAATGCGAAAATCACAATCTCAGAAACCTATTTGCAAACCACCCTATTTGTAGAAACTTTTTTTTTTCCATCACATTTTTAGAATTTCCTCCTAGAGCGCATCCATGGTCAAATTCGATCCTACGAATCCTAGAGTAACAAGGAGAAGGAGGAAGGTAGTGCTCTTTTCGTTTAACATGAGCGCTGAAGTAGAAGAGATCGCATTGCCATAATTCTTTCAGGAGCAAACGCGCTCATCCTCCTCATCTTGATGTTCTGAGAGAATCCCTTACTCTTCTCTATCATCAGTATTTTGGACCTGAACAAGATCGTATTCATGTATGGGCGATGAAGGAGTATGGTGTTGAGGAGACTTGGACAAAAATATACTCGGTCGGCCCTGGATTTGACAATGTGTCCTCTCTATCCATTTGGAAGGATGAACTCCTTCTACATACGTGTGTTGGAGGACAGTTGATTTTCACTTTGATGTCACTTGCTGCAGTCCATAAATTCCAAACATTTCATGGTTACGGTGAGTATGACTACTGTATCGAAGCCATAGCTTACAAGGAAAGCTGGATTTCAATTAAGGGGTGACAGTATTTAGGTTTTGTGCAAAAGAGAACAAGTACACCCGACCCTGAGCACATCTGATTTGTATGTAAAAGAGAAGAAGTTCCCATTCTTAGTGCATTTAATTTAACTCTCCATTGCTCTACATAGGAGGGGGAAATTTTCCAAGAGATTGTAAGAAAGATGCAGTATTTTTTTTTAAATTATCTTTTTTAAGGCTTTGGCATGGCACATGTAGATATGGACAACTTCCCTACCTCAATGTTAACTTTTACAGCAGTGGGACATTTTATGTTTACAAATATCTCTATTTTTTTATATCAAGTGGAAGCATAATTCCTCTTTATACTTCTTTTTGAGTGGAAGCCGAAATCAATCCGAAAAAATTAATGTAACACAGTTTGAACCATGTCAACAGCTTAGTACGGCTTTGTTTGTTTCTTTCCGCAACACCATTTTGAGTTTGGCATCTGTGAAGTTTTTCCATGTAAGGTCCTATAGAGATATGTAAACAAATGCAGTAGATATATTCTCACACGAAAATGTTGTGGCATGTAAAGCTTTCTGTGTTTCTTTTAAATGTCGAACATGTTTATTACATATTTCGTTTTACTTCTTTGTTCTGCTATTCCGTCAATTTTTACCGTTTCTATTTAATCTTCGAGATTTACAAATAATGTTACACTATTTCTCCTTTCTTTTTTTTTTTTAAATTACGCTTGTAACATTTTTTCTATCATTTGGATTGCTTTTCCTTCCAGGGTGGAAAATGAGGACAAACGTGGTGGAGTTTTCAATACTTAGGTAACTGATAACATGGTAATGTCCTTTTTAACCCCAAAATTTTGCCAGGTCTGGCTTTGTTCAATTTATCTATTTGGCAGAGTATTCCCTTCACTCAAAGGGAGAAAGAGAGAGAGAGGGAGAGGGGGGAAAAAAAGAGGATTCAGGATCCTAACTGGTTTGGAGTCTTCTTTTCTGGCCTAAATATTGTGGGATAAACCACACTACCAGGAGAGCTACTTCCTTTCTTTTTACCATTACATTTTTTCTTTTTTTTCTTTTGTGGGGCTTTTTAACTGGTTCTTCATTAGTAAATTAGTAATAATAATATGTTCTTGAGTCTTCATCAACAAACCCCCAAATGTGCTGTTCCATTTGCATGTTTTCTTCCACCACTGATTACGAAGTTATTTATTGGGTGAGAATAAAATTGCACGGATAGCAAACCTGTATAGCCTCAACAGCGACTCATGGAGAGGGATGTTGCCCCGTTTAGGATTCCCGCACATATTCAGTAACAAGGAGAAGAAAAATGCTCCTTTCGTTCAACATGAGTAGTAAAGTAGTCGAAGCTATTAGATTTCTTGGTCCTCTTGGTCTCGAAAGTGCTTCTCATCCTTGTGTGTTGAAAGAATCCCTTGCTTTAATCTCTCATTTGGCATGGCATGGCATGGCACTAATGACCCCTTTACCCACATTTAACTTCAATTGCAAAGTAACATTATTATTTTTATATCAAGGGAATCCAAATTTCTTTTCTTTTTTTCTTTTTTGAGGGGGAGCCAAAGTCTACATGGTTTGCACCCATGACATCAACAGCATAGTACAGTTTTTGTTTGGTTCTTTCTCTTTGTTTCTTTCCGTAACATTTGGTATTTGGATTTTTGCGATTTCCACATATTATACATGAAGAAAGCCTACTTAGACAAACATTTGAAAACTAAAGGAATTTCAGATATATACTCAATGAACCGGTATTACAGGTGCAACCCAAGAAGATGGCAGGACGAATATATTAGAAAGCAATATGAGCGAAAACCTCTAATCCGTCAAACCGAAGAGAAGGAAAAGGAAAAGATAGAGTTGATCGTTGCCAATCCCACAAGAAAAAGTGTCCTTTATACTAAAAGTTGTCAATCTAATTTAACTGGAATTAACTTAATATTTTAACTATAGTATATATGGAATGCTATGAATATACATAATGAATGTAACATATAAACAATCTGAGTTTAATTTCTATTTTTTTCTTCAAGTGTAACTTATTCGCATGCAACCTTTGCCTTTTCAGAACGAATAAATATACTCTTGATGTAAAATGGACCAAAAGCATAATAATAGTGGCCTCAGCAGTGAGCATTGACATTCACAGTTTTTTCGATTTCTGAAAGTAAAAAAAAAAAAAAAAGACAATAAAATAATAAAAGAAAGTATAAAAGAAAATTGAAAGCCAGAATTTAACCTCATATTCATCGCCAAAAATAGTAATGGTTCTTGGGCCTGGTTGGGCCAGATATTCGGTCATTAATGTTGTTATGGAATTCAGCATCTGGAAGAGTTGTCTCGCCACTAGCGATGGAAAGGAAGACTCCTTCTGTCGCACTTCCATTATTCTTATTCTGAGAGTGAGAGATTGATTGTACTTCAGGAAACTGGATGTTCAGCACCTCTTCTGTATCAAGATTTCGAGATTCTGATACGTTCACGGCCGCAGCTTCCTCAGCTGCCCCAGCAATTTCCATTTCTTGGTCAATGGGCAGCTGAAATTAGAGAGAATAATAATAATAATGAAAAGTTTATTTGCGTTTTAGACACAAGAAATATGAAAGCAAATTATCAAAATTTAGGGCCCTTTTCGCCCATATCATCTACTGCATGAATATCAATCTGGCAACCTGCCTCAACGAGGACAGTTCTCTTTCCACCCACGATTCCTGCCTCGTGTTGTTCACATCCAAACCCTAGGTTTAGAGCCTCCGCCACCGGATGATGTGACGCTAATCTGCAATCAGATATACGTTATCTTGGTGGAGATTCACACATTCTGGTACTTCTGGGAGAACCTCAGTGCGATTACCCATGATTTCTTGGTTAACAATTAGTTCCTGGCCTCCCCCGATAGCAGCCACCGATCCCAGAAGCGCGTTGTTGCTAATGCCGCATTTGACTTCTGAAATATTCGGTTTCAGTTCAGAGCAGATGTCTATAGTTTTCTCCAAACCTATCTCATACACCGTCGAATGAAGTTTGGAAAATTTGACGCTCAAAGGTCTGACATTTTCCTCAAGATTTGGGCATTCAACTATTACGGGGAAAACTTCAGGGCCACCACTAATTATTTCTTGGTCAACAGCTACTTTCTAGTTGCAGAGTGACTCCTGGAGCACATTGTCGCCGACGCAGCACATGACTTTGGAGACGGTTGCCTTCAGTTGAGCACAGACATCTACAATTTTCTTGGGACATACTCATACACCGCGGAATGAAGTTTGAAAATTTTGACACTCGGAGGTCCTGCATTTTCCTCAAGATTCGGGCGTTCAGCTACTATGGGGAAAACTTCAAGGCCACCAGTAATTATTTCTTGGTCAACAGCTACTTCTAGCTGCGGAGTGACTCTGGAAGCAAGTTGTTGCCGGGGTGGCATATGACTTCGGAGATGTTTTCAGTGGAACGCAAACGTCTCCATTAACTGGAACAAAAATGAGCAACGCAAAAAAACAAAAAAAGTGTTGCTGTTGGACTATAGCACTTTACAAAACCGTGTAGCAGATCGAGTGCGTTTGGATAGTAGATTTTTTGGGATAATTTGTTGAAAAGAATACTGTAGCACTACTGTAGCACTTTTTTGATGTGATGTATCTGAGATAAAAAGGTGATTGTAATTTGTGTCGATGATGTAAGCAAAATTTTTTAGCTAAATAGAAACAATCCAAACGCACTCATATCTTTGATTCCATTGCTTGAAATATGCCAAAAATGCTTGTAGTATTTCTCAAAATGTAGAATTGTGAAAAGTTTAAGATGCTGATTAGCAATTAGCACATGTTTCATATTTGTCTCAACGCATGTGCTATAGTTGTCTTATGAATTTCTTGACATTCATCAAATTCTTGGTTTTGTTTTATAATCACCTAGGCAAATTTTCTAGGAACTTTTATTAACTTCTGGTCTGTTTCATTGAATATAAACATACTCTTTGAGAAACTAATTCATTGTAAGTCATTTTCTAGAAAATATTTGCTTTGTTCCTAATTTTCATGTATTTGGTTACTTCTGGAAAATATTACCACTTTTCATTTTTCATAAGTTGCATGTCCATTGTACACATATAGCTCACAATATCGTCCACTTGTCTTAGATCTCCGCCAGTACTACACTAAAACCACCATGAACAACCGATAGTCTGCCAGCCTACACCCCACTATCTTCACAAACCAAAGAAAAAATTTAAGTAATAGCAACATGAATAACCAATTCGCAATTTACCTCTCTTTTAATCCTCTTTTCTTGTTTCCAAATATCTAACTTATTTTTGGAAATCTTTCAATAAGTGTGTGGCATGGATTGAGATGTCAATTATAACACAATTATATTAATTCATCCAAACCTGCTCATTAATAACCTACCCAAACCCAACCATTAATTTTAAATGCATGGATATCCAATTATATCCATTTAATTCATGGATAGTGGATTAACTCAATTCACCTATTTAACCTATTTAAAAATTAATATACATCTAAACTCAAATTTTTAGTGAGTGTGAGTGTTAAGGAGATAATTTGAATTTCTCACTAATGTAATAACAATAAAATGCTATTATTTCTTGTCAAAGACTATGCGAAAATTTTTTTTTAAAAAAAATAGTATTTCAAATGAGTCATAAAATGAGAAGTTGGTATACCCATACCCATTTATTAAATGCATATAAATTAATACTCATTCATACGATTCTCTTAAATAGGTATAAATGGATTGACTTAATTATACCCATTATCCAATTATGACCTATTCAATCCCACCTAAATCACCCATTTTGACACCTATAGGCATGAATAAGGCATCCTATTTAAATTTTAGTTCTCTCCTCTAATCCTCTTTCATTATTTCCAAGTGTCTAACTTATTTTTAGAAATTTGGTAAAATATGAGAGGATTAACATGGAATGAAAGTATCTAATAACATTTTTTTATGACATTTTTTGTACTTCTATAATGAAAAGATGTAACAATATTTTAGTGTAACTAATAATCCAAAATAATAGTACACAGATCTAATTTTTCCATAGATTATTAGGAATTCATGGTTTCACATTAAAAGGTTATGAAAAAAAACTTGATGGCAAACCTTCATCCCTACTATTCTTTCATAACATAAAATTTCCGTGTCTTCTAACCTAATATTTGAATTCATGGTCTAATTTTTCGTGTCTTCCATAATTTCTCAATAGTTGTTTTAATTTTTTTTGGATCACTTGCTTTATTTAATTTGGTTTTTTTTTTATGATTAAAGGGCATTATTATAACTATGGCTCTTCCTTGCATCATTTCTTTCATTAACCAAAACTAGAACCCTCTCCCCCTCCGTCTCCATTGTCTTCTACCATCGTTTACCACCTTCTGAAATTAGAACATTTCCTTCCTACAATCATATGCATCACTAAGATACCGCTACAATGTCAGGAAATTTGGTTGATTCTCATTTAGAGAAGAAACTACGCTACTATTTTAGTTGATCCACTTGATGATTTTCTGGTTGTCAATATTTTTCCTTCACTTGCTAATAATACAATTGATTTACTACAACACAATGTGTGAATAGAAGGTTTTGATGGTTGTTTAATGGGAGCATTCCTTCCTTCCTATTTGAAGTCATCGCTGACCGCAATGGTCATCTTTTCCCATGCATACATTAATTGGATGATATACATATCTAGTTTTAGTTATTGGAATAGACTGCCTTGGCTCACACTTTTGAACAAGAAGAAAGGATTTCTCTACGTATTTGATCTTGTAGCGGAAGGGATTTTTCGAATATTGCCACCACCCTACCACCTGGACGGGTATGATTGTGCTTGACGAACTTCTCATCATCTATTTGGTTAGGAAGGACAGTAGCCACATGTGGTTGATGCATGGGGTACAACAATCTTGGGAAAGAATAGCAGCAGTGATTCTGTTTGACCTTTGCCATGTTATCCATATTCCCCTTCTTTGTGTTCATTTCGCTTGCTACAGAACAAGAATTACAAAAATGTGATATTTATGTTGGGAACGACAACTTTCCCAAATCTATACTTTACAATGAAAGTTTTAATTGAGAAGGTGCTTGGCTCATTTGATTGATGAAATTAAGGAATACTTGATTGAAAATGGCATGATCCAGAAGAGACAGTTGAGCCAGAAGCATTAATGCTAGTAGAAATTTGTGATATGGTGGATTTAAGAACTGCAATTAGTGGTGTGTGTTTGGAAAATCAAAAGGAAAAGATATTCTTTTTAGTACAAAACAAAATACTAGAGAAATTGTGATGTGGTGGTGCTGGTTTACTAGAAATTTGTACAGTACAGTGGTCTCAAAGTTGTTTTATTTCAATAAGAAGTGAGAAGTATCTATGTTTTGTTCTACATCTTCCAAGAGATTGCAATAAATATTGAGTGGATATAACTAAATGATGAAACTTCTTATTTGGTTATGTTAAATGATGAAACTTCTTATTTGATTATGTTAGATTCTAATTTTCCCACAGTCAATTTGCAAGTTTTTATGTTCTCGTTGGCTCGTGTCTAGATTCTAAGGTTTTCAATATCAAGAAAGAATAAAACATAATTGCTTATAGCTTTAATTGATTTTGATTTTTTTCCATAATTACTTTTCAGAATCAGTGTTAAACAAATTTGTTACAAACCATAATAAGCCCAATATGAGGATAGCGTTATCTCGAACAAAATTAATTAGTTTGTGTAAAGCCAAATTATTTAACAATGTCATAAAAATGACAAAGTTAAATACAAAAATCTACAACTCTGAACATAGCCAGGATATATGATGCAACTGAAAGATTTCTCACTAGAAATTTAGATATTCTAGAAAGCATACAATGAGCGTTCTAGCAGTGGAAAAGCAACTGTTATGTACAATCACGTCTGAAAGTGAATAGAAATACACTTTTCAAGTCGAAGCACACAGTAAATGCAACATTACAATTTTCACCATACTAACTTTGGGAACAGAGTCTAACTCTGCTTACATTTATAAAACCAGCAAAACATACTTAAAATGTTCAAACATAGACAATAACAACTTCAACCGAGATATTCCTGCAACCTACAACTTCAACACAAAACAAATCCCAACAGAAAATACAACCAATTAGTAAGCTAATGACGATATCATCAAACTAATTGGGGGTTAACTTGGGACTGATTGTCACTAGCAACATTAGCTATCATTGTTTAGCAGATTCTTGCAAAATGCTCCATGAATTTGACCGCTGGTCCCTTCTCAAACACCCCAGGAGGATGGGGCATGCGCATATCAGCAAAAGTAGTCATTTCTGGCCTCCATGGCATGACAGTTATAGGTGCACCATTGATTACCCAGGGACTGCCTCGAAGAACAGACTCCTTATCCTCTCTATTCTCAAATTGGATGACAAAAATCTTCTCTCTCTTGTCCCAGAAACTGATCTTTAGCATGGGCGGGGAACGCCCCAGCTGGAAGAAAACAATCTCTTAAGAAGTTTGTCAGAACTTGGTGGAAGTTCTCTATTGTGTTCAATGAAATGCAGCTGAGCAATCAGATATTTCTCGTGCTTAATCACCCTGCTGTTTTTCCTTGTTTCCTTGCCTTCACGTGCAAGATTATACAGGCGGCAAGCTTCTTGAGCTTCATATTCCCGGTCTCGTGGATTGCTTGAACGTCCACGAGAGTTGGAGAATGGATAACCGCTGGAGTTTCCCGATGGTGGGATTTTTGGAACAATATCACCCCCTCCCATTTTGGATTCTCTGATGCAACTTTGCTCTGCTTCAATTGGGTCCGTGTTGCTTCCTTTTATTGTTGAGTTTCCAGGCAATTTCGGTCTCTTTAATTGTTGCCATTGATGATGGGGATAATTTTAGAAACCTCCCTTGAGGTTTCTAGTAATTTCATTCAGCTCCCCTCAAAGTTTAAAAAATTACTCTTACCTCCCTTGACATAATAAATTATCTATAATACCGTTTACTTGATAGACAATTTTCAACTTATGGCAATAGATTTCCAAAAAAAAAAAAAATCTATTTTTCTATCTATTGTCTATTTCCACTCCTCTTCTTTCTAGTTAATATGTTGCTATGCCCTTTTTTATTATCTTTAGTTTTATGGATATTAGCAAATTAAAATTGTAAAATTAATGAAGGGAGCAGATTATGTGTCAAAACTAGAAGGAAATAAAGAGACTAGCAATGATAGCGAAATAAATAATGAAATTGATGATTAAAATAGGAAGAAGAACCAAAGATGTGAAATTTGTTAAATTTTGTTAGTTTCAAGAAAAATGTATGTAAAATGTGAATAATTGCATAATGATTTCTTTCATTGGATTAGAAATTGTGAGTTATGATTTTATAGTGGAGATAGAACTTACACTCTAGTTTTGAGATATTAATACATTTAAGCTCATAGGAAAGTTGTAATGTTGGTTTTAGACTAGATTAGCCTATATTGGAAAGGTACTTGAGCATCGAAATTTTATTTTGGGGGTGTAAAATTGGTTATCAATAGAGTGTGTGTATATGTGTGTGATTTTTTTTTTTTTTTAACATGGCAAGCATTAATGGTGTACATGCAATCTAATGGTTACTTGCATTTGGAACTTATCTTGAGTGGTTATTAGGGATTAGCTTATCGACTTGTGCAAAGTGTGGAAGAACGTGATTGAGTATACTAGATCTTTCTTTCTTAGTTTTGTATAAAAGGGCAATTAAGGATTTTTAAGAGAAAATCTAGTTTGTTGGGCTTACATTGTTGCATAAATAGTAAAAGTACGGGAGGCATATGTAATTTTTAAAACATAAGGGGAGCTCTCTACACCTGTTAAAAACCTGAGGAGAGGTTTGTGAAATTATCCCTTAATATGGCACTGACCACCCTGATGACTTTTCTTGATTGATTGAAGTTATCAATCAACTTAAAGTTTGCTATACAGTCGTAAATGCTTAGTAGCACTTGCCAACTAGTGCTACTTGAAACTGAAGTATTCGTCCTAAGTATGGAAATCCATTTTTTGCTCAGCAACTGTACACAAATACTAGCAAAGAGCAAGTACAATGCATGTATACAATTAAGAAATTTATTTTAACAATTACATTAATAATTTTTTAGTAATCAAGGAAGTGTTCTTATTGGGTACAAGTAATTGCTATAAAGATAAATTATTTGAGTTGGATACAACTAATTCAATTAAATCTAAACCAACATTCATGTTAGTTTTCGTATCATCCTTTCTTGTTTTCTTTTTTTTTTTTCCCTTTCTTGTAGATAAAATAACAAAAAACATTCCTAAAATTTCGCCAAAAGAATTTTAACATTTTTTATATTTAACATGCTAAATTTATATCTCTTAAAAAAATGAGTCCAAATTAGAACTAATGTCCAATTCCGACCACCTTTTAAAGGAGTAAAAAATATCAATTTCTAGGAATTAATTTAAAAGATTTTCAACTACAACTACCTATTTCCGAATTTGATATAGCTTAATGATGGTTTCTTCTTTTCTTTTGTAAAATTTCCCAATGTCAATGAAATAATAATGGATATGAAAGACTACTGAATTAGTATTTGTATGAGTATTTGATGACTAGTAGTGATATTAGTATTTGATGATTAGTATTGATGATTAGTATCAGTATTAATATTTGAATAGAAAACTACGGAATTAATTTAATTAGACACAAAAGAGAACGAGAATACAAGAAAGAGGAGGCTAATAAAGTTCAAATTGTAGCCAAATTGTAGACCTCAGTATATAGGAAAATTGTCTCAATTTTCCATGATACTCAATTCCACATTCAAGTTAACATTTATATAATTTTGGGTGTACTAAGCAAAACAAAAGAGTAAAAAACATCCATTGAATGTCAAGACACTTTTACATAAATAAATAAATAATAGGTATATAGTATAGATCAATCTATGGACTCAGATTTCACAAAGAGATCTTCATATCTCAACTTTCTATCGCACTTCAGATTTGCTTTTAAAGACCCTTTTGCTGGAGTTTTAATCCATGTGGGACAGTAAAAGCAGTTGAACAATTGGATTGTGTTCTCTAATAATCAGGATTGTTTGCTGATAAATCCATTTCTATTTTCAACAAATTAGTTATAAACTTATAATCTGGCATGGTTAATTTCGGGACCTTAGAAAATCTTATGAGGTCTAAATTTTGAAAGAGAGGAAACTTAAATTATGATTGAAATAACAAAAATTGTGGATGGAATAATTTTATCACGTGATATGGTCAATGGTTAAAAAGTAAAGACAAGGTTTTATTTTATAATTAGATAATGAATAAAGTTTGTAAAGTATGAAAGTTGGAAAAGTTGATTAGAGGTTAATCCCCCCATTTTGGCAAAATTCTTTGAAGCAAGTTTGCTCTGTTTGAATTGATTATTTTTTTTTTTTGGCTTTTAAGTTTTCTTTTGCACCCAAGTCCCTCCCTCCGCAAATTGATAATTTCAGAAACCTGCACTGACGTTTCTCATAACATCACGTAATTAAGGGAAGTTGAGTGATGCTGCGAGAAACTTCGGGAGTATCCCTTTGTTGATGCCTACTTTTACAGTTGAGCTTCCAGGAAATTTAGGTGTCAACAGTTTCCGAGTCTTAATGGTTGCCAACCGGCCATTAATAATCTCACCTGCCAACCTTTTGACTTCTCTTCAGTCTTGATTGATTGAAGTTTTCAATCAACTTTAAGTCTGCTATGCAGTCGAAAGTAGCAAAGTAAATGGTTAATAGTAAAGTGCTTCTTATCTTTAAAAATTCAGAGAGTGCAGTAGTATACTTGTTTGGTCTGGTGGTTAATCCCTCAACCCCTATACAAAGCTTCTTTAGGCTCTTCCCTCCCCATAGAGTAGGAGTAGGTTAGATAGTTGCCGATTGATAAAAAAAAAAAAAAAAGGTTAATAGCAACTTTGTTCCTAAAAACCTTGAATAAAATTAAGGGATAATATCATAATCTCCCCTCAACTTTGTAGCAATCGCAGCTTCCTCTCTTAAGGTTTGAAAAATCATAAAAATCTCACTTAGAAAATATGTTTTGATAACAAATGGTGATGTAAATACAAAATGTCTAATGAATATTCTATATTATCCCTATTTGATTTATAAAACAAATTAAATGGCAAAAGAAATCAAATATTAGCATTACTTGCTAATAAAAATTTTAAAGCATTTCTTTTAGAAAATCTAAGCCATGTTTGAAGGCATCATTTTTTTAAGGTTTGGGCTTCCTTTTTTTTTTTTTTTTTTTGCTTTTTTTGCTAAGGGATAATCTCAGAAACTTCTCTTGAGGTTTCTGATAGTTGCACTATCCTCCCTAAGGTTTTAAAAATTTCACCTACTTCCCTTGAAACCAATTTTTTTGTTTCAATTCAGTCCAATTCTAAAAAATGAACAATAAAAAAATAATTTCAAGTGTGAGAATATTTATTTATGTCAAAAGTGCCCCTTAACTATTACACTAGCTAGATTAAATATTTGATCTAACTTGTTAATTCACTTATGGGGCCATTATTACACATTGTTAATAAACAATTTCCATCATCGATAACCAAAAAAAATTTCAAAATTAAACAAAGCAACAATTTTTTTCCATACATTAAGATTCTTTATCATCACCACAATTATAAGAAAAATTAGCCCAACTAAAATATCTTTATATTTGATTCCTTTTATTTGTCAAGCACATTAATTAGAAAAAAGATGCCTAGTATTGAATCCTATTTTACATGCCAAATTAGATTTTCTTTACTATATTTCAAACTGTAGTCAATTTAGTTTGTAAATAGCTTAATTGTTTCTCATGTCTAAATCTTTAGTTTATCAAGTGTTTTGTCAAGTATACAAAAATTAAAAAAATGCACCTAATAGTGGTACTATTTTTGGATGGCAAATTTATTAAACACATTAAATTTGATTTCTTTTATTTGTCAAGTGTATAAAAATTAAAAAACATACATCTCGTATTGGCTCTATTTTTAGATAGCAAATTAATTAGCTTTTAACAATCTAAATTATGGTTAACGTAGTTAACAACCATTTAACTCTTTTCCTTTAGATATATGTGTAAAATATCCTAAAATATAAGGGTAATAGGGTTATTTTGATCATAAGTGATGTAATCATTGGAATCTAAATGATTGATAGGGAAGGTAAGTGAAATTTCTAAATGATAATAGTTTATTTTACTTATTTTTCGGATGTTCCTTTTCTCTTGCATGGATATGATGATCTATCATTCAGAGTCAGTAGAATCAAGAAAGAAGTATAATTTGCATCAATTGGCCTGTAAAAAGGATTTTTTTTTTTTTTTTGGCTGGGTTTTGATTGGTGGAATTTGAGTTGACAGTCCTGGAGGTAGTGGCTGAAGTCCTGGAGTCGTAGAATTTGAGAGCGATTATGGTGGTTGGCAACGGTGAAGTCTGGTGGTGGAATTTAGAAGTTTGATGTTATGTTATTTAGGTAATTAGGGAGCATAAAGAATGGAATGGAAGAACTGTCCATGAGAGGAGGATGTTTTGGGGCTATTGAGTTTCTTTTTTGCTAACGTCAGCATCTTCTTCCGAGTCGGGACCAAGGTTTTTAAAATCGGAATTCTATTTTGGATCGTTTTTTACTTTACAGGATCGGATCGTAGGATCGGATCATGGGATCGATCGATCCTATAAAAACCGTAAAAAATAATCTTACTAGTAATTTTGATGTTTGTAATTCACATATACGGCAATAAATAATGCAATTCATGTATAATCAATATAATAGTATTATTAATTGAGATTACAATCATATTATCTAAAATATTTGGGATAATCTAAAAATTAAATAAACATTTTAGAACTACATGTGACATATTATAAATGAATCTGATTAAATTAAAAATATTATTCTTTCTCAATTTTGAGTCCAAATGCAATTATTGGACAAGGTAGATGGAAAAATTGACTTTATATATGTGTGTGTGTGTTTGTGCATATCATTTAAATATTTATTAATGAGACAATTAAATACCAATTTTTAAAGATTCACCAATTTTTATAGGTATGGAATTAGCATAACATAATTATATGGTTTTAAAATTTTTTGAATCTAGTTTCTAATGTAACAAATAGCATAATTTTCTATACAAAATTATGATCAAATTATTAAAATTTTTATCATAATATCTTTAAATAGTAAGATCGTATTAAAATCGGATCGAAATCGAAAGTCATAATCTGAATCATCGGATCTACCATCGGATCGTAAGATCCCACGATCCGGATCGCGATCCTAACAACTAAGGCCGGGACGGCAGGGGGGATTTTGATAAACCTTCTAACAATCAAAGGCGCTGACTGTTATTAGTTAAACCGCAAGATTTAGTTGGTAATATGGCCAAACCTCACGGGAGGTAAATGTAATTAACCCTATTTAAAAAGGCTATTATAGGCTAAGCATTGTACGAATTGGGCACAAGGATATGACCCGAGGAAGCGGCTCAAAAGACTTGATTCGGTTCCACCCCAACCAGTTGCCAATCAATCAGGAAAACAAACCAAGAAACAGAGAAAACAAACCAACTCCAGTTCACCTAATGCCACAGTATCGCGGCTAACTACTACATAGTACATAGTGCGTGCCATATGTTATCTCCAACCACCTTTGTATCTTAAGGATCAACTGCAAAGTGCAAAGTAGGAACTTTTAACTGAACATTTACAAGGCTCCAAGCTTCTCAATTCGTATCTACTACCAATGAAACTTTAACAAACTCAATCAACTGCAAAGCAACTTTAACTGAATATTTACATGGCTGGAAACATCTTGATTCATATCTACTACCATTGAGACTTTAAATAACTCAATCGGAAGGGAACACAGATTGCCAAAAGAAATCTAAGAGGCCGTATACACGGAGGGAAGCTCAACAGACAAATGATGCATCTTATTCTCTTAAAGGCATTTGAAAGCTGTTTAATCCAGCCTTCGTCTCGCTGTACATATAAACACTGACAGCAGATAGAAGAACCTATATCAACTTGTCTATTCTGCCTCGTTCTATACCTGCTCACTATCCTTCAGAATGTTGTACTTGCAGAGAGGACATGTTGCATTCATCTTAAGCCATTTCGCTATACAAGGTGCATGGAAATGATGGTTACAAGGAAGAGCATGGAGATCTGTCCCGTCATCATATGCAGCAAGACAGATACAGCATTCCTAGGAACAAGCAGAAGAACACCTAAAGGTCAAGACCAAAAGCAATTGCGTTGAAACTAAAATGCATTCAGAATATGAGCGCAGTTATGAAGCAATATTCTTTTTTTTATATTTATCTTATTTTAGTATGATGCCCATGGGCCGTAGCAACAAGCTGCTTTAAGAAATCCTCAATTTATGATATATCAACAAACTCAGAGCATAGAGACCTCATAAAACGACAAGACCTGGTAAATCTAGGTCAACATAACAGATAGGTCTACGGATGGATGGATGGATGGAAAATTCATAATATGTATGTTGACTTTCCAATCTGATTTTGTGTGGTTCAGGGCTGTAAAATAGAACATTCCAATGAAATTGGACTTCTCAAATGGGATTTACAGACAAAAATTTCAGGCAAACACGACAGGCTTATGGATTAGGAAGAGAATTAGTTTTGGCGTTTCCATGAGAGAGGTAACTTACTGCATCCTCAGGTAAAAGATTGCGTTCAAGAGCCAAATATCCACCACTGGACTGAATAGGGACCATCTTACCAGATCCAGTAGGCTTATCCTCATCCATAGATATTTCAAATCTGTACTTAGGAAGCATACTTAGATCAGCATCAGATGCACCTTCCTGTGTGTTTGAACAAAAGTTGAAGTCAGTAATCTATTATCAACAGGCCTACGATCAAAATTGACTAAGTCTACATTGTCTGCAGTGACTGCATTGAGATTTTTCAGACTTACCTGGCCAGCAACAGCATAAAGAATTGCTATGATGCAAGGCAAGCAGCAACATAGGGCAAGTCCTATAAGGCATGCCAAAACCACACAAAAGATGGCAAAGAACACATCAAATGCCAGAAATACGACTGCCAACCTGCAATGCTCAAAACCAGAATACTCATGATCTATCTATGCCAGTTGTAATTGAAATTGTTTCTCAATGTGGAGTTAAAAAGAAAAATAAAAGATAAAAAAAATCTGCCAGTTGTAAATGCAACCTTTAATTGACATAAAAAGTAACAGCTTATAGTAGCCAACAAACTTTTGAATACAGCTAGTGACAGGACAAAATAATTTAGGGAGGGTAAGCTGGAAAAGAACTGATTTTGACCTTATCCTTCAGCATTATACGCAGAATCTAACAAACGCTTTTAGCAGAAAAATTCCGTTCGAAGAAAAAAGAGAAAAAAGAACCACATGTCAAAAATTTTCTAAACATTGGCAAAGCTGATATAGAAAATGTAGTAGCTAATGCTCCATGAGTAACATCAAAACATACAGTTGGTTAATGGTAAGGCTTTGTCCAGGGAAATAATAATTAATCTAATCTTAGGAGACCAAAGGAAGTTTGTCTGAATTTAATTTTAAATGTTGTCAGCAAGTGCCATTTCAATCCCCAGCTACCTGTTTAGCAATTGTTGGTTTTTTCTTCTGTTCTTTTCTAATCTCCACCACCAACCCACCCACCCACCCAACCACCCCCCCGGGGGGGCGCAGGCAGGAGGGGTCCCTTAGTAACCATATAAGGGAAACACTCAAAACAATATCATCTGCAGAAGGCAGTGCGTGAATATTTTATATTTTATTTCAGTTTTAATCAGGACAAGAAGAAATGAATATAACTATTCAGTAATGACAAGAAAAAGAAATCATTAAACATATAATTCAACATGTAGAGGTGCATCTTGTCACCACAATCTAAACTCACACGCATGTTATATAGACAAGCAAAATAACTGTATTGTAAGGCAAAAATGAGAAGGTTAATTTACATTCAGAAAATATATCAACAACCATGAGCAGTTATCTAGATAAAATAAACACCAGAAAAAAATCCAAAATGCAACTGGATAAAGGCATACCAGTACAGATGTGGGGCCCCCTCCATAAGAACTTCACCTCCAGAGACTACCCAGTAAAAGCCAACTATCCACCATAGAAATGATGCCATTGTGTTTACAGATTCACATCGCTTAACGCAACTGTATTATGCATAAAAAAACAAACGGTCAAGAAGCATCTTCGCTTTCCTCCAATAATGACAAACTATAGTCAGTCTAAGGCATAAAATCACTATTAGAAACTTCCAAGACAATTTAGAGTTTCTTTAGAGCCAAAACTTTGTGCTTTTAGGCAAATGGTAAAAACTTCTTGGCTACTCAAGGCCGGAAAATATATACTCTGGAAACAACCAAAGTAGGTTGTGACATCATGGCAACATAAACCAAGAGTTCCTATGCATCACTGAAATATTTCAACAATTAGTCACTTAAAGCCATAAGCTTTTATATTGATCAATAACCTCAATCATCCAGATGTGATCATAACATATGGTAGTCATTGAAGCCGCTATATTCCAAAACTCCCATGCATAGATGCTAAAGCAACAAACTTTATATCCAATTACCAAAAAAGAGAACAAATTAGTATTTGGTATGAGTTAAATGGAACTATAATATCTCGCAAAAGACAACATAATGTCCAGAGACATGCACATGCATCATTGCATATGCCAAGTTACAAACTTCCATTCTCCCATTTAACCACAATGTAACAGACATAAGTGACTCAATCATTTCTGACTTCCAAATCCTACAAACTCAAAGCTAAAGCCCAAAGTCCACACAATTCAGCTTTTAATACAAGTCATAAGCAGCTAGAGTTTCAAATAAAATGTCAATCTATAAGCTATTTCACTTGGTACCTAGACACAGGAAAATAAAGCTACAAACTACAGACCATAGAGGAACAAACTGGAAAACAACACAACATTCAAGCTTTCATACCTCGAAATTAAACTTAACAAATAGACTAAAGCATGCGCATTGTCAAGCATATCAAGCTATAAATTGCAACATTCCAATTCTAACCAACAGATGTAAAGTACAACAAAACCTCATACGAAAATAAAATCTTACAGCTCAATTCTTGGAATCTATGTTAACTAAACCATATACCTAATTATACCTTTCAAGCTATAAATCATGATACTCCAACTTTAACACACAAGCTATAGCCTTATGCACCAACGACAAACACCCACAATCTCATACACATGTACAACGTTTAAGGGCATAGGTTCAATTTTATTTAACTTTTCGGCGCGCAATTCTGCATTTCAAGCTATGAATTTTATATTCCAAAGTCATCAAACAGAAACAAACAAACAATCAAACAGACAGACATAATGTTGAGGCTTCATACTTCATAATCCACTATATCCAAAAACTGCAGAATATTATACATATAAACCTGTAAATTTAACATTCCCAACTTTAAAACACGACCACATGCTACAGTTCCAAACTTTGAAATCCAATTAAGCTAAAAAGAAAAACCAGTAACACTGTTTTAAAAAAAAAATTAAACTTACGTTGAACTGTTCGAAACCCCCAAAGCCCCCCCACCACTTCCCTCCTCATCCTCCTCAGTTTCACCATTTCCCCCATCCCCTCCACCACTCTCCAAATCCCACGCCCCTCTCCACCTACTACTCCACCTCCTATTCCTCCGCGTATACTCCATCCAAACCAGCACCACGTGGACCATACACTGCAGAGCATACCCACATATCCAAACCCTAATCGGCACATTCGTCCTCTCCTTCACAGTACATATAACCATAACCACCGAAACAATCACAAACGCCAAATTCCACGTTACATCCAACGCCACCACCGGTCTCGAGTAGCCCCAGTCGACGCGGCGCTCCTCCAGCTGCCGAGCTGCCGTCTCCCGGACCAGCATGGAAGCTCCACGCCGACCCGTGACCCGACCGAGCAGAACAGCCAGTGGGGCTGTTCCCGGTCGGGCATGGTTCGCCTCCGCCTGGCGCGGGCGGAGCAGTGGGGTGGTCATGGAAGTATCCATATCCGGGTTCGGGTAACTGGTGACAGCTGTGGAAGCCATTTCAATAAATTGAAATAGATGAATAATTCTTTTTCCACAAAATGTTTGGGGAATTTGTAGGATTTAGAAGAAAAGGTTGAATTTGGTGGTGAAGGGAGGCATGATCAGTGTGTGTGTGTGTGTCAATTTCTGGAGAGTGAATGAAGCTTTTGAGTGAGTAGCAGAGAGTTGAACGGTGGGTGAGGAAGAAACAAGAAAGTGACCCGTGAGGTGAGGGTGACTTTGGGGTGTTTTCGTAATTTTACATTAGTTAATTTTAATGAACAATTAATTATCAGGAAAATTATAGGTTCTATAATTAATCCATGGCCTTACATTTCATAGTTGATACTATGTTGTAGGGGGAAAAAAAACTAAAAAAATCTCATGGTATAAATTATAAAACTAAAAGTGTTTTTTTTTTTTTTGGCCTTTTGGCTGTTTTGCTTTAATTTTTGGTCGTTTCTTGGTCTAATAACATAAACAACGTTAAATTTGCCTGTATAACAGAAATTTGCAAAATTTACTTTACTTACATCATAATCACACTTTCCAATCACCTTTTTATCTTCCCAACAACATTTTTATCTCACATACATCACATCACAAAAAGTGCTACAGTAAATATTCCAAATAAAATCTCAAGTAAACTCTCTGTCCAAACAAACTACTCCAGATTCCAATTAGAATGATTGTACATTTGCAAATCTAAGGTATCGAGACAACTAGAAAGATAATTCATGCACATTTATTCATTCTTCATAATGCTTTTACCTTTTTTAGAACATCAGCTCAGGTTAGTTTATTATCTTGGCTTTAACCAACTTTTATTTCATGTTCTTTTTTCTCTAACTATCTTTTTTTTTTGTCCTAATTTTGGTTAGAAGTAGTAGTATATTCTGAAGAAAGTTTGGCAGTCATGTCTGCTGTACTTCAGAAATTAGGTACCATGCATGCTTGTGAATAAAAACCATCTTCTTCCTATATGTTAGGTTAAATTGCCAAACTTCTTTTGTCTACATTTCAACATGAAATTGCATATCCTCATCAATGAATTTGACCATTGGCTGCTTTTTTTAACTTAAATTTGTATGCATGGTTTGTCAAATACTTAGTGACCTAGCGTCTAAGAAGGACTTTGTCCACTTCGATAGTGTCTTTTTTTGCTTTGGATGTTAAGAGTTTCGGAGTTTTTGTCAACTATTGCATGTTCCTAGAAGAATTTGTCCTACCACTGCTCCATCTCAGTGCTGTAATGTGGACGACACAGCCGAAGCATGCTTTCTTTGTTGGTTTTCGTCCCTTTGAGCTTATCAAGTTTGCCCTTTTTTTTCTTTTTTTTTTTTCTTTTCCAATTTCTACTTTTACATGTGCATTTTTTTTTCTTTTATCATTTCTACTCTTATGACTTGATGTTTGTTAGATGTTAATGGCACAACTAGACCCTTTAATGCAGCAACAGACTCTGGGGATATGGTATTGCAAAAAGTCTAGGAGGGATTGGAGCAATTGCAACCGTCCTTGGTTGAAATTATAGCCAGTGATGTTGTCAGTTGTGGGATGCAGCACATGGACGTGTCTTGTATTTTGGACAATCGGTATTTTATTGTCTCTTCAACAATAAAAAGTCTTCTATTATGGGGAGGGTTGTCACAATTATGCACGTGTATAGATTTTTTTCCTTCTCTTTCTTTCTTGTATTTTGGGATGTCTTGTTCATTATTACTCTAAATGATCATCACTTAATTGTATTATCAACACAAGTTTACAGCATAATTGTAATCTTAATATTTGACAAATTCTTATCATTTGTGATTGGGAATTAATGGTAGGCCATCTATAATATTTTAATAATAGGTTAAGGTTGGGCTATTGACCTCTTTACAATTTAAAAAAATAAAACTAAAAATTACATGCAACACTTCTAGATTTTTATTTCTTTAATTTTGCTTAGATAAAATATTGGACTTGTTGATTTACAAGGCTCGAAATTCTTGATTTCTAATTAGTGACTATGTTAAGATACTAGAAATTTGGAGCCATCCAACTAATTTAAAAATACCAAACCATTGTTATGGAGAACTCGTGTCATAAGGTACAAGTCCACTCTATGTGAATTCAAATATTGTGTAATTTTTAGTCATCCAAACAAAGAATTTGGAACTCCAAATGAATTCTTTGTCAATTCTATACATTTTTCAAATGAAAGAATTCTAATGCTATGAAATTACAATTCATAGAATTATTACTTTATAGAATTCTAATTCCTATTCTAGTCTATCTCGGCAATTGCTCTGGTCTCTAATGTATATTCGTTCTATGTGATACAAGTTCATTTTTTTGACAAAAACTAGTTTATTTACTCAAATTTATATCATTAATGATTGATTTGAACCTCTATAGATATAGGTATACAGACCTAATTATCTAATAAGGATTCTTGTTCACTCAAATCAGAAGTTAAGTGAATATGATTTCATTATAGAGCATGGTAAGAGTCAATTTTTTTTTTATTATTATCCCAAACTTCAAATATTCCAGTGAGCTAAGTTATAAAAGAAGTACATTTGTAACAAACATGATTACTTCTCAAGCTTCTAATCTTGGAAATAACTTTCGCCTAGCAAAGCAACACCGGGGACATGAGATTTTTTGAGTTTTTGTAGTATCTACACATAAGGTAGATTGGCGACATCTGAGTGTATGAATTGGGAAGTTTCAAGAAGAACATGCTATAGAATCATGCAACACTTCCTTTTGCTGAATTTGTAGTCCTACATTATACAGTAACTCTAATTAGGCCTCCTTTTATAAACAAAGCTCTACGTAATAGAGTAGGCTTCTTAATTAAAACTTATGATTTGAATACAATAACACATTAAATTGCATCTCTTCGAAAGATGGAAGAGAGCAACATAATTACACTAAATAAGAAGTAAACAAAATGAGGCAACATCTTAATTTGATGACTTAGACACCATGTATCATACGATGTATCTATCTAATTAGTCTCATTTTTGTAATGAGAATTCCACAAAATGAGTTAAACTCTTAGTTGAATTATTTCCAAAATAATTAAAATGCAATAGTACACATAACTAAATGATTATGTATGAGGTTACCAGTCTAGCAACACCATCCTATGAGGGTATATAAATGATAGCTACCAGAGTATGGCTACTAATTGTATCATATTCATATGTTAGCAACTTGCATCACACTTTGCTGTAAAAGTAGGTGAAAGGCACCTAAAAGATAAATACAAGTTGGTTCAGTTGATAAGAACGAATCATTTTCTCATAAAAGGTCGTTGTTGATATGAGAACTGTGTTGGTGGGTGATCTGTAAATATCTCCTATGGTTCCTAAAATCTGTCCTGACTATTGATGGTGATTGATGGTGATCGGAGTCGAACCCACCTAATTTTTTTTATTATTAAAAAAAAGGCACTTAAAAATAAGTGAAAGCACGAAACCCATCCGATTGACTCCAAATTATGGGAAAACCAGTCACCCCTTAAATTGATCTTTTTTATTACCAAAAAAAAAAAGGCACTTAAAAATAAGTGAAAGGATGAAACACCCACCGGATTGACTCCAGATTACGGGATAACCAGTCCAATTTTTACTGTAGCAATGAAAGACCCCTTAAATTAATGAATATTACAGTATAACCTGTCCATACTTAAGTACCGCTGGAATCCATAAAGTTTACAAGATAACCGGCCCACAATCAGCATTAACTAAAATAATTTTAAAAAAATACATCCGGACCAAATGCCCTCCTCAAGTTGATGAATATTACAACAAAACCAACCCATCATCAATGTAAATTGTCATTAGAGCATAACCAAGCCACACTACACTTTAAACCCCCCAAATTGCTCAATATTACATGAATAACCGGTCCACCAATCTATCATATTGCTACAGTAACTGGGCTTGACGATTTTATGTACCGTAAGATGTAGACTTCTGCTGGTTTTCATGGGTTTTCCACACTCACTTTTGCCTGCCTCTTTTGGTGTTTGATTGGATAACGTTGGCAAATTTTTGAGTTTTGATATTTTGATCTTTTCTTGTTGGAACTTTTCACCCTTGTCCAGTGTCAGTTTCCTTCACCTTCCCTTTCGCTTGATCTTCTTGGAGCTTATTTGATGTGAATGAAAAGTGAAGTTATACAAGTCCTATAACAAATTTTCCTATTACAGTTTTGTTGGCAAAAATGTCCACTGATTATAGGGGTATACTCCTCTGTTCGAGTTATTAATAAGCCATTCATTAAAACATCATTTCTATATTTTAAGTGAACTAATCAAAATATAGCTTAAACATGTTCTCATGGTCTGGGTATTTTGACTCGTGATTTACAAACCTTTTTTTTTTGGGGAGGCCAGGATTTACAAACTTAATCTTAAATCATATTTTTGTCTATTTTAAGTTGTGAGCACAAACTCAATCCCGGTTAAATAGGCAACAAAAATTGCCAAATACATCTAAAAGAATATAATCAAGTTGCCCAAGTAGGTTTGGTTTGATATAGACTCGTCATGCTCGAAATTTGGTTTGATACAGACTCGTCATGCTAGAATAATAGTTAAAATAAATTTCACAAATACATTTCAAAACTTCTAAAACATCAGACAAATATAGAATGGTGCCAATTAAATCTTGCTGATAATTCATGGCTAAGAAATTAGCAAAATAGAGGCCCCCTCATTATTGCATTATTCTTCTCTTTTGCTTGCCTTAATTGATAAATCATAGTTTATATTACCAGAAACCTTTAGCCGATGTCCCCCCCCCCTACCCCCAAATTAATCTCATAATTTTGATAACATGGTGATAGTAGGTCCATGAAAAGTCTATAAAGCGTTTTCATCATTATGCAAGTGAATTGGGCATTTTCCAAGCAATGCTTGTATGACATGATTCTAGGATAAAAAAAAAATTAATTTAGAACCAAAATCCTAAAGAAAAAAGTTAATTCTTTGAATTAAAAGTCCCTTGGAAACAATTATGTGATAATTTTGACAGCAAAAATAAATAAAATTGATGTCTGCAAAGAGTAGAGATTAATATTTCCAGCTCTCAATCAATGATAACAGAAACAATATTTACACTTCATCAGTATTATGTGTAACTGTTTAGGCATCCACTCTCTTGGTTATTCTAGATCAGGAGTTAGAAAAGATCGTTTATTGTATTTAACTAATGAATGTTAAATTAAGTTTACATCTAGAAGCAATTAGGTAGAGATTGAATACAAAAGTGAGGCTAGCTAGTAAACTGGGGGCTAAAGTTGTCTCCTGCTTGTGTATTTTGTGAGGAGTTTGATGAAACATTGGAACAACCCTTTTTGCATGTGACTTTTCTTGTAGTTTGCGGAGGAAAATTGAACAATTGTGCTTGATGTATGGTGGCAACTTAGAGTGGCAGGAAGAAGTTACTCTGGTGGGGCAAGCATTGAACCTCTGCTTCCTTTTGTCATAAGACGAGAAGACTAGCTTTTTAGCAACAATTTCTCATCTATGGCAGACAAGGAATAGACTTGTACTTCAGCAGGTTAATGTCTCTAGACTACCAAAATGCAGGTAATGACTGTTATTTACAGGGATAAGATACCAAGGATTAAGGAGAATAGGGATACTTGGTTGCAGAGTGGGGCTTTGATCAACATTTATTTGCTAATTAGGTCATGTTTTCTTGCTGAGAGTACGTACTAGATTAAGCCACCTAATTATTGGTTCCTAAAATTTGGTGTTATCATTTCAAATTGTTTAACCGTATCATATTCGATAGGCTATGCTCAACTATCCCGACAGTTAATAATTCAGTAATTAATAGTTGTCAGTGCTAACTGCTAACTATGATGCAAAAAGTTCATTTGTTTAATTTATTTACCAACCAGTCATATTCATCCCTGGTGAGGAAACAGATTGGCAGTTAACCACTTAATCATACTGTTCAACCCAAAATAAGCAGCCAAAAAAAAAAAAAAAAGTTCCTGAATAGTGGATTTAATCATCATTCTGAAGACTCCTCTAACTGAGTTAAAGCATTGTCAGATGCCAGTAGACGCACGGCGCGGTGTAATAAATTTTGAGCCGATTGTAATTTCATGTGAATAATTTATACAACGTTCTAATGGAGGTGTAATATTTTGTTACTGTTCATGTAAGTTCCATGCATAATAATTTTATGTTTGTTATGAAATTGTACAAACCATTTACATAAAGTTATAATCAGTTCAAAAATTGTTACACCGTTCAGAACGATTTTCACTAACAAGTGTCCCTGCCCTGCTTCCCATTTATCATTAGTGGTTGCACTTAACCTTACACTCAGCGACTCAATCACTATATATAATTCAATCTTTCACAAACGAATCCCACACACCACTTTGAAGGGAGGAAGAAAACAAAAAACAAAAAACAAAAGAAGCAAAGGGACGTACCATGCACATCCTTAGGCGCTATTATTCATTTTTTAATTTATCAGCCTAGATTACTCATATCTTGCATTTTCCCACAGGTTGTTGAATGATGAAGCTTTCGGCTCTTTTCTTTGTTTCAATAATTTGATCTGGGGATCTTTTCAAGCAAATACAAAAAGGGTTTTTCCCCAGGGACGTCAGCTATTAGATGAGGCAAATCTTAGTCCAAATGTACGTCTTGTTCCTAGTGATAATGTTGTTAGTCATGAAACTGAAGGATCTGAAAATCCTCATGAAGGTACGGTCAAGAATGGTGCTGATTAGAATCCTGGTAACCGTGAAGTAAGTGATAAACATGATAAACATACAAGTACTGAATCTTCTGATCTCTCGCCAAATGATGAAATTGGATGCACGATATTTTAGTCTGTCGTAAATGGAGCTTTTGTTTGCGATCAGCAATTTATGGACAAATCAAGGTTAATCTATAAAGGTTTGTGGACATCAAGGTTGATTAATGTCCTTCAACAATATTAAAAGGAGTTATGTATGAGGCCTGAGGGCACAAGGTTCTTCTATCCTAATATAGATTTAAGGGATGGGTTCAATTTTATTGTCTATCAAAGCTCACAATTTTTAACACTAAACTGTCATCAATTTTGGGGTGGATGACAATGTTAAAGTTATATAGAGAACCTACCCCTCTTGTTTTTTACTTATCTTAATTTGCTCTCAGTACACACGGTAGAAACTTCCTAAGTTTTGAATTTATTTTGTTGTCCATGGCTTTATTATTTTGTAATAATTTCAGAAACCTCAGTAGAGGTTTTTGAAAATTTCACTGAGCCCCCTCATGTTTTGAATATTACAATGACCTCCCTTCACACAACAAAATGACAATAGTAGCCTTCTCTTACAAGTTAATTTACGTGTAAACAAAAACTCAAGAAGAAAAAATAAAGGTTAAAACCCTACCGCCACTCCCTCTTCTCTATCAACGTATGCCAGATCCCTCCCCAACTTCATATATATACTCTTAATCATTGATTACAGAGACATTATTTACAGACTCACAATTGTATCAATATACCTAATTATTTAGGCATCCACCGTCTTGGTTAATCTAGATCAGGACTTAGAAAAGATCGTGTATAAAATGTTACTAATAAATGTTAAACTCAGTTTGTATCTTGATAAATCCAATTAATGTTCAGTGTACAACACAAGAATTTCAACTATCTCGCATGTAATGCTATAAGGTGGCGCTGTATAATCCCAGAACTTGCACATGAGTTCTATTAGAAATATAATGCACAATGTTTTGGCTATTGATGTAAACTTTCATTTGAAATTTTTGACTGTATAATCTCTGATAGGCTATAGTTGTCAGGACCACTATAATGCAAAATGTTCATTTGTTTATCTAGAAAGTAGTCATATTTAATCCCTTTTTGACACAGAAAAAATGTCATATTTAATCCCTGATGAGGGAACAAATTTGCAGTTAATCATCATATATAATCGATAAATTAGCACTAAAAGAACTCCTGAATAATCGGATGGAGTCATCATTACTTCTTATATGAAGATTTCTCCATTTGAGTTGAAGCATTGTCAAGCCTCCAATTAAGCCTTTTCCACTAGTGCTCCACAGCAGCTCCATCACCATGTATATAATTCAACCTTTCACAATTGAAAGCCACACACCACTTTGAAGGGAAAAACAAAATAAAGGTACCATTTATATGCTTAGGCCCTATTGCTCGTCTTCTTATTTATCTGCAGCCTACATTACTAATTTCTTGCTTCATTTTCCCTCAGGTTGTTGAATCATGAAGGTTTGGGTTGTTTTCTTTGTTTCAGTACTTTTGATCGGGCGATCTTTCCCAGACAATGCAGAAAGGGTTTTTCTAGGGGATGTCAGCTATTAGGTTATGCAAATCTTAGCCCAAATGTAGATCCTGATCCTAATGATAATGTTGGAATCATGAAATCGAAGGAACTGAAAATCCTCATGAAAGTACAACCAAAGATGGTGCTGAGAATGATGACTGTGGTGAACTAAGCGATAACCACTGTAAATCTGAACGTTCTACTGCAAGCCATACCACGCAAGCACATCACCATGTTGGTGATAATCTATTCGAGCCGGTGCATGGGCGCAGTTACCCGTGGAAACCTCGAAACAACCCCTAGATCAAAAGTATGCCATGGATTTTTTCTATTGTTGATGACCCTGAACACAAATCTCGTTTTTTGTGAACGAGTCTATAGCCAAATTACGTGTTTAGCATATGATATGGACAAAGTTTTCATCACGGCCTTCGTCTGGTGCATCATCTCGGCGATTATGCTGCATTTCATATGTTTCAAATGTAATCTACACATGTTTTAAGTGAGCTAAGCCTTGCAAGTCTAGTAGTTATTATGTACTCGTGAGTTAAATGGAGAATCGGAGATCATGTCATCTTTCTCCTCCTTTAATTGAGTTGCTAATTAAGTATCCTGCAAGCAAGCTGATAATCAAATCCCAAGTCCCATTCTTCTTATTCTTGCGGCTGACAACTTTAGTGGATTGACTCTTTGTTTAGCCTGTTAGGTCTGATATCTAAGAGGGATTTTTCTGCAATCTCGGTTACTTTAGATCAGGAGTTGGTGATAATGGTAAGTAATTACTAATAATTAATGGTTCAACTAATTTTAATTCTTGGCACATCAAAACTGACATGTAAGGAAGCAAGTATTTGATTCAACCAGCTTGTTTGTAATGCCCCGAACTTGCACAAGAGTTCTGCAAGCTATTAAATGCACAATGTTTTGGCTAATCTTAGATGAAGCTTTTAATTGCAATGAGCAATTCTTATTGACACGTCGAGATTGATTAACGTCCTTCTACAATATTTAAAAGGATTCTTCTACTTTGTCCCCTGGGGACACAGGTTGTATTCAAGGATAAGAAATTGATTCATACTTAATTTTGTCGACAAATGATCAAATGTTAACTGCCGAATAATATTCAGGAATGCATGATAATGCTAACAATATATAGTGGGCGTACTTCTTCTTCTTCTTTTTTTTTTTTTTTTTTTTTTTGTGTACATATCAAATGCTTCTAGAGTAAAAGATGATTATGGATCTAGTTTCTTGCTCGATGACTTATTTTTCCCAAATAATACGCTCGCCTCTCCTAGTCAACTATATTCAGCTTCGTCCATAGCATCTCGTACTAGGCCACTCCTCCATTTCCCTTATCACATAAACACTGCTTTGCAATGACTCAACCACAAAAACCACTTAAGCCAATATGCAATTCACTAGTAATTAAATATATCAATAATGCACCATATCCCAAGCTGACGAATATAGCAAAAAATCAAGAAGTAAGTGCTCAAGTTGGAAATACTTTCAACTCCATAACAATGAAGCCATTTGTAAACCAAAAGCACTAACAGAGTAAAAGGAATAGAGATCAAAGGCACAATGAAACCTAGAGTAATCTCTGTGGAAATGATGGGAAAATTTGAGTTAAAAAAATGGACTTTAGAGCTTCAATGAGGTTGAGAGGTTCTACCCGGCATCTGCTGTATGAAATAGTGGCAATAGCACACAGGGACAATAGGCTAACAAGGATTGCATCGTGGAGAGTGAAGAGAAGGTACTGGGTTGGATTGTTGGTGAGTTTGTGGAGTTGGGAAATTGAGAGAAAATTGTTGTTTGGATAGATGATGAGGCAGAGAGAGAGAGAGAGGAAAAACAAAGAGGATGGTCAAGGCCAGGAAATTATGTGGATCGGATCTGATTATGCTTCTTGACTTAACTAGAGAGGATTTTGCAGAGGCTAATGGTTTCAGAAGAAGCCATGGAGAGGATGTAGGACCAGAGCTAGGACAAAATCACAGCCAAGAAACATAGTGATATACAAGCAGTGAAATTGGAGTAACTGCTACGTTGAGATAGAATTTGAGGTGTCTGTATACACTGAATAGTAGCAATTTTTGATGCTAGAGAAATGTAAGCTGTAGTTTTTTCTATTCTTTAGCCTGTAATCACCATGCCTTCATGTTCTGAGATTTTGAGATTATGTTGGATAGGATTAGTTTTATTTTATTTGATATAAATAAGCATGTAAAGATTCAGAGGCAATTAGTTTTATTCTTGCGCTCTCTTACTTTCATTATTTAAAAAAAAAAAAAAACTGTCTAACCTTCTACCACTCTGCTCCTTGTGAGTAGAAAAAAGAATTGAATTTGATCGGGAAGAGAGGCATGAGTAGTGTTTGTTGTGTGTTTGAATTACTGGAGAGCGAAAGAACTTTAGTGTTTTTTTGAGTGTGCACTGTGTAGTGACAGTCGAAGGGTGGGTGAGGAAGAATGTGAATAGTGAGGGAAGTTTGGGATGATTTGATAATTTTGTTATAGTTTAGATAATGATATTTGACAAATATAGTTTTGAGGAAAACTAAGTTCTATAACCCATGTAGGCCACATTTGTTACCTTGGAAGCCTAAAATACTCTCAGTTGTAAGTGGAAAAATGGATAATTGATTTGATAGTTGGTTTTCATAAAACTGATAGTGGATAAAATACATTGAATCCATTTAAAAACATCTAATAAAGGACAAATTACATATTACACCTATAGTTTTGTATAGTGCTAGATGACATTTCTAAGGTTTCAAAATAATCATATAATTCCTTTATGGTTTTACATAAAGTGAAAAGTGGATGGAATACACAATGGTTATTATATATACTAGATGCGCTCTAGAAAGTGCGTGTAATGAAATCATAATATCCACTTAATCCTCATATAGTTTGCATAAATACTCACTTTATTACCTCCTGTAGTTTTTGTGTTTTTTTCTCATATAATCCTCCTGTGATTTTATACAATGTGATTAAACCATCATTTGGTTTAGCATTTACGTAAGAGCATAATTGGTATTTTAACAAATAACATCACGTAAGGTATTTTCTACTAAGTTTTCACTTTACATAAAACTATAAGGATTGAAGTGGACATTTTGAAATATTAGGGAGTGTCACGTGGTAACAAATAAAATCACAAGGAAGTTATTTATCATTTGCCCTTTAATAAATGGATCTAAATGGATAAATTTTAATGGACAACATGAAAATCCAATTTATCCATTTACAATCCATGCTAAGTAAGTCTTTTTTTTTTTTTTTCTTGGCTAAGTAAGCCTTCCTCCAACTCCTACCCAACACAAAGTAGATTAGATTTAAGTATAATATTGACAAATGCATCTTTCGTGAAATTCAGTACTGTTGACTAATTTTAATTAGTACTTTTTTTGTGATTTCCAAGTAAAGATAATTATTTTACCAACAAATCTTCTATCCATGAGGAAAGCAACAATTCATAACTCTCTAATTTGACCTGGTACTTGATAAAGATTGTTCAATTCATTGGTTTCCATAAGACCAAACCACCGTCTCTCACAAATCAGATCTGACTCCTCCAATGGATGACAGAGTTTTCTAAATATTTTTCAAACACTGAAATATATAGAAATTTTTGTAAAATTTCTATAGTCAATTATACTAAAATTTTAGACAAATTCTCAAAAAACATACCGTCCAAATCGACCCTATGTTTTAAATGAGCTTAGCATTTTCTAGTAGTTGTTATCATGTACCATTGAGTTATAGAAATGTCATTTCATCTTTCTCCTATAATTAAGTTGCTAATTAAGTATCCTTCAAGCTATTTAGTAATAATCCAAATCTTAACCTCTCATTAATTCTTGCTGCTGACAACTTTGGGGAAAAGACTCATAATTCCCAAATAAAAAAATTGTGAACTAATTCCTAGCACTAGTTTTAGTTGATGTAAATGAGTATGTAAAGATTTGAAGGTAATTCATGAAAAACTTTAGTTTTTTCCCCAATAGAAAATATGTGAACTGATTCGTATTACAAGGCTAATTGACCCCAATTAAATTGGCAACAAAATTTCCCAAATAGATCGAAAAGAATTAAAGTTGCCCAACTTGCCTTAAGCTTGGTACAGTACAAACCTATCGATCGTTTGCTAAAATGAGTGTTAAGACAATTTATAAATGATCTTCAAAAATTCCAACACATCAAGCTATAGATTAATGCCAAAATAATCCTTGCAGACAGTTCTTGGCTAAGAAGTCCACAAAGAAGAGGTTCAGAATTTTTTTCACGTTATCTCAAAAATAAGAAGCACTGATATAAGCAAAGCAGAAGGAAAAAAAGCAATCTTTCTCACTCGAAATCTAGTAATTCTTTCACAGTATGCTTTCAACATAGTAGATAAAGACGTCTATCTATATGAGTTTTTATCTTTATGAAAGTAAATGTCCATTGTTCATTTGATGTTTGTATAACAATAATCCCGATTAGGAAAGTTCGTTTATCCTTTCTGGAGAACCAAAATCCTAGAAAAGTTTACTTCTTTGACAAAGAAATCCATTAAAAGAATTATTTGGTTATACTGACAGCAAAAAGAATTAATATAGTGACTGCAAAAGTGGAGCCTTTTAATCAATGGTAGCAGACACAATAAGTTGCATCAAAAGTAATTGTTTTGACATCCAATCTCTTGGTTAATTTTTTTATCAGGGCTGAGTGATAATCTTATGTAATCACAAATAATTGTATAACCAAGTTTATTTCTTGATAAAATTATACCAATGTTTCAACACCACAAGCATTTGACTCAACCACCTAGCTTGCTTTTTTTTTTTTTTTTTTTTTTTTTGGAACCACCTAGCTTGTAATGCCATAAATTGGTATTTTGCAATCCCACAACTTGCACTAGAATTCTATCAGAATTTGATGGACAATGTCTTGATGTATCTTAAAATAAGTTTTTATTTGCAATCAGCAGTTCACATTGGACAAGTCAATATTGCATAATTTCCTTCAACAATAATGAATATTCTTATAGACTGGCTTTTATTGCTTGATGACCTATTCTTTCCAAAATGCAAGATGCCCCACAAGTTTGACTAACAATTTCCAAAGAACCCACAAACAGGAAAGAATGATCAAATGCTACACAGTTTCTTTTCCAAAAGACAAAAACATTGACAAAGAAGTAATGAAAGTTGGCTCATAAAGAGTCTACATATTCTCACTTGAGCAGAGGACAATTTTTGGTGTTCTCAAGTGGCAGTCCTTCACGCAAGTCCCTGCAATAAACATACAGAACCACATTTGCAACATAACTCCCAAGGAGAATGAAACTCTGACAAATCGAAGCCAATATCACATACAAGAAAAACCCCCACCCCCGCCAGGCACTTGAACACCAGTATAGCCCTGCACCTACAAGTCCAAAATATATGAGCATTGACAAGGCCACTCCTCTGTTTCCCTTGATCAAAAAAACACTTCTCTGCAGTGGCTTATAGCCCCATTTGGACTCAACCACAACAACCACATAAGCCAATATCCAATTCACTACTAAATAGAATAGCAGCACAACAAACAACGAGGTCATCACGAGAACAAAAATCAAGAAGTAAGAGTTCAAACTGGAAATATTCTCAACTCCAGAAAAATAAAGCCATTTATAAACCAAAAGCACCAAAACCATAAAAGGGATAAATATCATAGCAAAAATGAGGTCTAAAACAATGATTGTCGAAGTGAGGGGCAAAAAGGAGTTATAAATGGACTTTATAGATTCAACGAGGCTGAGAGGTTCTTTATAAATTGCTCGGTATGTGCTGTATGAAATACTGGCAACAGCGCATAAGGAGAATAGGGTGACAAGGATTGTATAGAGGAGAGTGATGAGAAGGTACTGGATTGGATTGTAGGTGAAGTATGTGGAGTTGGATTCAGAGTGTGCAAAAAAGGTTGATTGGATAGTTGTATAGATGATGCTGCAGAGACAAAGAGGGAAAACAAAGAGGATTGTGAGTACATAGAAATGATGTGGATGCTCTCTGATTATGCTTTTTGACTCGGAGAGAATTTTGCAGAGGCTAATGGTTTCAGAAGAAGAAGCCATGGTGGATGAGACTAGAGCTGGGAGAAAATCAGAACCAATAAATACAACAATATAAAAGCACTGAAATTTGAGTCAATGCTACGTTGAGGTAGATTTGTTAGGTTTGTGAATACAGTGATTAGTAATTTTTTTAAGACTTGGAAGATGGAATTTCTGATATAATAAGCAATCAATTTGAACAAAGAAACTTATGGTTGCCGACCAAGCACGGGTTTCTCATTAATTATTTCTGGATGAAGACGAGATGTAGGCCAATTGGTTGACAGCTTCAAATTTTCATCCCTGGTGAGTCTACTGCATGAATCACAAATTAATGCATTTCCCACTTTCTAATATGACAATTTCTTCTGCAAAAAATTGTCAGTTGTACCGCTAAAAGTAGACTTCTTTTTTTCAACTAATTATACTCCTAATCAATAATCAAAGAAATTATGTTTGCAATAACATCAAAAGGCAACCATTTAGGAATCCAGTAGTCTCTTGGTTAATTTCGTTCAGGAGTCAGGACTTATATATGATTTTTAACAGTTGTTTCACTGAGTTTTTCTTGATAAATCAAGCACAATTATCTGATGCAACCAGCATGTTAAATGCTATAAGGTGGACTAGAAAGGCAGTACGGCGTTTTTGGCTACTTTAAGATGTGCTTTTTTTATTCGTAGTCAGCAGTTCATACTTGGACAATTCAAGATTGACCGACTCCCTCAACAGTCAACAATAAGAAGGTTCCTAATGTTGAATGGCCTTTTGAACTTTGAATGGATTTTATTGCTTGCTGACCTTTTTCTCCCATATAAACACTCATACACACCACAAAAGATGTCTCAAAACTTTGGCTGATATTTCTATCAACAATTTCCAAATTAAAAAATGGTAAATTACATAAAAATCCCTTATGATATTGCATAATGTTAGACAACCTTCTCCTAAGATTTCAAAATAGACACATAACCTTATTGTGATTTTATAGTAAGTGGAGATTGAACTGAATACATAATCAGTTACAGACTAGACCACATGCGCTTTAAATTTATATATTATGAAATCATAATGTCCACTTCATCCCCTATTAGTTGCATAAATATGTATTTTACTCCCCTGTGATTTTTGCATTTATTTATGTTATCTGATTTACCCCAATTCCACCAATAAGTATTAAGTAGCATATAAACACCAGAAAAACCCTGCAAATGTATGTATAATATATAACAGCATTGACAAGGCCACTCCTCTGCTTCCCGTATTCAAATAAGCACTTCTCTTCAATGCCTCATAACTCCATTTGGACCCGACCACAGCAACCACATAAGCCAGCATCCAGTTCACTTGAAAATATGTCACCAACACAATATACACCAAGCTGATGAATACAAGAAAAATCGAGAAGTAAGCGTTCAAGTTGGAAATATCTTCAACTCCATAAGAGTGAAGCCATTTGTAAACCAAAATTGCCAAAATAAAAGAAGGAATAGATATCAAAGTCACAATGGAACCTACAATGAGCTGTGTGTAAATGATGGGCCAAAAAGAGTAAAAAAAATGGACTTTTTAGATTCAATGAAAACAAGAGGTTCAGCAGAGAGTGCACAGTAAAAGCTGTATGAAATAATGGCAACAGCAGATAAGGAGAAAAGGCTGATAGAGATTGTATGGAGAAGATTGAAAAGAAAGTACAGGTCTGGATTTTCAGTGAAATTGTGAAGTGGGATAGAGACTCGGAGAAAAATGTTTGGATGGATTGATGATGAGGCAGAGAGAAAGAGGAAAACAAAAGAGAACTGCGAGGGCCTGGAAGTGATTTAGTTTGGCTCTGATTATGTTTCTTGACTCAGAGAGAATTTTGCGGAGGCTAATGGTTTCAGAAGAAGAAGCCATGGAAGATTAGATCAGAACTGGAGAAAATCACAGCCAAGAAACGGAATAAATTAAAAAGCAATAAAATTTGAGTTTACTGCTACATTTAGAAGATTTGTCATGTTTCTGTATACAGTGATTAGTAATATTCAACACTTGACTAAAGATGCTGGTTTCCCACCAAGCAGGTCTTCTCATTTGTGGAAGAAAATGAGATGTAGGCCCAATTAGTTGATAGCTTCAACTTTTCATATCTCACAAGTGTACTGAGTCAATAACAAATTGATGCATTTCCCACTTTCTAATTTGGCAATTTCTTCAGTGCTTGCTACGATAATTGGAGCACATAAAAGCCACAATGATAAGTCTAGCCACGCCATTAGAATAAGCTGTCAGCAGGCAGAGTCAACTGTAGGAAGTTTCATTGAAAAGATCGAATAGCTTTTTTAATATTCCCTCCAAAATATTGCAGTTGATGTTCAGTGCTGAAAAATCTTCTATTATATGTTTCTCCCACCTTTTTTTCACTGCATCAACGAAAAGTAAGCAGTACTAAACAACTAAACGTAGCCTAGTTAGTAAGATACTTCATTTGTAGTCGACAAGTAACGGGTTCAAGTCATCAAAAGAATAAATAGGGAACCATTATTGATCCTCTTTTTAAAAAAATGTAAGCAGTGGAAAAATGACAAATACTCGTGTTTGTGTGCATGCATTTAGAATTCGAGCTCCCAGCCATGTTTAATGTGATAGGTGTAGCTAAATGATATTAGGATTAGCTGAAGATTATCCACTGATTTCCTCAACAGCCGTACCATTAAAATCTTAAAATCAACCAGAATGCGAAAGTCCGGATTTTACGACAGTTCTGTCATCACCGTATTATGCAGGATAAGCATAGTCTCTGAGCTATGAGAAGAATCACTTTGGAAGGGATGATGATACCAAATAGTAGCACAACTACGGAATAACTGCAGGATTAGTGCTCCAAGTTTCTTGATCTCCTACAAAAGCTGATGGATCCATCAATTTGTGAAGAGTGAAATAGCATCTTTAAAGCTTTGTTCAATGTTAGTATGGTTTCATCAATCCTATGCCTTGTAAGAGATGAGTGTAACAGTAACATATGGGTCAAGTTTCTAATTGTCTAAAAAAGTTCAAATTTTGAAGGTAAAAGTTAAGTTTGAGGTGAATGCTAATATTGAATATTATGATAGGTCCACCCTCTATTTTATGTGCCTATTATGTATTCTTGGAGTACTGAACAGAGGGAGAAAAAACCCTCAATTTTTATAGTTATCATAGGTCCACCCTCTATTTTATGTGCCTATAATGTATTCTTGGAGTACTGAATAGAGGGAGAAAAAACCCTCAATTTGTATACTTATCATATGTCCTTAAGATACAAAATAGAAAAAACTTATTAGTATATGCCTTATTGCGGAAAAGTTTGGGATAAACACACAAAAACAAGAGCATCCACCACAAAATTTTGATGTGAGTGCCACGTCTAAATTGTTTTCCACTCTTGCGTTCTAAATTTGAACTTTTGAGAGACACGAATACAGCAAAGGATAGAACAACCCATGCTATTATTAGCACTTGTCTTACTAAGAGCATCCACAATGGATTACACCCTTCAGGGTGTAATTTGTGAGGGTCTCAAAATTCAGAATTATTTTAAAAATACAAAATAGTATTTATATTGTGTTTATTCATCGAAATATGAGTGAATTTATATTTAAAGTGAATATTTTTCAATTTAGAGAATTTTAAACGAATTATTTGCCGGTGTGTGGTTTTGGCCGAATTAAGTGTTTAATTTTCTACCAGAGCGTGATTAGTGACTTTAAGTTGAAATCGAGCATATGTAGTGATATTATGAAAATATTATTAAGATTGGACAGTGTTGGAATGGAGTAAAACAGTGTAAGTTGGACTGTTGTGTGTGACGCGACATAAAGTGCCTAAAAAGTCACTTTTCCTTAAATCAAGGAAATGGCCTCTTTTTGTCTCTTTAAGTGTTGACTTCTTGCAACCTTGAGGCTTCATTTTCAGCTGCACTTTTGGAGTGAAGAGAGAGAGGGAGGCCGAAACTAAAGAGCAAGAGAGAGAGTGAGAGTTGTCATCTTGTTCTTTCCTTTCTTCTTCTTTGCAACCTTGAAGCTTCAAACCACCATTGAAGGCCATCATCTTCTTCACTTTTCCAGCCGAGAGAGAGAGAAGGGAGAGAGAGAGCTGGTCCGGTTTCTTGAAGGAAGAAAAGAGGGGAAAAGCTTGCATCTTGATCTTCCATTCTTTCCTTCAACTTGCACCTTGAACTTGTGAAGCTTGAGTGAAGGATTTTGCTTGGGTTTCATCCTACCTTGGCAGCCGATTGAGGGTGAGAGAAAGAGGGTGAGATCCGAAATTTTGGAGAAAGGAAAAGAAGGGAAAGAAAGCTTATGGGTGACTCTTGAACTTGATCTTGGAACTTTGTGGGAAAACACCATCAAATCTAGTGGATCAAGGGCAAAGATTGAAGCTTGTGAAGGTTGCTAGGCTTGGAAGCAACTTTGGAAAGTGGAACTCACGAGATCATCCTTGATCTTGTTGGATCGTGTTAGATCCGGAGGTATAAGCTCTAAATCTTCTAGATATAGCTTTATTAGAGTTAAATAACTTAGATCTATGGTTGATATTGATATAATGATCTCATCTGAAAAGATGAAGTTGGGCTCTTGAAATCCCAACCTAGGTAGCGGACTTGAGGTGGCCTCTAGATAGCGGATTTGAGGACCTGGTTGGGATTTGTTTGATATTTGTGAAATTTGTCATGATATGGTTAGAAAGTAGGGTTTTGTTGTTGGAAATTGTGATAGAAAATGTATAAGATGGCCAAACCCATGCTTGGTAATTTCCATGTTTGATTTCGAGATTTTGCGATTGTAGGTTTGGTTTGATATAGACTCGTCATGCTCGAAATTTGGTTTGATACAGACTCGTCATGCTAGAATAATAGTTAAAATAAATTTCACAAATACATTTCAAAACTTCTAAAACATCAGACAAATATAGAATGGTGCCAATTAAATCTTGCTGATAATTAATGGCTAAGAAATTAGCAAAATAGAGGCCCCTCATTATTGCATTTTTCTGCCTGTTTTGCTTGCCTTAATTGATAAATCATAGTTTATATCACCAGAAACCTTTAGCCGATGTCCCCCCCCCCTACGCCCCAAATTAATCTCATAATTTTGATAACATGGTGATAGTAGGTCCATGAAAAGTCTATAAAGCGTTTTCATCATTATGCAAGTGAATTGGGCATTTTCCAAGCAATGCTTGTATGACATGATTCTAGGATAAAAAAAAAATTAATTTAGAACCAAAATCCTAAAGAAAAAAGTTAATTCTTTGAATTAAAAGTCCCTTGGAAACAATTATGTGATAATTTTGACAGCAAAAATAAATAAAATTGATGTCTGCAAAGAGTAGAGATTAATATTTCCAGCTCTCAATCAATGATAACAGAAACAATATTTACACTTCATCAGTATTATGTGTAACTGTTTAGGCATCCACTCTCTTGGTTATTCTAGATCAGGAGTTAGAAAAGATCGTTTATTGTATTTAACTAATGAATGTTAAATTAAGTTTACATCTAGAAGCAATTAGGTAGAGATTGAATACAAAAGTGAGGCTAGCTAGTAAACTGGGGGCTAAAGTTGTCTCCTGCTTGTGTATTTTGTGAGGAGTTTGATGAAACATTGGAACAACCCTTTTTGCATGTGACTTTTCTTGTAGTTTGCGGAGGAAAATTGAACAATTGTGCTTGATGTATGGTGGCAACTTAGAGTGGCAGGAAGAAGTTACTCTGGTGGGGCAAGCATTGAACCTCTGCTTCCTTTTGTCATAAGACGAGAAGACTAGCTTTTTAGCAACAATTTCTCATCTATGGCAGACAAGGAATAGACTTGTACTTCAGCAGGTTAATGTCTCTAGACTACCAAAATGCAGGTAATGACTGTTATTTACAGGGATAAGATACCAAGGATTAAGGAGAATAGGGATACTTGGTTGCAGAGTGGGGCTTTGATCAACATTTATTTGCTAATTAGGTCATGTTTTCTTGCTGAGAGTACGTACTAGATTAAGCCACCTAATTATTGGTTCCTAAAATTTGGTGTTATCATTTCAAATTGTTTAACCGTATCATATTCGATAGGCTATGCTCAACTATCCCGACAGTTAATAATTCAGTAATTAATAGTTGTCAGTGCTAACTGCTAACTATGATGCAAAAAGTTCATTTGTTTAATTTATTTACCAACCAGTCATATTCATCCCTGGTGAGGGAACAGATTGGCAGTTAACCACTTAATCATACTGTTCAATCCAAAATAAGCAGCCAAAAAAAAAAAAAAAGTTCCTGAATAGTGGATTTAATCATCATTCTGAAGACTCCTCTAACTCAGTTAAAGCATTGTCAGATGCCAGTAGACGCACGGCAGCGGTGTAATAAATTTTGAGAGGATTGTAATTTCATGTGAACAATTTGTACAACGTTATAATGGAGGTGTAATATTTTGTTACTATTCATGTGGGTTCCATGCATAATAATTTTATGTTTGTTATGAAATTGTACAAATCGTTTACATAGAGTTATAATCAGTTCAAAAATTGTTACACCGTTCAGAACGGTTGTCACTAACAACTGTCCCTGCCCTGCGTCCCATTTATCATTAGTGGTTGCACTTAACCTTACACTCAGCGACTCAATCACTATATATAATTCAATCTTTCACAAACGAATCCCACACACCACTTTGAAGGGGAGGAAAAAACAAAAAAACAAAAACCAAAAGAAGCAAAGGGACGTACCATGCACATCCTTAGGCGCTATTATTCATTTTCTAATTTATCAGCCCAGATTACTCATATCTTGCTTCATTTTCCCACAGGTTGTTGAATGATGAAGCTTTCGGCTCTTTTCTTTGTTTCAATAATTTGATCTGGGGATCTTTTCAAGCAAATGCAAAAAGGGTTTTTCCCCAGGGACGTCAGCTATTAGATGAGGCAAATCTTAGTCCAAATGTACGTCTTGTTCCTAGTGATAATGTTGTTAGTCATGAAACTGAAGGATCTGAAAATCCTCATGAAGGTACGGTCAAGAATGGTGCTGATTAGAATCCTGGTAACCGTGAAGTAAGTGATAAACATGATAAACATACAAGTACTGAATCTTCTGATCTCTCGCCAAATGATGAAATTGGATGCACGATATTTTAGTCTGTCGTAAATGGAGCTTTTGTTTGCGATCAGCAATTTATGGACAAATCAAGGTTAATCTACAAAGGTTTGTGGACATCAAGGTTGATTAATGTCCTTCAACAATATTAAAAGGAGTTATGTATGAGGCCTGAGGGCACAAGGTTCTTCTATCCTAATATAAGGGATGGGTTCAATTTTATTGTCTATCAAAGCTCACAATTTTTAACACTAAACTATCATTAATTTTGGGGCCGGATGACAATGTTAAAGTTATATAGAGAACCTACCCCTCTTTTGTTTTTACTTATCTTAATTTGCTCTCAGTACACACGGTAGAAACTTCCTAAGTCTTGAATTTATTTTGTTGTCCATGGCTTTATTATTTTGTAATAATTTCAGAAACCTCAGTAGAGGTTTTTGAAAATTTCACTGAGCACCCTCATGTTTTGAATATTACAATGACCTCCCTTTACACAACAAAATGACAATAGTAGCCTTCTCTTACTAGTTAATTTACGTGTAAACAAAAACTCGAGAAGAAAAAATAAAGGTTAAAACCCTACCGCCATTCCCTCTTCTCTATCAACGTATGCCAGATCCCTTCCCAACTTCATATATATTCTCTTAATCATTGATTACAGAAACATTATTTACAGACTCACAATTGTATCAATATACCTAATTATTGAGGCATCCACCGTCTTGGTTAATCTAGATCAGGACTTAGAAAAGATCGTGTATAAAATGTTACTAATAAATATTAAACTCAGTTTATATCTTGATAAATCCAATTAATGTTCAGTGTACAACACAAGAATTTCAACTATCTCGCATGTAATGCTATAAGGTGGCGCTGTATAATCCCAGAACTTGCACATGAGTTCTATTAGAAATATAATGCACAATGTTTTGGCTATTGATGTAAACTTTCATTTGAAATTTTTGACTGTATAATCTCTGATAGGCTATAGTTGTCAGGACCACTATAATGCAAATGTTCATTTGTTTATCTAGTAAGTAGTCATATTTAATCCCTTTTTGACGCAGAAAAAATGTCATATTTAATCCCTGATGAGGGAACAAATTTGCAGTTAATCATCATATATTATCGATAAATTAGCACTAAAAGAACTCCTGAATAATCGGATGGAGTCATCATTACTTCGTATATGAAGAACACTTCTCCATTTGAGTTGAAGCATTGTCAAGCCTCCAATTAAACCTTTTCCACTAGTGCTTCACAGCAGCTCCATCACTATGTATATAATTCAACCTTTCACAATTGAAAGCCACACAGCACTTTGAAGGGAAAAAGAAAACAAAGGTACCATTTATATGCTTAGGCCCTAGTGCTCATCTTCTTATTTATCTGCAGCCTTAATTACTAATTTCTTGCTTCATTTTCCCTCCGGTTGTTGAATCATGAAGGTTTGGGTTGTTTTCTTTGTTTCAGTACTATTGATCGGGGGATCTTTCCCAGCCAATGCAGAAAGGGTTTTTCTAGGGGATGTCAGCTATTAGGTGATGCAAATCTTAGCCCAAATGTCGATCCTGGTCCTAATGATAATGTTGGAATCATGAAATCGAAGGAACTGAAAATCCTCACGAAAGTACAACCAAAGATGGTGCTGAGAATGATGACTGTGGTGAACTAAGCGATAACCACTGTAAATCTGAACGTTCTACTGCAAGCCATACCACGCAAGCACATCACCATATTGGTGATAATCTATTCGAGCCGGTGCATGGGCGCAGTTACCCGTGGAAACCTCGAAACAACCCCTAGATCAAAAGTATGCCATGGATTTTTTCTATTGTTGATGACCCTGAACACAAATCTCGTTTTTTGTGAACGAGTCTATAGCCAAATTACGTGTTTAGCATATGATATGGACAAAGTTTTCATCACGGCCTTCGTCTGGTACATTATCTCGGCGATTATGCAGCATTTCATATGTTTCAAATGTAATCTACACATGTTTTAAGTGAGCTAAGCCTTGCAAGTCTAGTAGTTATTATGTACTCATGAGTTAAATGGAGAATCGGAGATCATGTCATCTTTCTCCTCCTTTAATTGAGTTGCTAATTAAGTATCCTGCAAGCAAGCTGATAATCAAATCCCAAGTCCCACTCTTCTTATTCTTGCGGCTGACAACTTTAGTGGATTGACTCTTTGTTTAGCCTGTTAGGTCTGATATCTAAGAGGGATTTTTCTGCAATCTCGGTTACCTTAGATCAGGAGTTGGTGATAATGGTAATTAATTACTAATAATTACTTGTTCAACTAATTTTAATTCTTGGTACATCAAAACTGGCATGTAAGGACATAAGTATTTGACTCAACCAGCTTGTTTGTTATGCCCCGAACTTGCACAAGAGTTCTGCAAGATATTAAATGCACAATGTTTTGGCTAATCTTAGATGAAGCTTTTAATTGCCATGAGCAATTCTTATTGACACGTCGAGATTCATTAACGTCCTTCTACAATATTTAAAAGGAGAGAAATTTCTAAAAATATTATGATTTTTAAATTTTTTCTGCAAATAGGGTGATTTGGGTGTAGGGTTTAGACCAGTGATGTTCGCATTTTGCAAATGCGAGTTTGGTGAAAAAAGAAAATGAAAAGAAGAACTCGCATTCACAGAATGCGAGTTCATTGGGAAATAAAAAAAAAAGAAAATGTACTACCACAAAATTTGTCAACATAAATAGGATAAGAGCCAAGAAGGTTCGGCCCCAAAGTTTGATAATACTTTGGGAAATAAAAAAAAAAAGAAAATGTACTGTCTTATCTTTCTTTTCTTCATTTTTCTTCTTTCTTCCTATTATCCACGGGACCCAAATCTTTGATAATACTTTATATGACTTGCTCGATTTCCTGAAATTTATATTCATTACTGTTCTTTTCAAAACCTTCTTGAACATATAATTTCCTTGCTCATAAATTGTTTAGAGTATCCTTATATATTCAAAATACATTTGTTAAAATTTGGATATGTAAAGTAAGGTTCGTTGTGTAAAAAAATTAATGAACTTACGTTTATATCCTAGAGCTCGCCTGACTCGATTTTTGATTGAATAAACTCACTATTTGGCTACTTAGTATAATAGTACCCGCTGGACATATGATTTCCTTTATTTCTTCACAAGAAAATTTTGCTCTCTTATCTCCCATATTTTTTTTGAAGTTGTATTCTAAGAAGGCGTGTTTACTTTCCAACTTCTCATTGCCTGAATGCGACTTCACTTGTAAGTAAAATTTATAAAAAAAAGTAAATTTTTTGAAATCTCATTAGAATAAGAGCATGCCGGACTAGACCCTAGACCCTAGACCCTAAACCCTAAACAGTCCTAAGAAATGTTAATGTCAATTGGATTGAATGCGAGTTGCCAAACTGTGCTAAGCAAATTGGATTGATGATATGTATCTACCAAATTCCTATGTCCCACCAATGTTAATTTCTCAATACTTGAAATTCAGTTTGATGTGTATAACTTACATGGTTCAGCTTGAGAAGAGTCTCATTATAGTTAATTGTAAACAGTTGATTCTGATTTGATTTTGGAATATTAGGTAAAGATGATTTGATTATCTTCATTGGTACCCAAAAAAAAAAGGGCTCATGTAGTAATTGTGAAGCCAAAACACAATAACCAACATGCAGGTTATTGTGCTATAAGGTTAAACTTGTTTCTGTAGTAAAATGAAAAACTATGAAAAACTATGTTTTAGGAAATTTTGTTTTGGCTTCACAATTACTACATGAGCCCTTTTTTTTTTGGTACCAATGAAGACAATCAAATCATCTTTACCTAATATTCCAAAATCAAATCAGAATCAACTGTTTACAATTAACTATGATGAGACTCTTCTTAAGCTGAACCATGTAAGTTAGACACTTCAAACTAAATTTCAATGAAATTGACATTGGTACATAAGAATTTGGTAGATACATATCATCAATCTCGTGATTCAATCCAATTGACATTAACATTTTTAGGGTTTACGGTTTAAGGTTTAGGGTTTATGGTTTCGGGATTACGGTTACAAATTAAATCAAGTATTTCCTTAAACCACAAAGAGAAAGAAAACAAAATTAATAATCATTGTAATAATCAAAATGAAAAACGGAGACATTTTTTTTTGCAAAACCAGCTATCCTTCTGCACGTGGGCATGTCCAAAATGGTTGAAGTCTTCTAGTCCGGCATGCTATTATTCTAATGCGATTTCAAAAAACTTCCATTTTTTTTTTATAAATTTTACTTATAAGTGAAGTCGTATTCAGGCATTGAGAATTTGGAAAGTGAACAAGCCTTTTTAGAATACAACTTCAAAAGAAAATATTTTTTTTTATTTCAAATGCGAGTTTCAAGTGCAATTCAAATTATTTCAAACGTGATTTGACAAATCACGAAGTTTTTCGAACTCAGATTTGTCAAATCTAAAATCACAATCTCAGAAACCTATTTGCAAACCACCCTATGTGTAGAAATTTTTTTTTTCCATCACATTTTTAGAATTTCCTCTTTAAAAGGATTCTTCTACTTTGTCCCCTGGGGACACAGGGTGTATTCAAGGATAAGAGATTGATTCATACTTAATTTTGTCGACAAATGACCAAATGTTAACTGCCGAATAATATTCAGGAATGCATGATAATGCTAACAATATCTAGTGGGTGTACTTCCTCTTTTTTTGTGTGCTTATCAGATGCTTCTAGAGTACAAGATGATTATGGATCTAGTTTCTTGCTCGATGACTTATTCTTCCCAAATAATACGCTCGCCTCTCCTAGTCAACTATATTCAGCTTCTTTCATAGCATCTGTAGGAATATAAACCAAGCTAATATTGTTTCATTAATATGTGGGTCCCGATGGAATTTGTTTCCAAGTTGTACTGTAGTAGTACTGAGTCGTAGGGTATTGGCCTTGGGCACATATATATATCAATAGAAGAGATCAGGAGTTTTAGGGCCGTCATTGTCTGTTCTGGAGCATCCTCCATTGACTGATATAAAATTTTCCTTTGCCTCTTAATTTATCTTCGTGAGTTACCTGTGGGTTTATGCTAGATAATTATTTTGGGTCCTACAGAGTGGTATCAGAGCTACGGTTGATTGAGTTATGGCAAACCCTAACTCCAATATTGTTTGTGCTGTTCACAAATTGAAAACAAGGGCAGAGTTCAATTTTTGGCAGAGACAGATGAAAATACATCTCCAGGCATGTATGTTGCATAGATATATTGAAACTCCACTTGCTCAGGATGCTAGTGAAGAGGAAAAGGCAAGAGATAGTTTGGCGTTGTCACAAATTCATCAGGCAGTTGATATGTCAATTTTTGGAAAAATTTCTATGGCTGACACGGCAAAGGAGGCTTGGGATATTTTGGAAAAAACGTATAAAGGCATTGACAGAGTTCAACAGAATAATTTGATGATGTTGAAGAGGAAGTTTGAACTTATGACTATGGAGAAGTCAGAATCTATTGAATCTTATTTTTCTCGCTTGTCGATATTAAAACGAGATGGCACTCAATCAGTATCAACTTTCTGCCAAAACATTTGTTGAGAAAGTCCTTTATACTACCCATGAAATTTGATCATGTGGTAGCTGTAATTGAGACGAAAAATTTGGATAATTTGAGTATTGAAGAGTTACATGGATCATTAATTCTACATGAGCGAGAATTAATGAGAAATTGGATGACACTAGAAGGATCAGTTGAAAAGCGTTGACGCAGTTAAATTTGAGAGGCAATAATGAATTTAGAGAGCAAGGTGAATCCAGTCAGAGAAATAGAGGTAGCTACAACAACAAAGGTGGTGGTGGCTACAACAATAGAAGGAGGCGATCAAACCGGACGGTAGAGGTAACAATTTTAATTTTAGAGGTGGTCTGGTAGAGGCGAGAGGTGGTAATTTTAGAAGAGAAAATAATTTTCAAAATAATTTTGGTCGAAAATTATTTGCTATAATTAATGGAAGATCTGGTCATAAACGGTTTGAATGTAGATTTGGAGAAAATGCAAATAGAAATTTTCAGGCTAATGTTGTTGACAATCGTTCAAGATAATAGTCAAAAATGAGACTTTATTATTGGCACATGTCACGGTTGATATGGTTGATAAGAATAAATGGTACTTGGATACAGGGTGTAGTAATCACATGTCTGGCAAGAAAGAATTATTTGTGGAACTTGATGAATCTGTCCATGGTGAAGTTAAGTTTGGAAATAACACTGTTTTACCAGTGCATGGCAAGGGAAAAATCCCCATTAGCCTGAAAAATGGGTCTACTGATTTTATTTCTGATGTTTTCTATGTTCTGGATTGCATCATAACTTGTTGAGTTTGGGCGGTTAATGCGAGAAAAATATGACATTATCGGGGATGGTACTTGCACTATTTTTGATAAAAATATTGGAATGATTGCAAAGGTGTCAATGACTTCAAATCGCTTATTTCCGTTGAATTTGGATGCTGAAAATTTTTCTTGTCGGAATACAGTAATAGATGACAATAATTGGCTGTGGCATATGCGATTTGGTCATTTAAAATTTGATAGTTTGAATTTTTTGGCTCATAAAAGAATGGTTGGTGGGTTGCGATATCGAAAACTGAGAATATGTGACATGTGTGTCTTGGGAAAGCAACACAGGGATGCTTTTCAAACAGGTAAATCTTGGAGGGCCAAAAGTCCTTTGGAAATTATTCATTCTGATTTATGCATTGTGGAGGTTCCTTCTAATGGTGGTTGTAGGTATTTTATTACCTTTATTGATGATTTTAGTAGAAAAGCACTGGTTTATTTTTTGAAACAAAAATCTGATGCCTGTGATACTTTCAAGATTTTCAAGAATTTTGTTGAGAAACAAAGTGGCTGTCAGATTAAAAGTTTGAGAACAGACAGGGGTCAGGAATATTTGGTATGTGATGATTTTCTTGAGAAAAATGGTATTTTGCATCGGTTGATCATGATATACTCCACGCAAAATGGAGTGGCGAGAGGAAGAATAGGACAAGAATGGATATGGTGAGATGTATGTTGAAATTAAAAATATGCCAAAGTCCTTTTAGGCTCTGCAATTTATTTGTTGAGCAGTGTCCTACTAGAAGTCTTCCTGGTAAAACCCCTGAAGAAGTTTGGAGTGGTAGAAAACCATTTGTTGGCCATCTCAAAGTATTTGGATGTCTTGCTTATTCTCATGTCCCTGATCAGTTAAGGAAGAAACTTGATGATAAAGGGGAGAAATGTGTTTTTATTGGCTACAGTGAAGTTTCCCGGGCATACAGATTGTATAATCCTGTGACGCAGAAGGTGATAGTAAGTAGAGATGTGACATTTGATGAAAGAGGAGTTTGGGATTGGTCTTCTGAAAATTCCAAAACAGATGAAGTGATTTTAAATTATCAAAAAGATGAGACTAATGATGATGTTCAGCCATCACCAATTGCTCAGAGTCCACAGTCGACTTAACTGGGCGTCCACGGCCAACGGCATATACTCGCTTACGTGATTATGTAATTACTCGATGATGTTCCTTCGATGAAGATATTGTTAATTTTGCTTTGTTTGCAGATTGTGATCCAGTGATGTATGAGGAAGCAGCCCGTGATGATCGTTGGGTGAAGGCAATGGATGAAGAAATTCATGCTATTGAGAAAAATGACATCGCGGGAGCTTACTTCTCTTCCAATTGGTAAAAAAGCCATTGGAGTGAAGTGGGTCTACAAGACAAAGTGTAAACCAAATGGAGAAGTGGATAGATACAAGGCGAGATTAGTGGTGAAGGGATAAACCCGGATTGACTACTTTGAGGTATTTGCGTCTGTTGCTAGACTTGATACAGTCCGGATGATAATTTCTCTAGCTGCCCAAAATAATTGGAGAATTTATCAAATGGATGTCAAGTCAGCTTTCCTGAATAGCATTCTCAATGAGGAAGTATAATGGAGCGTACTGCAGATATGTCGTAAGAGGTTATGAAAATAAGGTGTATAGATTGAAGAGAGCCTTGTATGGATTGAAACAAGCACCGAGGGCATGGTATACAAGAATTGACTCTTATTTTTTGGCCCGTGGTTTTCAGAGGTGTCCCTATGAGCACACATTATATGTTAAATTTTCTACCTGTGGTGACATTCTTATTGTGTGCTTGTACGTAGATGATTTAATTTTTACAGGAAATAATTCAGATATGGTTGCAGAGTTTAGGGAGGCTATGATTCAGCAATTTGAGATGACAGATTTGGGTCTCATGTCATATTTCCTGGGAATTGAAGTTTTTCAGTTTGATCGTGGGATTTTTATATCTCAAAAGAAATATGCAGGAGATATTTTGAAAAAATTCAAGATGGATGCAGCAAAGCCAATTATGACGCCAGTTGAAGAAAAATTGAGGTTGACGAAGGAAGGTGATGGTGGTTATGTGAATCCCACCTATTTCAAAAGTTTGGTAGGAAGTTTGAGATATTTAACGTCTACAAGGCCAGATATCAATTTTGCTGTTGGGTTGGTTAGCAGATTTATGGAAAATCCACGTCAGTCACATTTGCAAGCGGTTAAGAGGATTTTGAGGTACATTGGAGGCACTCAAAGTGATGGTATTTTTTATTCAAGAAATGATCCAGTTGAACTTTTTGGCTACACAGACAGTGATTGGGCTGGTGATACAATTGAGAGGAAGAGTACTTCAGGATATGCATTTTTCATTGGTTCAGGAGTGTTTTCCTGGAGTTCAAAGAAACAGCAAGTGATAGCTTTGTCTACGGCAGAGGCGGAGTATATTGCAGCAGCAAATAGTGCAACTCAAGTTTTATGGTTGCGTCGCATACTTGGTGTCCTGCAACACAAGCAAGTTGGTCCTACGACAATTTATTGTGACAAGAACCGCCATTGAATTGTCCAAGAATCCTGTACGTAGCAAGCACATTGACATCAAATATCACTTTATACGTGAGTTGGTTCGTGAGAAGGTGATTGAGGTAGATTATTGCCGGACTGAAGATCAAATAGCAGACATTTTCACCAAAGCTTTGAAGATGGAGACATTTGTCAAGTTGAAGAAGATGTTGGGCATGTCCAAGTTTGAGGAGCTTGGTTTAAGGGAGGCATTGTAGGAATATAAACCAAGCTAATATTGTTTCATTAATATGTGGGTCCCGATGGAATTTGTTTCCAAGTTATACTGTAGTAGTACTGAGTCGTAGGGTATTGGCCTTGGGCACATATATATATCAATAGAAGAGATCAGGAGTTTTAAGGCTGTCATTGTCTGTTTTGGAGCATCCTCCATTGACTGATATAAAATTTTCCTTTGCCTCTTAATTTATCTTCGTGAGTTACCTGTGGGTTTATGCTAGATAATTATTTTGGGTCCTACAGCATCTCGTGCTAGGCCACTCCTCTATTTCCCTTATCACATAAACACCTCTTTGCAATGACTCAACCACAAAAACCACTTAAGCCAATAAGCAATTCACTAGTAATTAAATATATCAATAATGCACCATATCCCAAGCTGACGAATATAGCAAAAAATCAAGAAGTAAGTGCTCAAGTTGGAAATACTTTCAACTCCATAACAATGAAGCCATTTGTAAACCAAAAGCACTAACAGTGTAAAAGGAATAGAGATCAAAGGCACAATGAAACCTAGAGTAATCTCTGTGGAAATGATGGGAAAATTTGAGTTAAAAAAATGGACTTTAAAGCTTCAATGAGGCTGAGAGGTTCTACCCGGCATCTGCTGTATGAAATAGTGGCAATAGCACACAGGGACAATAGGCTAACAAGGATTGCATCGTGGAGAGTGAAGAGAAGGTACTGGGTTGGATTGTTGGTGAGTTTGTGGAGTTGGGAAATTGAGAGAAAATTGTTGTTTGGATAGTTGGATAGATGATGAGGCAGAGATAGAGAGAGGAAAAACAACGAGGATGGTCAAGGCCAGGAAATTATGTGGATCGGATCTGATTATGCTTCTTGACTTAATTAGAGAGGATTTTGCAGAGGCTAATGATTTCAGAAGAAGCCATGGAGAGGATGTAAGACCAGAGCTGGGACAAAATCACAGCCAAGAAACATAGTGATATACAAGCAGTGAAATTGGAGTAACTGCTACGTTGAGATAGAATTTGAGGTGTCTGTATACACTGAATAGTAGCAATTTTTGACGCTAGAGAAATGTAAGCTGTAGTTTTTTCTATTCTTTAGCCTGCAATCACCATGCTTTCATGTTCTGAGATTTTGAGATTATGTTGGATAGAATTAGTTTTATTTTATTTGATATAAATAAGCATGTAAAGATTCAGAGGCAATTAGTTTTATTTGATTAGTTTGATTCTTGCGCTCTCTTACTTTCATTATTTTAAAAAAAAAAAAATTGTCTAACCTTCTACCACTCTGCTCCTTGTGAGTAGAAAAAAGAATTGAATTTGATCGGGAAGAGAGGCATGAGTAGTGTTTGTTGTGTGTTTGAATTACTGGAGAGTGAAAGAACTTTAGTGTTTTTTTGAGTGTGCACTGTGTAGTGACAGTCGAAGGGTGGGTGACGAAGAATGTGAATAGTGAGGGAAGTTTGGGGTGTTTTGATAATTTTGTCATAGTTTAGATAATGATATTTGACAAATATAGTTTTGAGGAAAACTAAGTTCTATAACCCATGTAGGCCACATTTGTTACCTTGGAAGCCTAAAATACTCTCATTTGTAAGTGGAAAAATGGATAATTGATTTGATAATTGGTTTTCATAAAACTGATAGTGGATGAAATACATTGAATCCATTTAAAAACATCTAACAAAGGACAAATTACATATTACCCCTATAGTTTTGTATAGTGCTAGATGACATTTCTAAGGTTTCAAAATAATCATATAATTCCCTTATGGTTTTACATAAAGTAAAAAGTGGATGGAATACACAATGGTTATTATATATACTAGATGCGCTCTAGAAAGTGCGTGTAATGAAATCATAATATCCACTTAATCCTCATATAGTTTGCATAAATACTCACTTTATTACCTCCTGTAGTTTTTGTGTTTTTTTCTCATATAATCCTCCTGTGATTTTATACAATGTGATTAAAACATCATTTGGTTTAGCATTTACGTAAGAGCATAATTGGTATTTTAACAAATAACATCACGTAAGGTATTTTCTACTAAGTTTTCACTTTACATAAAACTATAAGGATTGAAGTGGACATTTTGAAATATTAGGGAGTGTCACGTGGTAACAAATAAAATCACAAGGAAGTTATTTATCATTTGCCCTTTAATAAATGGATCTAAATGGATAAATTTTAATGGACAACATGAAAAACCAATTTATCCATTTACAATCCATGCTAAGTAAGTCTTTTTTTTTTTTTTCCTTGGCTAAGTAAGCCTTCCTCCAACTCCTACCCAACACAAAGTAGATTAGATTTAAGTATAATATTGACAAATGCATCTTTCGTGAAATTCAGTACTGTTGACTAATTTTAATTAGTACTTTTTTTGTGATTTCCAATTAAAGATAATTATTTTATCAACAAATCTTCTATTCCTGAGGAAAACAACAATTCATAACTCTCTAATTTGACCTGTTACTTGATAAAGATTGTTCAATTCATTGGTTTCCATAAGACCAAACCATCGCCTCTCACAAATCAAATCTGACTCCTTCAATGGGTGACAGAGTTTTCTAAATATTTTTCAAACACTGAAATATATAGAAATTTTTGTAAAATTTCTATAGTCAATTACAGTAAAGTTTTAGACAAATTCCCAAAAAACATACCGTCCAAATCGACCCTATGTATTAAATGAGCTTAGCCTTGTCTAGTAGTTGTTATCATGTACCATTGAGTTATAGAAATGTCATTTCATCTTTCTCCTATAATTAAGTTGCTAATTAAGTATCCTTCAAGCTATTTAGTAATGATCCAAATCTCAACCTCTCATTAATTCTTGCAGCTGACAACTTTGGGGAAAAGACTCATAATTCCCAAATAAAAAAAATTGTGAACTAATTCCTAGCACTAGTTTTAGTTGATGTAAATGAGCATGTAAAGATTTGAAGGTAATTAATGAAAAACTTTTAGTTTTTTCCCCAATAGAAAATGTGTGAACTACTAATTGGTATCACAAGGCTAATTGACCCCAATTGAATTGACAACAAAATTTTCCAAAAAGATCGAAAAGAATTAAGTTGCCCAACTTGCCTTAAGCTTGGTACAGTACAAACCTATCGATCGTTTGCTAGAATGAGTGTTAAAACAATTTATAAATGATCTTCAAAAATTCCAACACATCAAGCTATAGATTAATGCCAAAATAATCCTTGCAGACAGCTCTTGGCTAAGAAGTCCACAAAGAAGACGTTCAGAATTTTTTTCACTTATCTCAAAAATAAGAAACACTGATATAAGCAAAGCAGAAGAAAAAAAAGTAATCTTTCTCATTCGAAATCTAGTAATTCTTTCACAGTATACTTTCAACATAGTAGATAAAGACGTCTATCTATATGAGTTTTTATCTTTATGAAAGTAAATGTCCATTGTTCATTTGATGTTTGTATAACAATAATCCCGATTAGGAAAGTTCGTTTATCCTTTCTGGAGAACCAAAATCCTAGAAAAGTTTACTTCTTTGACAAAGAAATCCATTAAACGAATTATTTGGTTATACTGACAGCAAAAAGAATTAAAATAGTGACTGCAAAAGTGGAGCCTTTTAATCAATTGTAGCAGACACAATAAGTTGCATCAAAAGTAATTGTTTTGAAATCCAATCTCTTGGTTAATTTTTTTATCAGGGCTGAGTGATAATCTTATGTAATCACAAATAATTGTATAACCAAGTTTATTTCTTGATAAAATTATACCAATGTTTTGATAAAATTAAACCAATGTTTCAACACCACAAGCATATGATTCAACCACATTTCTTGTAATGCCATAAGTTGGTATGATGCAATGTGGACAATGTCTTGATGTATCTTAAAATAAGTTTTTATTTGCAATCAGCAGTTCACATTGGACAAGTCAATATTGCATAATTTCCTTCAACAATAATGAATATTCTTATAGACTGGCTTTTTATTGCTTGATGACCTATTCTTTCCAAAATACAAGATGCCCCACAAGTTTGACTAACAATTTCCAAAGAACCCACAAACAGGAAAGAATGATCAAATGCTACACAGTTTCTTTTCCAAAAGACAAAAACATTGACAAAGAAGTAATGAAAGTTGGCTCATAAAGAGCCTACAACTTCTCACTTGAGCAGAGGACAATTTTTGGTGTTCTCAAGTGGCAGTCCTTCATGCAAGTCCCTGCAATAAACATACAGAACCACATTTGCAACATAACTCCCAAGGAGAATGAAACTCTGACAAATCGAAGCCAATATCACATACAAGAAAAACCCCCACCCCCGCCAGGCACTTGAACACCAGTATAGCCCTGCACCTACAAGTCCAAAATATATGAGCATTGACAAGGCCACTCCTCTGTTTCCCTTGATCAAAAAAACACTTCTCTGCAGTGGCTTATAGCCCCATTTGGACTCAACCACAACAACCACATAAGCCAATATCCAATTCACTACTAAATAGAATAGCAGCACAACAAACAACGAGGTCATCACGAGAACAAAAATCAAGAAGTAAGAGTTCAAACTGGAAATATTCTCAACTCCAGAAAAATAAAGCCATTTATAAACCAAAAGCACCAAAACCATAAAAGGGATAAATATCATAGCAAAAATGAGGTCTAAAACAATGATTGTCGAAGTGAGGGGCAAAAAGGAGTTATAAATGGACTTTATAGATTCAACGAGGCTGAGAGGTTCTTTATAAATTGCTCGGTATGTGCTGTATGAAATACTGGCAACAGCGCATAAGGAGAATAGGGTGACAAGGATTGTATAGAGGAGAGTGATGAGGAGGTACTGGATTGGATTGTAGGTAAAGTATGTGGAGTTGGATTCAGAGTGTGTAAAAAAGGTTGATTGGATAGTTGTATAGATGATGCTGCAGAGACAAAGAGGGAAAACAAAGAGGATCGTGAGTACATAGAAATGATGTGGATGCTCTCTGATTATGCTTCCTGACTCGGAGAGAATTTTGCAGAGGCTAATGGTTTTAGAAGAAGAAGCCATGGTGGATGAGACTAGAGCTGGGAGAAAATCAGAACCAATAAATACAACAATATAAAAGCACTGAAATTTGAGTCAATGCTACGTTGAGGTAGATTTGTTAGGTTTGTGAATACAGTGATTAGTAATTTTTTTAAGACTTGGAAGATGGAATTTCTGATATAATAAGCAATCAATTTGAACAAAGAAACTTATGGTTGCCGACCAAGCACGGGTTTCTCATTAATTATTTCTGGATGAAGACGAGATGTAGGCCAATTGTTTGATAGCTTCAAATTTTCATCCCTGGTGAGTCTACTGCATGAATTACAAATTAATGCATTTCCCACTTTCTAATATGACAATTTCTTCTGCAAAAAATTGTCAGTTGTACCGCTAAAAGTAGACTTCTTTTTTTCAACTAATTATACTCCTAATCAATAATCAAAGAAATTATGTTTGCAATAACATCAAAAGGCAACCATTTAGGAATCCAGTAGTCTCTTGGTTAATTTCGTTCAGGAGTCAGGACTTATATATGATTTTTAACAGTTGTTTCACTGAGTTTTTCTTGATAAATCAAGCACAATTATCTGATGCAACCAGCATGTTAAATGCTATAAGGTGGACTAGAAAGGGGAGTACAGCGTTTTTGGCTACTTTAAGATGTGCTTTTTTTATTCGTAGTCAGCAGTTCATACTTGGACAATTCAAGATTGACCGACTCCTCAACAGTCAACAATAAGAAGGTTCCTAATGTTGAATGGCCTTTTGAACTTTGAATGGATTTTATTGCTTGATGACCTTTTTCTCCCATATAAACACTCATACACATCACAAAAGATGTCTCAAAACTTTGGCTGATATTTCCATCAACAATTTCCAAATTAAAAAACGGTAAATTACATATAAATCCCTTATGATATTGCATAATGTTAGACAACCTTCTCCTAAGATTTCAAAATAGTCACATAACCTTACTGTGGTTTTATATTAAGTGGAGATTGAACTGAATACATAATCAGTTACAGACTAGACCACATGCGCTTTAAATTTATATATCATGAAATCATAATGTCCACTTCATCCCCTATTATTTGCATAAATATGTATTTTACTCCCCTGTGATTTTTGCATTTATTTATGTTATCTGATTTACCCCAATTCCACCAATAAGTATTAAGTAGCATATAAACACCAGAAAAACCCTGCAAATGTATGTATAATATATAACAGCATTGACAAGGCCACTCCTCTGCTTCCCGTATTCAAATAAGCACTTCTCTTCAATGCCTCATAACTCCATTTGGACCCGACCACAGCAACCACATAGGCCAGCGTCCAGTTCACTTGAAAATATGTCACCAACACAATATACACCAAGCTGATGAATACAAGAAAAATCGAGAAGTAAGCGTTCAAGTTGGAAATATCTTCAACTCCATAAGAGTGAAGCCATTTGTAAACCAAAATTGCCAAAATAAAAGAAGGAATAGATATCAAAGTCACAATGGAACCTACAATGAGCTGTGTGTAAATGATGGGCCAATTAGAGTAAAAAAATTGACTTTTTAGATTCAATGAAAACAAGAGGTTCAGCAGAGAGTGCACAGTAAAAGCTGTATGAAATAATGGCAACAGCAGATAAGGAGAAAAGGCTGATAGAGATTGTATGGAGAAGATTGGAAAGAAAGTACAGGTCTGGATTTTCAGTGAAATGTGTGAAGTTGCAAAGAGACTGAGAGAAAAACGTTGTTTGGATAGTTGGATTGATGATGTGGCAGAGAGAAAGAGGAAAACAAAAGAGAACTGCGAGGGCCTGGAAGTGATTTAGTTTGGCTCTGATTATGTTTCTTGACTCACAGAGAATATTGCGGAGGCTAATGGTTTCAGAAAAAGAAGCCATGGAAGATTAGATCAGAACTGGAGAAAATCACAGCCAAGAAACGGAATAAATTACAAAGCAATAAAATTTGAGTTTACTGCTACATTTAGAAAGATTTGTCAATGTTTCTGTATACAGTGATTAGTAATATTCAACACTTGACTAAAGATGCTGGTTTCCCACCAAGCAGGTCTTCTCATTTGTGGAAGAAAATGAGATGTAGGCCCAATTAGTTGATAGCTTCAACTTTTCCTATCTGAAAAGTGTACTGAGTCAATAACAAATTGATGCATTTCCCACTTTCTAATTTGACAATTTCTTCAGTGCTTGCTACGATAATTGGAGCACATAAAAGCCACAATAATACGTCCAGCCACGCCATTAGAATAAGTTGTCAGCAGGCAGAGTCAACTGTAGGAAGTTTCTTTGAAAAGATCGAATAGCTTTTTTCATATTCCCTCCATAATATTGCAGTTGATGTTCAGTGCTGAAAAATTTTCTATTATATGTTTGAGAGTTCTCCCACCTTTTTTTCACTGCATCAACGAAAAGTAAGCAGTATTGAACAACTAAATGTGGCCTAGTTGATAAGACGCTTCATTTGTAGTCGACAAGTCACGGGTTTAAGTCATCAAAAGGATAAACAAGGAACCATTGTTGATCCTCTTTTAAAAAAAATGTAAGCAATGGAAAAATGACACACTCATGTTTGTGTGCATGCATTTAGAATTCGAGCTACCAGCCATGTTTAATGTGATAGGTGTAGTTAAATGAAATTAGGATTGGCTGAAGATTATGCACTGATTATCCTCAACAGCCGTACTATTCAAATCCTAAAATCGACCAGAATGCGAAAGTCCGGATTTTACGATAGTTCTGTCATCACCGTATTATGCAGGATAAGCAGAGTCTCTAAGCTATGAGAATCACTTTGGAAGGAATGATGATACCAAATAGTAGCACAACTACGGAATAACTGCAGGATTAGTGCTCCAAGTTTCTTGATATCCTACAAAAGCTGATGGATCCATCAATGCGTGAAGAGTGAAATAGCATCTTTAGAGCTTTGTTCAATATTAGTATGGTTTCATCAATCCTATGCCTTGTAACAGATGGGTGTAGCATATGGGTCAAGTTTTTAATTGTCTAGAAAAGTTCAAATTTTGAAGGTAAAAGTTACGTTTGAGGTGAATGCCAATATTGAATATTATGATAGGTCCACCCTCTTTTTGATGTGCCTATTATGTATTCTTAGAGTACTGAATAGAGGGAGAAAAAACCATCAATTTGTACACTTATCATATGTCCTAGAGTACAGAATAGAAAAAACTTATTAGTGTATGCCTTTTCTTATTGTGGAAAAGTTTGGGACAAGCACACAGAAACAAGAGCATCCACCACAAAATTTTGATCTGAGTGCCACGTCTAAATTGTTTTCCGCTCTTGCGTTCTTAATTTGAACTTTTGAGAGACAAGAATACAGAGAAGGATAGAACAACCCATGCTATTACTAGCACTTGTCTTACTAAGGAGGATGAGGGGTTTTAAAAGAAGAAAAGCAAAGACGACTTAGACGAATTCAAGCCAGAAAGACTCCCCCAATCAGAAAGAAAACAATCAACCACAGTGCTGAATTGGATAGGCTTTTGAATAGTTCAGGTCGACTGCAACAGGTTTCTGATTGTGCCTTCTTTTTAACATTGAAAGAATCAAAAACTGAAATTTCCAATAAGACTCAACGTATACAACTTCGATTAGCAGCAAAATGATTTTTAAAGCTCTAGTCAAGCACAAACTGAATGGAAATTCAATTTGCAAATTTCTCGAACTCCGAAACGTGTGTTTACTCGTATGACATAGCTGCTGAATGTTTCACCAGTGGATTAAGCATGATAGGCTTGATCTTACACTATCAACCAACTATACAATGTTTAACATCTGGACTGATGAAGGCACATCCAAAGCAGACGTCGGAGATGGTATTAAAAATTAGCACCTTCAGCACTTGTTCAACACCAGGGTTTTCATAAATGAAATAACATTCCGAGCAAGCTTCTCATCTGCTGCTGACCATGTGCAGCAAAAATGAACTGCTTCATATGTATAATCAGGACTATCATTCATCCTGTGAGGACATTTTTCTTTGGAACAGAAGGAGACAGTAAATGATTCAATTTGAAGATTCTGGTCTGATTCCTGGATGGTTGCTTCAGAAAAATTTTCACTAAGCTTCAGAAATAGTTGGTGCAGACAAGGCATAGACTCTTGTGACACAGGAATCAGTTGTTCTTGCCCATCCATTTTGGTGATTCGCACTGGAAAACAAAGGGCAAACTGGACATCGTGAGTTTCCAATCCTGATATGTTCACAAGCTCCTTCAGGTGTACAATCTTTGGGTTCTGGTGTTTCCCCATAGTTAGTATGCCTTCAGCTATTCTGTCATCACATACCCGTAGCACAGGCTTAGAGATCATATCCATATCGTCTGTAATAAGATTTCCTCTTGATCTTTCTGTTACAAACTTGAAGTTTGGACTCCATGTACTTTTAAGGAAGGCGCTTGATGCATCAGCTTTCACATAGTGAGTAGAAGGGATGCTCACAGTCTCGTTATTTGCAGGAACATAGCATTGCATATCAAAGTCAGATTCAATTTTACCTTTGAGGGATTCCATCTTTGGCTTTTCACCATGTACAAGAATCACATGCTTTGGTGACAGAAATTTGAGGAGATCCATAATTCCCTTGGCATCAGTATGAGGACTGAAAGACAACTGATGAATCTGGAAATTGCAGCAAAGACACTGGTCATCTTATATACAGCCATTGCTTTATCTATACAATATTAACAAAGAAACATCTCATGCTAAAACATTCATGCTCCTTTAAAAACTTGAGCACTGGGTTTCTATCATTTGATTCATTAAATTTCTAATGCATGTGAGATGTTATTGATACGTTGTGCTGTTCATGGGTTATAAACAATAACCAAAATATTTTCAACAGAGCTCAATGCAACTATTGGACAAAGAAGCTCATTCCTTGGCTGGCTGTCCCTAAATTTATGGATGAAGTTCGGCAAAGAAAATCACCATTAATATTTTCTAAAGTATTTTCAGTCAAAGGATAATCAGGAGTCAAACTTTGGAATGACCGGAATAGTTGGTGGCCAAGACACGGGGACCAACATAAAGCAACAAGGTTACAAACAATTTCATATTTAGATGTTTGAGAAGCGCCAAGTTTATTTCGCAAAGATAATAACTTGCTAAATCAATGACCAGTTATGTCTGATTATTCCAAGTTTGAGTCTTTTGCTCCTTGGAACATAGATAATTAAGAAATATAAACTTCACCCTTACATTTCACAGACAATGGAGCATGAAATCACACAAATGCATTCAGATTTAATAAACTTCTAAGAAAACTCATAATGGAGTGTAGCAGATTGAGCATAATTGACATCAAAATGAAAATAACTTATCTATTTAAAATCAGTAATCAATCTTGGCAAAAAAGTATCCACTCGTTCCAGTATTGAAAGAGAACCTTGTAATAAATATGCTATCAAAGAAGCACAAGCATCAAAAAGGGGATAATAACCTGGCATCGCACATCAATTTGGGTGCTCTGATCTATATTAACTTGGGTTGGTGTTTTAGCTGACATCAACCGGTGTCCAACTGTCCCAGCCACACAATACCTGGTGACAAACCAGCAAAAGAAAATGTAATACAATGGTTCTTGCAAAATAAAAGCACCACATATGCTGGGTATGATTAAGTTGAGACATTGTATCTCTTTAAGCATCACTTTTAGCAAGTAAAAGTATTGTCAACATGTATTAAAGAAATCAATCACCTCCCAGGCCACTCTCTCCTCTCTGTCCATCCTTGTACTTGCATGTGTTTGTAATCTCAAAAAATACTGTGGAATTATTAAGACCAAAAATAAATAAAGAAAGGGAAGGGGCAATTGGTTGTTCAAAATTGACTTCAAGTAACTAATTCTATTCTTCTAGAATGTTGCATGAAATATCTTAAATATTTATACTACACAACATTTCTTTGCGCTTTGCCCTCCACTTTGCTAAACTGAAAAAATCTTAGCTCCTCAAATTATGCCAGAGTTCAAGTCAGAGTGCAAATGCTACTCTTTGAAATTTGTCTTTGCAAAATGCAACATCAGTTAAGCAAGAAAAAGCTAATGGTGCTTTAAGATAGCTTGAGAATAGTACAGGACAGATTTCTTAAGTCAATCCATTGCATTTTGATGCAAAAAATGAAAAAACACAGAACTCAATAAAAGTGATTTAAAAGGTTAAATGGATAGAGATTAGAAAGACGACTGCTCTTAATCGAGGATTTAAAAAAAAAAAAAAGAACATTTGCTCACTCTACGAGAGCTCTCTAAGTTGTGAAACTTATTCTTATAATCATTTATGCAGCCTTTCCAATCATTTAAAATAGCAACAAGCAGCTGTGTATTAGTTTTGATATAGGGGAAAACAGAGCATACCCTGGCAATGTGATGAGATTCCCTTCATGTGGAGCCCATTGCTTGAAAACTTCAAGTGAAAATCCACCACTTATCATTCCCGGAGTAGCAAAGAGGACACAAGGCCCGGGAGCATTTATCAAGGAGCGCTCAAACTTGCAGACTGTAACATCCAAATTCAAGAAAATAATCAAAACCTTCAGTCAAAATCAATGCTTACATGATATAATAGTGCAGTGCAATCAATATGGGCAAAACTTGGAGAGCTAAAAATAATTACAAAAATTGAATTGATTGAGCATCAATGTTTAGAGACTATGCAACCGGAAGTCCTCCTTTACTGGACAAATACACGTCGGAAGCATGAAACAGGAGTAATCAGAATGGCTCAGCAAGCTAAATTTCTTCTAAGATAATAAAATTGTAGAACAATTGAAAGTTATGTTGACCATATTTCTTTGATATAAAATAAAAGCTTATCTATTAAATCAACCTGAATTATTTCCTGAGGGTTATTACTAATCCAAATGAAACCCTACACCTTTTACATATCAAACTACAACCAAACCCTTTATTAATAAATGTGACATCACAAACACGACTAAATTTATAGATATGAGCATAAAATCATATACAGCAAAGCATTATCATTTACGGTCTAAGTCTTGGAAATGAAGAGATGGACCATTATTCCACTTCCCCAAAATTGAAGTCTAGAAAAGACTAGATAGAAAGATTCACTGCCTAAAAACTGTTCAAAAATAATAATTTTCTCTTTCCAAAATGAATCACAAGCTTTAGTGGCAGTACCATTTTTAAAATTGAAAGGATTGCGTGTAGCATATGAATCTTTCACCTTTTGGCTTGTCCAATTGATCAGTGTTTTATAGTATACATTGGCTTGAATAGTCAAACCTGAAAATAAACATTCCTTGTAATCAGAAAAAGATAGGGGTGGAGGGATACCATAAAAGATGATTTGTTAGCCACAAATATTAACTACAAAGATGCGCACCCAAACAAATTGACAAGGTATAATTTATACAGTGATTTATCTCTCTTCCTGAGGAAAATACTTCATTAAGGAAAACCTCTTACATGCAATTGCTATTACACAATCAAAGTAAAAAGTAGAAATAAATAAATGGCTTGTACACTAGCTTCCTAAGACAATTACTATTAGGTTGCTGATCTCAAAAACTGCAATGCTAGCAAGGGAAATTGCACAAGGAGGAAAAAGATCATAGACAACAGAGACTAGCATTGTCTCGCTGGCTGTTTCATTTTGCTAGAAAACCTGGCAAATGATTGAGCTCTGAAGGAGGAATTCCTAATTAGAAGCAGCAACTTACAAACATCTTCAACTTCAACTTGAAGTAGAGCAACTAACTCGAAGTGCCCAGGTCTTAACGTGAAAAGCTAGAAAACTATTCCATTATGAGAATTTCATGTTCAATTAAGTTGGACAAAGAACGAAAACATCACATGCAACTAATAAATATCACAATAGTTTTAGCATCCTTGGAGGCATTGTGGAAATCTTATGTCTTGTTATATTAAATTCGAAAGTACACATGTGACACAAGCACACACATAATATACTGATACATCTATGTCAATATTCACCTTCCTTTTGTTATGTCTTTCTCCTAGCTCCTTTTTCATAACACTAAATATAACTGGAAGTAATCCTATCAGCTGTTGACATGGAAGAAAGATAAGAACCCCCTACACCCTTGGATAATATCAACAAGAACATCTGTAAATAAGCAAACCAACCATATTTGTGCCATTGTGTGACACAGATTGTAAAACTTCTAAATCATCTCATCCAGAAATTCGACAAAATTAGCTGCTACTAATTTCTGCGTGTTGACTAGTATATGGATGATGGTGAGCATGAAGAATGTCAATTTGAACACTTTCCTGTTCAACGAAGCACAACGTAAAAAAGATCAATAACAGCCAGAAATTAACATACTCCAATGCCCCACTTAGCCTGTTACTAGATAAATATGTGTTATAATCGCTAGTTATTTTGTTCTATTCTCAAGTTCATGCATGCGTTTATGGATGATATCTAGAGGATATCAATTCATCTTTTTAACATTTGAAACTATATTTTTCAAAGTTGGAAAAGATATTGGTATTTCAAATAACTAATTTAAATATCAAATCATTGAGCATAACTCCGCACTTCTAGTTTCCTACTTTTGCTCACTGGAGAGTAAAATGGAGAAATATACCACAATACATGAACATAGTCAAATTTACCATTTTTTTACTAACAGATTGTGCTTTGTTCTATTTACCCAAACATGTAGGTAGCATAGCACAGCTTTTGTCTATTTTTTTAATTTTTTTTTCTTCTTTCCTTTTTTCCTCTCCCTGCACATACTACCAGCTTTGGCATGGCATCTCTTCCTTCATCCACAAGCAAAATCTTTGAGGTCAGGAAAAAGTCACAACCAATTAGTGCTCCTAAGATCATGAGATTGTATTAGTCTCAAAGTTTCCAAGATTTTTAAATCAAAAGAAGTCTAAATTGAAACTAGAAATTCAAAATGTTAGAATGTTCATCATCTTGTGTGATTCAAGAATGGGTAAAGTCTAGGTTTTTGTAGTCAAAATCAATCCCAATCTCATCGTCACACATTGGTTGCCAATTGATGCTTCTAAATAGTAATCTCTTCCTTATTGATTTGGTGAACCAGAAAAAGAAGCAGATTATGATGTAAGGAGAAGATGAGCAAGGAAGGAAGTCAAACCTTGGCAGAAAGGAAGAAGGTAGAGAACGAAGATGCACCATTAGGGATGGATGGAAGCAGAGAAGCAGTTGTGGCAAGGGAAGAGCAGCATGGGAAGGATGAGTAAGAAAAGGGAAGAGACTAAATGAGACAGAAAATTGTTACTTTTTTGGATTTTTCTATTTTTAGGACTCAAATTGGTAGTCAAACAAAACCTCCCTATGTAGTCAGGATTGGAGAACCACCAAAATCTCCAAAATTTTAGATTTTCTCCAACTTTTCAAAATCCATGCCTATTAACAAATATGGTGATGATTCTAAATCCTAATCTTATCAAGTGGTTCCTGAGTTGTCAAGCATGAGGTAGTCTGTCAATTACTCACAGATCCCGCCCCCTTGGGTCAATATAGAAGTTCAAAGACAACTAGCAGAGCAAATATAACTAGCTTAAATCAGTATTAGTAAGCATAAGCCCAGACAGTCTTGAGAAACAAATTCCACACATCTGCTGTAGACATCCAATCACACAGAGATATTAAAACACACAAATTAAATGCCCCAGTATCAACACAAAGTACTACATTTAAGCAAACCTGCGGAGAAATAGATGGGAATCTTAAGATTCATTCGCTCCCAATAATCATCCAATAGCATACACAGCTCCTATTTAACAAAGGCCAATTTGTAAGAAGAAGAAAGGTTGCCATTTGGTAAGTCAGAAATAAAGTGATTTAAAATATGTTCAATGAACAAGAGCTTTGCAGTGATGACAAAAAAGGAAAGCATCCAAAATAAACATATATACTTCAAACCAAATACAACAATGTACAGGCATACAATTTGTTCAGTGCCATGGAGCAAAACCTCACTTATAAAGGTTCCAGTTTTATGCTTCTAGAATGCTACGAGAAGGCAATTCAACCAATAAACTTCTAGTGGGTAAAAAATTGAAACCTATGAGGGATGCCAGAGTTTCTAATTAATTGATGAAGGAAATGATAATTAATCTGAAACTTGGACTGCTAAATACATGTTCCCAACACATCTTAAGCCATCAGTTGCTATCAGCTTTCAATATTGTTGATTCATCCAATGGGACAGTTTAAGATATTCTATGTCAATGTGATTTTTATCAGACTTGCAAGTTTCTGTTGAGGTCAAAAGGCATCTCTATCCATGTCATCCATCATATGTAGGAGGGCTACATGCTTGACAGTCCTACTGTGACTTATTATTGTGAGTGCATTCAAAAGTTTAGAAGTTTTTGGCAGAGTTGTCTCAGCAGTTGTTATTCCTTAGAAAGTGTCATTAGGTGATAGATTCCTTGACTCTGGATGCTACATGTTCAGTTTCTTATTCTGCATCTCTGTTTTATAGTTTTATTTCACTTTATGCTTAAATGATGAAGATATTCAAACATAATCTGGAACTTAATCAACATCCCTATTCAAAATAATCTACCCAAATAAGCATTATGGGTCTCAAGTGTTAACACAAGGGGGGCGAATCGAGAAATAGAATGAGTTTAAGCAAATTAAATCTTTAGCCTCCATGTCCAGGCATGTGCCAAGCAATGAATACTACAAGCTAAGGAAGAATAATTTTTACTCCAAAGCATGAGAGATGAATGATCTCAGACTAGATGTTTTACCAACCTGTGCTCTTCCTAAAGCAAATGAAGGAATCAGCACCTTTCCTCCACCAGCAACACAGTTGTGAACCTGCTAAATCAAAATAAATGCAGTTGAAGATTAAACAAGAAAATGATTTTGTCTGCATATCTATTTCTTGGGAATGAATCATCATTATTTAATAATAAAGAACAGATGTGTACATAATGCTTTTGACATATCTATGAAAGAAAATATGTGAATACAAATTGTTTTTCATGTAGATTTGTAGTATTTACAACACAATTAAATCCAGCTTCCTCATCCGGGCATTTTTTAACTTCCTCATTTCTAATTCCATAGGGAGAGTGGGGAGATACAAATTTGAGTTACAGTCGTCTTAATTTAATTACTTGAATTATATGCCCAAGTCAAGGTCTCTATCACCAGCAAGAAGTTGCCGAGACAGGAAGAGATCAAAAATAACAATCTTTTTCAATTATGTTAAAGAAAGAAGTTTCAACGCAAATAGACATTAGATTCAGCATTCAAGAAACTATCTTTGTTGACAGAAAAGTTCTATAGCAATAGATATTTCATGCACGAACAAGGGTTGCCACATTCCACCACTGCCTCATGTAAAAAGTGGTCAACAATTTTTCCAAAATCCATAGAAACCGAGGCAATTTTTATTCTGCCAGAATCTGCAGAGTTGAAATCGAAAATATTATTCCCAAAGGAGGAGTTGAATCAGTATTCAGGTGAAAATAAAGAATATTTAGAGGTGAAAGTTAATGTCTGAAGCATACATTGTCACAACTGAAAGACTGAACCTCTGCCAGCATGATTCTATACTTTGTAGCATGTCAGTAAGGAACAGACATACATAATAGTAGAAATCTCACTGAATGTCAATGGTGAAACAAAGAAACGCAACTTAAGAAAGAATGAAACTCAGCAAACCAGAAATTCAAGTGACAAATAGAATTACAAAGTGAAGGATCATACAGCTTTTAGAAACTCCCGTTCCCGAACATACTTTGATTCCCGGAATGTTGTTGCATAAGTTGACCTGCAAGAACTTTAGCCCATAAGGCACTAGCTAATAAATTAAATCAACCTTTTGTCAGATTCAGAATATAACTCCTTTTCACCAAGAGAATGCACGTCCTCACGCCAGCTTGAACATCTCAAATTGTTAATAGAAGTGCTATTCAAGTATTGACAAATGACAGAAGTCACTAAAAGCAATGAAGCAAAATCATGGAAAGAAAATCATTAGCATAAGTCAAATAACGGCAAGGTTTTGAAGTTGCAACCTCAAGTTGAAAAACAGGGTCAGCGATCGTCCTAGTATATAACAAATTTGTTACCCATAGACTCAACTTAAAGAAGTCAAAACTCTATGCGAATTTATGTGATTAATACTCATCAACAAGTCAATTTAAGGAACCCAAAACAAGACTAAATTTTTCCATAAAAGCATCAAATGCAATTCAACTAAATTTCTGAGAATTAATTAACAATCTGTTATAAATACTGAAACTCTAAAGAAATAAATCCACTCTGCATTTTTCATAAATTAACTTCTCCAATATTTAAAAGATGAAAGTGGTCTTCGAAAATCTAATGACGTGCATCTAACTATACTGCCTAGTCTTGAAAAATTCAACAGCGTAAGTACTATGGTCTTGGTCCCACAGTCCATGTTATTAACAGCAAGAATATGTTTACATAGTTTCTTATGAAACCATTTAACATAGGAAGCATATTTTCCTCACTCAGTTCTAAAATACCATTAGGAATTGTTCTATCCATCTTGTATCCCAGTTCAAGATTTCACCTCCTGATGCACAATGAAACAGATGCAAGTAATTACTACCATCTTGAAATGTCCAACCTGAACTCTATGAGTAAATATAGCATGTCATTATCGTTTCAATGCTTAAAATTATGTAGAAAAAAGTCCAAAAACGAAAACATGAAATTTTAGGTTCATTGACTTAATGACTTAATGATAGACAGTACTTGCATTAAGAGTAACAAAGAATGAACCATTCTACTCCATTTATTCTAAGACAAAGTCAGGTTTATCCAAGGTAAAAATGAATATCTTGGTTCTCCTAGAATTGGTTGTTCCCTTTTCTGCCATTTATTGGTTATATGCATAACATTTGCATGAACGTAAAATCAGAAGAAACACTTCCACTGTTGAAGTGCTAGTTTGGGAAAAAGACATCTCAGAAGGGAAACTGTCACAACAGAAATGGGTCTAAGGTAGTAAATTTTCTATCTGTCACAGTCAGAGATTAAAACAGTTGACTGTACTTTCATTGACACTCTTGAACCCGACCTGAGAACAAATTACATGTAAATACATTTAAAGAGACATTATTAATGCATATCTCTAACACGATGAATTGTGTAGATGCGTGCACATATGCATACATAAACAAGAACCGTTCCCTTACTCTGTTATGACAAGGTCCAAATGCAGTCGCTCAATTTGAGCAGCTCCAAGATGTCTATCTGCTGTCATATTATAATCCCCAGTGTATACCATGGCAGCATCTCCAACCTTTGCATAGAACATTGCAGCTCCAAGAACCTAGAGACAGCATCTAGACAATTATACAAACAATTTACTGTAGCAAACAACGAAGCATCAAAAATAATTCTACACTGACTATTGAGCAGACATAATCACTATGCAAGAAAGACAATCTACAAAAGTTAGAAACATACAGGCATCCATGTATCAAACTAGTGAAACAATCTATTAGTTTAAGAAAATTCATGACAAATGGAGATACACTAGAATCAATATAAGCATTAATGAGCACACTTAGAAAAGAAAAGATGAGAACAGGCTTAGAACCATGAAAGACAAAGCAAAATTTGTGAAAATCTACAGGCATTTTTAAATAGTATTAGAAAGTTGTATAACAGAAATAAAAACTTGAATATGTATTCAACCATGCTAATCGGCATAAAAGTGTTGCATATAACCCAAGAATACTGAGAACCTTACATGTCCTGCATAATATGCACGAATCTGAAGATCCCTATCAACTTGCACAGTCTGCTTCAAATCAACGGCAGTGACTGCAGAAGGCAACAACAAACTAATCATTTTTCATGTGTTTGCATTTGCAAAAGACCTCCTTGTTTAGCTTTGACTATTAGCAAATGCATTGAGAAATTGGCTGGACTACAGTTACAGAACCTCTAACTATCCACGAAAATTAGAGAACAAAGCCATTATTGAAGGACTAATGGAGTGGAAGGGGAAAGCCGAATACTTGTATGTCAAGTCTTATAGCTGATAACAATCACAACTTCTCTTAGCAGTCAATCTCTCGAATGCCGCATATGATTTACCAACAAGGATTGGATCAAGAAGACAGAACCACATGCACAATAACAATTCCCAGAAAGAAAAATGTACTTTTATTGGCATTCTGTGGACACATAAGAATGTTGCTGCTTCCACTTACTAACCACTTCCAATGACCATATGAATTAAAACCATACAAGACAAGAAGAATCACAAGAAAAGAGGAAGACATCCACCTCTCTTCATGCACTCCACGATATTCTCAGAGCTAAACTGTTCTTCCTCTCCTCTTCTGTCAACCATCACTTTACGATAGTCCTCTAGCATCAGCGGAGCCAAAGCTTTTGTAGGATACTGAAAATTATCCCAAGAAATCTAAAAATCCAGACTTGATATGTAATGTCACAAATATTGACACAAACAAATTCCTCCTTCCTAGCATCAAAATGGTTCTAAAAAGAACCCCTGATTCAGTAACCTTAGAGAGAACCACTGCACCAGTAAACTCTTTTCTTGTTTTACACAAAGTTTGAATTCAACTAATTACTTCATTAGTCTTACAAAAGGATTCCTAAAAAGAATGAGAAAATTACCGTCATGTAAATGGGTCCCTTATATCCACATACTTCGGTGAAATAAGGAAGTGCACCAATATGATCCAAGTGGCTGCAAAACCCCAACTGAGTTACTCAATAACCAGCAATTAACCCACAAAAACACATAAAAGCACCCGCAGGACTAATCAAGTAAGTCATACAAATGTGTGATAATGATGCAACTGAGGGAGCTAGTAAAATCTTCAGCAGCATTGCGAGGGATCAGTGAGAAGTCAGGATATCGACGATGATCCAGATATCCCATATGCATCCCGCAATCAAACATTATTCTCTTGCTGTTTATAGTCACCACCACGCAGCTTTTCCCCACCTCTTGCCCTGCCCCTGATCATCATCACAAAAACCCAATTCAGACTATATAAATCCATAAAACTTCATAACATCAATAACCATTAAGGGTCACTTTTTTCCTCATTGGCATTTAATCAAACGGGTTCTGAACAAAACGACATAACAACTCTAAGAACCACCATACTAAAGGTTTTTCACTTGACTGCAGGCTGAGTCAGAAAAGTACCTAAAACGAGACATTCAATCGCCATTCTAGGTTGGTTTATTCTTGCTCATGCAACCCCAGCAGAGTTCTGCAAAACTTAGAAGCAAAAGGCCAAAACCAACTGAAGTTGGACTTAACCGCTTACTGGAAAACCAGGATGAAATTGAAACAGGATGCCATGCACCCAATCACAAAACCAAGTAAAAGAATTGTAGGCGAATTAGTTTTAGATTTGTGATTCTCCTACTTTGCATCAACGAATTTTTTCCACTTTATATTCATCATGAAACTGTTTAAGATTGTGATTCGAATGTCTTAAATTTAAAAGTATTTTCTATGTTTGATGTTTTTAATCTCTTAATATGACTGAAAAAAGTTACTAGTAATCTAACTGTTTTATATTTTGGTGTGGTAGTACTTTAATTGAAATCATTTTCCCACTTAAATTTGCTATTCTCCCCTTAGCATTGCTTGTGAAAATATCTCCAATTAATATTACTCATTAAAATTGAAAAATAACTATATGCTTGTTTTGATAAAGAATTTTTGTAGAAAAATATTAAAATTTTCTTTGAACATATTTTTTTGATCATCTTTTGATCTTATATATACATCAAATTATTACGATATATTCTTTCGTGAAAAATTTCGACAACTCGCAATCCGAACGTCCTCTTAATATTTGTTGTACTAGGCTCTTAATATTAATCATATTGGGCTCTTAATGTTAATCATATTGGATAGTATTCTTCATATAGATAGGAGGTCTAATTAGTCAGCGTAATTGGAAAAGTTTACCAGTAGATAGATTGTTTAATGCAATGATATATTAGCGCTTTATTGTGAAAATTGATTTTCCACTTAAAATAGTTGTTGATCGAAAAGTCTTTAATTAGACGAAACTGTTCCAAGTTGCAATAACAATGTTTCAAATTGAATAATCAAATCACCAAAATATGGCCAAATATTTCTTGTAAGGAAGGATTTTTACTAGTCTAATCTTATGTACTAAAAAAAAAAATCCACCAGTACTCCAATTGTTTTAGATGCGGTCCTAGCATTTGCAATCCACTGATTTTCACTTTTTCCCGTCTTAAATGAGCAGCAAACATGCTTCAAGTTAAAGCAAGCAATTGCATTGTCAAAACGGAGTCCCGAGCATTACAGACTACAAGTAGTTCAGCTCAAACATCTCGGCCAAGATCACACCTTTCTTGAGAGAATTCCAATCAACTGCTATCTGCAATCATATAACATGTACTTCTGACTGCATCCATCATCTGAGAGTAGTCCTCTCATTCTCATCTCATCAACTAAACATGAAACAGCAGCTTGATTGCCCTCCTTAGCATATCCTCTGATTAATATATCATAAACTACATGATCAGGAGATATTCCCTTTTTTAACATGTCATCAAATACTTGTTTTGCTTCAATCATGAATCCTTTGTTGGCTAATCCAAAAATCAAGGAGCTATACGCAAACAAATTAGGTGGAATACCCTCTTTAAACATCCGTTTCTGAAGCCTGAAGGCTTCTACAAGGTTTCCTTGCTTGCAAAGCCCTGCAATCCAAGTAGTGTAAAAATGCTTGTCAGGAACAAATCCAGCATCTGTCATTTCTCTACAGACCATCTCAACTTGGCTCACCTCCCCCTCCTTGCACATGCCATGAATTAGGACAGTGTATGAAATTTCATCAGCATTTTCTTTGCTAAAATGCAGTTTTGCTTCATCAAGACGCTCGTGCTTGCAGAGGCCATCTATTAAGGATGTAAGAGTAACAACATCAGGTCGAAAGCCTCGAGCCAGAGATTCCTCATATTCATTCAATGCTGCTTCCACATTTCCAGCCTTGAAATAAGCATGCATAAGCGTAGCAAATATGACACCATCAGGGGCCACTCCATGATCCATCATATCTTTTTTAACTTCAACTGCATTATCCAGCCTATTCATATTACATAGGCCAGATATAATAACCCCATAGGCAGTGACATCAAGCCTAATTCCCTGATCATGCATTCTGCTCAAGTACTTCAGCGCATTATCTACATTCTTTTTCTTGAATTCCCCATCAATCATACTAGTATATACAATGGTATTAGGTTCAACTCCATCTTCCAACATCCTCGAGAACAAGCAAGCAGCCTTTTCCAGCATCCCCTGTTTACAGAAACCGTCAATTAGAGCCGAATAAGCAACCACGTTTGGAAAAACTGAATTCCTGTGCATATCCGAATATAATCCCAGTGCAACATCCAATTCACCAGCCTTACAATATCCATCAATCAAAGAAGTAAAGATTTGTAAATTCGGAAAGACCCCACTACTCTTCATATCCTTAAACACCCTGTAACCCATATTAACATTATTCAGTTTACAATACATGTCAACAAGTACACCATAAGTTAAAACATTTGGTACACAAACCTTCCACATTAAACTCATATACACAAGCAACTCTTCAACCATTCCAACCTTACAAAACCCATTAAACATCGCATTAAAAGTAACCAAATCAGGCCGAACATTCATCGCCCCACTACAAATTTTCCTCATCATAAAACAAGCATCACCAACATCAGCATTTCTCAAGTACCCATCAATCAGAGAATTGTAACTAACTATATCAGGCAAGCAACCAAGATTCGGCATCAAATTTATCAACTTTTGAGCAGAACTAGGAAATCCCAGATTGCAGAAGTATGAAATGACAGAGTTAAAAGCTGAGACATGAGGAAAGTAGCCTTTGGAAATAAAGGTGACGAGGAGTTTCAATGACAGGTCGCCGCAGTTGGACCGCGTGAGGCTATGGAGAGACTTGTTGAAGTCATGGCGGTCTGGAAACTTTCTTGATGCTTTGAATCTTTGAAGACTATAAGCGAAGAATTTTAAAGACTCTTTGGTCATGAGAATAAGATAAAATCTCGCTCCGGAATTTTGTCGAACGTGTTGTGAGCAATTTTTGCACAGTTCATTCTCCGCAAAGCAGAGAAAAGGCCCTTCCCCGCTCGTTTTCAAAAGAATATTACGGCAAATTAAAGTTTGGTGTTAATATGCCAATACCATTGCTCTTGAAGACGGGAATTAGACATCAATATATCAATCACGTCTTCAGGTTCGCCAACCATATGAAGCATAATAATTATTTAGTAACTGAAGAGTAAAGAAATCAGGCCTTCAGCTTCCATTTAGTAAACCTGCCAACCCAAAAATCATGCCAGTTAAAGAGCCCATTTTGTTAAAGCCCATTTCTGTGATGATCAGGCTGGACCCAAAAACTTAAAAACAATTTTAAAAAATGGAGGAAAAAAAAGTAGACAGTTTAATCTTTAAGGTATTGCTTTTCCAGGAATGCATTGATTTCTAGACATGCCTTATTCAGTTAAAATCTGGATTAGTGGATTACAAATCGCTAGTCCATATCGGTTAATTTTGGAATGACCATCGCTTAGAGGTCAAGTCTAAAATCTGGTTTGTGGATATATTATAAATGAAAAGCAATTGGAAGTGCATAGCTAAAGTAAAAAACAATAAAGTGCACCTATAAAAAAATAATGGTAAATCATAATATTATTAACCGATGGATATAAACATGCATGAGAATCCTAAAATCAAAGAGATGAATCATCTTGAGTTTGTTTTTATTGTTCAAATCAGATGTCGTTTAATATAGAATTTTCTTGAACATTAGCAATATAACATTCGCTTATAGTTTCAGGATAATATTCCTAACAAGTATTTCGAGATACACGTTCATAGACAAATTTATACACAGTCTACCATCTACAATCTACACAAATTTATAATTATTGTTCTTCATGTATTGAGTCATTTTTTAAATTAATTTCACTTTTTTCAAAAGATTAACCTTTAAACCCATGTAAGGAATGCTCAGAGAAGTTGTTACACCAACAATTATTTAGAGAGAAAAAAGTTACAATTAATATATATCCTAGAACCTGCCGACATGGTTGTAACTTTTAATTAAACTAGTAAGAATTCATAAACTAGCATTATGTTATACCTCAAAGGTGTCCCTATGAAAGGTTTGCAAATCCACCAAATCGACTTAACATCTAAATCGCCATTTTTTATTGAGATAGAGTGGTACACCACATTAGCTTTTAATCATGATTCATATGGCTCAGAAAATGATTGCCAAACATAGAACCAAACAAAAATATTTGAGTAAATCGCTCAGGAGGTCCTCCAACTATTTTTTTTGTCAGCTTTTGGCCCCTCATCTATATAGTATATCTTTTAAGCCCTCCAACAAAAAAAAAAGCGTAACTATGTGACCCTTCCGTCAAAAATCGCCGTTTGTGCTCACGGAACGGGGGGCAATTTTGTCCGTTTACAAAAGCATAAAGGTGGAACCGTAAAGAAAAACGATAGTGAAGTGTATAAAAGCATTCTTCATTTTTCATCAAGCACACCTTTCTCTTCAGATCTACTTGCAAAACAAGATGGTGAAATGTTCCAGAGTTTTAAGGCTGGGTTCTTAGGTATGCTTTTCTGAACGGACAAAATTGTCCCTCGATTCCGGAGCAAAAATGACATTTTTCGATAGTTACAGCTTTTTTTTTTTGTTGAAGGATTAAAGATACACTATATAGATGGTACAAAAAAAATAGTTGGAGGGCCTCCTGGGTGATTTACCCAAAATATTTTGTTCTCAAAAGAGTTAATAACACTTTGCCTCCCTAAACTATAAGGATAGTCACTTTTTGTCCCTTTGAACACACACACACACACACACACACACATATATATATGTATATACACATTTTACTCTTGAGATATCACACCATATTTGTGATATCTCATAAGTTTTTTTCTTTTTTCTTTTTTTGTTTTTGGTCATCCTCTTATTTCTACAATGTGATTTACCATATTGTAGAATTTCCCTATATGCAACACACAACTCTATTCAATAGAAATAAAGTAAAAAGATTGTCCATCTCTTATTTTTTAACTATTCCTATGTATTTATAACATGGGCACCTCGTCCTTTACTCAATCAGCTTTTCATACCCAAACTGCTTTGCTGCATTTTTTGGGAATGTTGCAGCCAACCCAAGATCATCTTAACCACTTATCCAGAATTTGTGGATGTCATAAAACTCCAAACAGAAACCAATACCCAATCTTGAAACAAAGTTGATAAAAATTCCAGAATTTGTGTTCATGGTCTTGACCTAGCCCAACCCCAAACGAAACCTCTGATACTGTTTATTCAACCAGTAGCAAAAATTTTGGGGATGGGAGGAGGGTCCAGTGGAGTCAGACTAAAAGGGGTCCATCCCTGGAACCAATATAGCTTTATATACAGTTAGAAGAAGAATTAGGTGTAATGTCACCATGACTGGTCATTGATCATCTGAGCAGCAAATGTCTACATCTGTTTGTGGGTATTAAGAGAGAATGAGAGAGTTTTAAACATTGAAAGGTTACATGTTTGGAAGGAAACAAAAAGGCAAAGGCTCTTTCAAGGGCTTTGAGGTTAGTTGGGGGAACAAAGCCCTGTGTTTCCATTCAAATCACTTCTTTAACTATTGAACATGACATGTTAATACACTTGGATTAAGCATTAATGTCTGCTAGTACAACTTACTAGAAAGGTACTGGCATGCATCAAATATCCCTGTCCTTTCTCTCTTAGAAACACATGCAATGGCTGGTGGAAATCTATGTGTGGATGCTTTAAGGAATAGTAAGGTTGCCTAAAGGCCAAGAATGCAGCCTTTTGCCCTCTTTATCTCTCTCTTCATTTCTTTTCCATTATTTTCTTTTCTTTTCTTATACACGTCTTAGATATCTATGGATGTACACTTTCCTTTTGGGACATAGGTTTTTCGTATACTTTTTCAATTTTTTTTAAGCCTATTATAGTTAGATCTGTATTTGATATACGACCAGTTTTCTCCCATCTGAATTAAATTCTTTTTGAAAAGGCACTAGCATTTCTTTTGAAGAAGCAACAAATTGCCAAAAAAAAGTAGATTATATGTAATAATTTCGAGTAATTTTACTTAAATTTCAACTTTGAATAAGAATCTAAAGTTATATTTGATCAAACATTAGTAGCTTGAGTCAGAGAATTTTGTTTACAAAAATATAGGTGTAGGAAAGAAGTCACAAGTTTTTAAAAGAATTGCACTGTCTTACAATCTATTTGTCCAAATACAATAACCTATAGAGAAAAAACTAGTTTGAAAGCAAATCAATGTAATGTTCGGAGAAGTAACAATCATAATTGTCTCAATTAAATTATTTCATATTTGAAGAAGTAAGAAGTTATAACTACTGCGTTTGGTCCAATGGTCATGAGAAAACTCTAAACTGTTAGAATTCATTTCACTGTCAGATTCAAACTTTGAATCCTGTATCTCATAGTTGGGAGTCGGGGGTGGGAAAAAAAAAGATAAAAAGTCAACAACTTCTTATTAATTTCAACATAAGCACCGAGTACATTCATTAAAGACAGAAAAAAATTACGAGGAAATAAGTACGACAATCTAGAATTAGTTCAAAAAATAGGAGAGGGAATCTGTATACTTAATCTGTGTATTTAAGTGGCTGGCCAAAGCTGGTGCCATAACTGATACTTGAAGAGAAGTTTTGTTCTTTCTCGGATACTTGGCACCATGTTTTTTTACCAACTACCACTTTTGTTAGCTAGATTGCTTTACAAACTTATCCACCCAAAAAAACACATGTTTAGTATTCTAGTTGTTGGACCTTCTCCATTTCTTCTCCCATGGTTCGTTTTCAACTGATGTTTGCTTCAAGAATTGTTGTCAAATTCGGCTTATAATACAGAATAGTAGTTCAATCCACCTAGTATGTGTGACTACATAATTTGGTCTGGATTGTCTAGGCGGTGTTCTCAGGCCAATAGTATGATTTTGACTCATGGCCGTTGCATGAGGAGCAATGATAAAAAATTATCAATGGAAATGTATATGTCCTGTGTAAAAATTCCCCAGATAAAAATATGAAGAATGTTTTCATCTATGAATGGAGCTGTATTAGAGCTGTAAGAGATAATATAATCAATCCAACAATGTTATTGTCACAGAAATAAGAGATAATGCTAAATGGATGCATAATGACCATATTCTTGCAGGAGTGAATACATTCTGCATACAATTCTTAAATCTTAGTATACTAGAGTATGATCAAGGATTTTAATGATTTGTAGAAAAACCCATTTAGCTACAAGGTCAACAAAACATATACTGTGCGTTTGGATAGTAGATTTTTTGGGATAATTTGTTGAAAAGAATACTGTAGCACTACCGTAGCACTTTTTTGATGTGATATATCTGAGATAAAAAGGTGATTGAAATTTGTGTCGATGATGTAAGCAAAATTTTTTAACTAAATATAAGCAATCCATAGTTATGAAACTATATGTTTTGTCCCACCTTGCTCTCGCTAGTCCCATCCCCACTCCACTCTCTTGCAGGTGCTTATAGGGGCATTTTTTAATCCTTTCTTAGCACTTTTATCTTTTTTTTTTCCCTCTCAGCATCATTATTATCAGAGAAGACTAATATTATCACTATTACTGCTGCAAATATTACTATTATTAGAAAAAATTAATATCAGTATTACTAATAACAAATTAGTTCAATATAATATAAAAAATAAACGTATTAATCACATTATTTTTATTTAATTAATAAATACAGGAGATGGGGCAGGGTATACTCTCCTACCCTGTTTATGATCAAATGGAGGAAAATTTCCCTTGCCCCGCTCCATCTCCAGTCCCATCACTTCAGACATCCACCCAATTGCCATCTCTAATTTCAATTCACATCTTGTGTAATATTTGGTGTTATACATCTAATTAATATAATAAAGGTGCAAGTTTAAGATGAAAAAGTAAGGATACAATTATTCTGTAAAGAAAGAGTGTTAATCTACTTAATCTCCAGTCACTAATGACACTTAACCAAAACAAAGAATAAAATAACATGACTGATTAGCAAACTCTTCAAAGTTGGAAGTCAAGATAACATAAACAAACCTTAATAACATTATCAAAAGGCCACTTAGATCATTAGATTCATGGGCTGTTATCCCTCTCCAAACTGACACGAAACATCGGAGCTGTCCGGAAGAATCAGAACAGTAAAGCCCACTAAAACGCGCCGGGATGGGCGCTGCGCCACCACCAACCTTCCCCCTAGTGCGTGTTGTGTGTGCATTACGCATACCCCTCACAGCCCAAGTGCGCAAACAGCTCACTTTTGAAGCTAATAAATACAAAAAGAGCTTCAATTAATTATTGTACTAAGTGTTGAGTATTATAATTAGCGTACTAAGTGTTAAGTATTATATTTAATCTTACACTTTTTAATCAAGTCATACAATATATTTGTACATGGATTAAAAATTGTTTGACGTTAAAGTGATTTATAATTCTAAAATGTTGTCAAAAGGATAAAATTATTCATTATGTTTAATGGGAGTAATCATTTTGATACTTTTGGTGGTGTGAAATGCTTTTAATAAATTAATAAGACTATGCAATTGATACAATCATTACTTACCATATTTTAGATTTTTTTATTAAAAAAATATTATAACGATTTAATGTATGTGAGATAAACAGGTGCTTGGAATCAAATATAGTAGAGTAATGGATCATGGAAATTTGCAATTTTGATGTGAAAAATAAAAGATTTGAGTGTATTAGGGAATTCATAAACTACTGTTTATCTCAATATAGACCATTAATAAATCTGATTAGTTTATTAATACACTAATCTCCCTCCATCGCTGGGGCTATATCACCCATAGTGTGAGATGTCCTTGGCCCTGTGCTTAACAGCAATGCTTCTCTGCAAAGATGCAGTATTTTATGTTATCAAATCTCACACTGCACCATATTGCTCTATTCATTTCACCAATTATCTTACTTGACAAGTATATCCGCAGAATTCTTAGAAATTACATCAAAAGAAAAAAATTTAGAGAAATTTAAAAAAATACATAGCACAATTTCAAAGAGAGAAGATGATTTTGATACCATGTGAAAATTTTACTCTATTGCTGTAAAGGGTAAAACAATTGCTATGAACTGTACAACTTTTGTTCTGATTTTATTTTTGTTTCTCTCTGAAGAATATAGAAAAATAATTAATTGCTCTATGCATATTATATATTTCAATTAGACACTAGAAAGAAAAACAATAATGAAAACAAGAGGAAACAAAAAATTCATATAGTTTTGAAGCTTGCTACTTCTAACATGATTAATAAAAAACTAGAAAAAATTAATGAGATGTTTGGATTGCCATTTTTCTCTAAAAAATTTGTACATTGTCTATGAACATATTTTCTAATTATCTTTTTAACTCATATATATCAAATCGTTATAGTACATTTTTTTTTATAAAAACTCCAAAAAAAAATAATCCAAGCAGGTTATAAGATAGCCGTCCTACAAATATTATGTATGTTGATTGGTTATTCTTTAATGTATTAAATATATTATAATTATGAAGTTGATAGCATGTAGATAATCAACGTACAACAACAACGGAAGTCCCGCTTGTGATGTTGTACTTCGCCTGTCTGACAAGATGTATCAATTAAATACAGAGCTTTATCAAAAAATGCTCGAATTTTGTACAACTATTTTGATTGTGGCATACAACTCTTTAAGCAGAGGGTACAACCTCTGAGAAAACGGATGGCCTAATTTTTATTTTCTTGAAGCTTGAGGGCGTCAAGGTCAAATTCCACATCTACATTCTCAAGCCCCACCCTCAAATATCAGGTGCCCCCTCACTTATCAGAGCAATCTCTGCTGTCTCATTCTTCTTCCGTCTCGAATGCAATTTCCCATTCTCAAAACAAAAAATAATTTTCAAAAAGAAAAAAAGATAGGACAAGGATAAAAATTTAAAAAAAAAAGCCCTCCAAGAAACTATCAATAAGAATATTTAGAAATTTATAAGTCTTTTATTATCACAAAGTGCGCCTTGTTCGGAATGCAATTTTTGTCCAAAAATTTTTTTTACCTTTTCATGAATATATTTTTCAATCACATTTTTATCTCATATATATCAAATTGTTACAATACATTTTTCTACAAATAAGTGTCACATGTGATTTTTATTTATATAAAATGCATAAGGCTGCTACACTCTAATACCTACGTAAATTTGTGACTTTTTTTTTTCCCTCAAATATAGATGCTTGCTTATATTTAAGCCCAATAACATGATGCATTTGGAGATTAAAATTACCTGAAATACGTATACATATAAAAGTATTTTTATCTTTTTACTCATGATTTTATCTTATATGCATCCCATAAAAAATTGTTATATGAAATAACAAAAAAGAAAATTCTTTCTCCAACATTTTATACAATAATTAGTATACATAGGCAAAATTCACAATTAATAAATTCTCTCATCATACACAAATTTTCTTCCTTTTATTTTTTTTGTCGAATATAACTACCCAATAAAACCACTATACGTGCCCATAGTTATATAGACAAATTTTCCAGGCGAGCCAAAAATTAAAAAAAGAAAAAAAAAAGATTTCAGAAAAGGAAAAAAAAAAAGAAAAGAAAAACACTACTCCCTCCACTACTCTACTAGTAGTCACACTGGACACTACTGTTTACTTCTATTTGAGCATCACAATCTCTCTCTCTCCTCTTCTCTTCTCCTTCTCTCTCACACAGTTACACACCTCCACTCCTCTCACACTTTGATTCGCATTCGAACCCTACACTTCTTCACAGCTAAGACTTCTGAGCATTATCAGCTCTTTTTAAGTTTACATTTCTCTATTCATACTTAAATTTTAGGTTTTCCTGTGAATTTGATGTGAGAGGGGGGAGAGGGGAGAGAGAGGAGAGGATAAATAGATCGGAGATGGCGGAGGTGACGGGAGACGGAGGAATGACGGCTGACCTCAGTTCCGGCGAGAGCTACGGCAATGCGAGAGTTACGAGCGAAGCAAATGTGACGCCGTTGACGGTGTCGGCTTCATTTAAGGAAGGGAAAGGTTCGACGTCCAGGAGAAGAGCGTCGGTGAGGCCGAGTCTCGATGCAGATGAGTTCATAAATCTGCTTCACGGTTCGGATCCGGTGAAGCTGGAGCTTAATCGGCTTGAGAATGAAGTCAGAGGTGTGTAATGCCAGCTGGATCCGACTTGATTTGGCCACAAATGCCGTCGTTTTGATGCGCATATTTTTTGAAATTTTTGTTTTTTTTCTTGTACGTGGGGAAATTTGAATGCGGTGGCCTTTTTCTGTTTGGATTTTTGCAGATAAGGACAGAGAATTGGGGGAAGCGCAAGCGGAGATCAGGGCTTTGAGATTATCTGAGAGACTAAGAGAAAAAGCTGTTGAAGAGGTGTAATTTTAATTTTCCTTTCGCTTTTAATTTAATTTTCTGCTTTCATTTTATTTCCTATTGGATAGCCTGAAATTGAAATGGATTTAAAATGTGGGACTGGGAAGTATTGTGATATTTGACAATGATGTCATTTGCTAATAATGGATGTTTTACAGGTTTGCTCCCTGGCAGGGTAATGCTAAATTTAGAAACTTTTTTTGTTCCCCTCTTTTTGGCTATTGTGAATTTGTAGGCTGGATTTGGTTAATGGATTGCGTGAGTTGAGAGCAGGATTAAATGAATAAAAGGTACAAAACAATATACTTAAATGTAACACTCCTAGTAAAGTGGAAGGAAGGATTTAGATTTGTTATATATGGTTGATATGGTGGATAGCAGTGGGGAAAATTATGAGGAGATTTACAGGTTCATACATTGCCATTGGGTATATAGAGAGGTTTTAGATGACTTCATTTACGTTTTCCACTTATATAGAGAGGTCTTAGATGACGTCGTTCACATTTCCACTTATATTCCTCTTTCTTGATCATAAAGAGAAACCTTGGTACATTGATTGTTAGATGCTGGATTCGATCAATTATGGTGTCTTAAAACCTGTTTAACCATTGACCTAAAGATCATTTTGTTACTTTATGGATGTTGCTAATTATTTAGGGATGGAATAGGTAATGAGACGCTCTTATAAGTTTGTGTAGTTGACTTGATAAATTGTAGCAACCATGTTGCAAAGAATATCGTTAACTCTGCTTGACATGGTGGGAAAAGGAATACAAAGCAATGGCTACCACAGAAAGGTGACTATCCAGCAACTTCTTTGGAACTGTAAGATGTTGAAAGTATTTTTCCTTACTAAGATGTTATGTGGGCCTGTAATTTGGAAACTCCGTTGATTATTAAGCACAAAGGAGAGTTAAGAAAGTACATAATTCTGAATTTTTGATGTAAGCATGTATGCTTTTGGAATTTCTTACAGAATTTATATGATGTTTTGTAAAGAGTGAAATTAAACAGGAAACTTGGAACTGGGGTGGGATGCTTTAAGTACATTGTTCTAGAAATACTTGCTATGCTTTAATTTTGCTTCTATTTTTGTTGCTTTGTTTATTGTTTTGTTTGTTATGGATGTAATAGCTTCCGTAATCCATTTGATTTTTGGGTAAAGTTATTGAAACAAATTAAAATTTCTTGAATTGCTATTAGTTTAGGACCAGTGATTTATTGCTGTTTAGTAGTAGTCCCCTTTGGAGAGTGAATCGCTTCAACTCTTCTTGGGCAAGGCAGGACTCTTTCTATTTTATTTACGATTCTGTTATTTAAAATGCACTTTTAATCTAGAGATAGAGTGAGAAAAAGTAAACGCTTACAATTGAAAAATATATGGACGAGCATTTGGTAAAGTAAGATCAGATGATTATATACTTGTTACAATGGTCAAAAGTGTTGGTGAGCATATTTGGTAGTGCAGAGATGTGTTCATAGAAGGAGTTTATTTCAAGCATTTCCCATATGTTGACCTTTTGTCTCACCTTCCCTTTCTTTCCTGCTAATGATATCTTAATATATGACAGGTAGAGAACCCAAAAAAAATGTGAATTTTACCCTTTGCTTGCAAATTTTCAGTTTTATGCAAAATACAAAATGAACTGTGAATGTCTTTGCTTCAGTTCAGAGCTAATATTAGGACTGTACTTTAAGTACTTATATCGTGATCTTCCAAATAATTGTTTGGCTGCAAAGGTAACATTTCATGTTATTTGCATCTTAGATAAAATGCATAAAACTCACTTAAGGAGGGGTACATATTGTTGAGTTACAGACTGTTGAACCAAATTTTATCTACCCGAGTCTCAGGGTGCCGCCTGAGAAATGCCTTGTAAATTTTGCCTGTTACCATATCTGCAACCTGTAGATGCAATGTTTTTTTATGCATATTCAACAACTCTGTCAAACTATCAAAGCAATTTTCGTATTTGATAGATCTTCAGTCCATTAACTTGAATAACTGAGTGCCCCAGTGTTTTGCTTCTTGCCTTGAAGGTTCTTATCTTTATCAAAGTATGTAAACTAAAGATCTAATTTGGATTCTTTTTCCTGCACAGCTCACTGACGAATTGGCACGGGTGGAGGAGAAGCTAAAGTTGACAGAATCACTTCTAGAGAGCAAAGTACAAACTATAGCCTTGAATTTCCTATTCGATTCCTTTCATCTAGAGATCTCTTATTGACAGGATGAGACATCTCTCTACAGAATCTTGAAATTAAGAAAATCAATGATGAGAAGAAGGCCTCCATGGCAGCTCAGTTTGCTGCTGAGGCAACCCTTCGGAGGGTGCATGCTGCTCAAAAGGATGACGATATGCCTCCTATTGAAGCCATTCTTGCACCCTTGGAAGCTGAGCTCAAGCTTGCTCGACAGGAGGTATTCCCTGGAGTCTTATATTTGGTTGTCTGGCCTTATTTGTGGTAAAAACGCTCCAATGTGAGAAGGTTTTGCTCCATGATTTGTTGCTGCTGCTGCTTTTCCTAGATTGCAAAGCTGCAAGATGATAACAAAGCATTAGATCGCCTAACCAAGTCAAAAGAAGCTGCTTTACTGGAGGCTGAGAGAACTGTGCAAATGGCATTGGCGAAGGCATCTATGGTGGATGACCTCCAGAATAAAAACCAGGAGTTGATGAAGCAGATAGAAATTTGCCAGGTTCTGATTAGTAATGCTATTTCCTTTTCAAGGCTTTTCCAATAGTTTGCTGAGCTGTGGTTGATCTTACCATTTACATTTGCCTGTCAAAATACATTAATGATAGGAGGAGAATAAAATTTTGGATAAATTACACCGTCAAAAAGTTGCCGAGGTTGAAAAACTAACCCAGACTGTGCGTGAACTTGAGGAGGCGGTTCTGGCTGGTGGGGCAGCTGCTAATGCTGTGCGGGATTACCAGCGGAAAGTTCAAGAGATGAATGTAATGTCATAATTCGATTTGCCAGTATATATCCTTGAATTGAAGGTCTGTGTGCAACCATTTGATCAATTGTTTATATATTTGGTACTCCAGGAGGAGAGGAAAACTTTGGACCGGGAGCTGGCCCGTGCAAAAGTAACAGCAAACAGGGTTGCAACAGTGGTTGCTAATGAGTGGAAAGATGCTAATGACAAGGTTATGCCTGTAAAGCAATGGCTTGAAGAAAGAAGGTTCTTGCAGGTATAATTCGTTTCCATTTCCAGTTGATTGCCAAAAGAGCACTTTTTAAGGCTGATTTTCATGTATCTCTTTCATGTTCACCGCCCTTCCTGCCTCTGCACTCTATTGCTCTTCCACTTGAGTGTTTTGCTTTCCCATTTCTGCCAATTTGTTGTAATAACCTTATTTGCTGTCACAGGGTGAGATGCAGCAATTGCGAGACAAACTTGCCATTTCTGAGAGAACAGCGAAATCTGAAGCTCAATTGAAGGTTATAATCGGTTTATGGAGAAAATGACTAATAACCTTTCAACTCCTTATGAATTTGTCTTTTCTCACTGTCTCTTGTATCCAGGAAAAATATCTACTGCGGCTTAAAGTTCTAGAGGAAACTTTGCGATCACCAAACTCAAGTGTTCGCAGCACACCAGATGGAAGAAGTTCAAGCAATGGTCTTTCACGTCGTCAATCACTTGGTGGAGCCGAAAATATATCCAAATTGACCTCCAATGGTTTTTTGCCCAAGAGGTCACCATCCTTTCAGCTGAGATCTTCTGGTAGCAGTACGGTGTTAAAGCATGCAAAAGGAACATCGAAGTCTTTTGATGGAGGCTCACGGTCATTAGATAGGAGTAAAATTCTTTTAAATGGAACTGGTCCCAACTTCAAAATGAGCCAATCTTGTGATGGAACCAAGGATAGTGAGCCTCAGAAGAGTACCTGGAAAGAAAATCAAGATGAAAAACCTAGCGATGTACAAGTAACAGAAACAGATGACACTGTGCCAGGTTTACTATATGATTTGCTGCAGAAAGAGGTGGTTGCTTTGAGGAAAGCTGGTCATGAAAAGGATCAAAGCCTCAAAGATAAAGATGATGCAATTGAGGTAGATTTTGTTATCCTGCAATCATACAATTGCTGTGAAAATATAGGTTTCCTGAGTAATGATTCTTCTTGTTCAGATGTTGGCCAAAAAAGTAGAAACTCTAACAAAGGCAATGGAGGTTGAGGCTAAGAAGATGAGAAGAGAAGTAGCTGCAATGGAGAAAGAGGTGGCTGCCATGCGTGTTGAGAAAGAGCATGAAAATAGAGCAAAAAGATTTGGTAATTCCAAGGGTCCAGTGAACAGTTCACAGTTGATACCTGGAAGGTATGCTACATGCCTTATGTTTTACGAATAGAAGTCATTCTATATTGTTCCTAACCTTAGCATAGTGATACTCTAATTGCCAAACATGATAAGAGATTTCGTACTGCTGTTTTGTGATTTCTGCTATATTTTCTGCTTGAAAACGTGATTGATTATGTCTTTGTATAAGGATGTTGTATTGGCCTTTTGGAATCGATTTGCTTTACTACCTGTTGTACACTTGACACTTTGTGTCTACAAGGAATTTATGCTACATCTCCATTGTTCAATGTCTTCCTTTTTTGATGCTTCCCAAGTAAGCGGTTCCTTTTTTTTTTTTTGGTGAGAGAGCAGAAACGTGAATGAGTATCTTTTTTGAAGCTGAAGTTTTGCCTGTGATTTATGTTAAATGCATTTGGCATGCACTTTAACTGCTTAATGACTTGTAGACCTGCATCTGAAAGGATGAAGAGAACGCTGTTGTGCTGCTAAGTTTTGTAAAACACATGGTTTTATTGTCTGCTAAGAGTTTGATCTCAACCCGTTGCTACTTTTTGAAGGAGAATACCATTCTCAATTTGAAGTTTTCTGATTTTGATATTCTGTTTTACTGATATCTTTTGAATAATCAAGAACTTGAAAACAATTGCAGTTAATTTTTTTCAAGTTCATAGTTTAGATGGATAAAATTATAGAGCCTAAGAAACTTGTAGAGGCATACAGATAAGACTTCAGAACCTTAGAAAGTAAAAGGGTGCACACTTCATAGTGTAGGTGTAATTCAGAGCAGATGAAGCACTTCGTTCTTTGAGTTTTGTCATTGTCTTTAGTCTCAACCAAATTGCTCCAGGAATATATCTGTAAAAGTTGTCCACAGGTTGAAATGTTAAATGCATCCATTGGTAGTGTGCTGAATGGCAGTTGGAGTTCCGTTGAAACGCTGGTGGCATCTGTATTTTGTGTCTTACCTCCATTTCTAGGCCTTCTCTAGTTTCCCTTACTCCTCTATGTTTATTTTGGAGGCTTTTTTGGAGAGATGTTGAATTTAGAAACTGGCTTGACATTATTGGAAGTATGTAGTGCAAATAGCTTCTCATGCCTGTTTTTAATGGTTTTTCCTTTGTGGCTTTTACCACATGTACGAAAGCAAAAAACATAACAATTTTCCCTTACAATCTGATTGAGATCTGAGAGTGAAATGTCTGGGGATTGACATAAGCAATTTAATTTCATATACTTATTTGGAGAAAGACATGGTATAATAATCTGATCTTCGAGTCCTTCCTAGTCATGTTATGAAGTCTTGGGTCCAAACTCTGGATCTATGCCAGCAGATGCTTCAATTTTATTTGCTCTATTTTGCTTGATTAAGCTTTTCTGTTTAAGAGATTATAAATTCTCCATCGATCCTGGTTTTGCATTTATTCTTGCTTCTTACGTTTTAAATACGATCAATGAAGATGCAAATACTTTTATGAGTAAACTGAGTGATAAGTTACTGAAGTGTTTGACTTCATGCTCTGATTTCCGTCATCTTAGAAATTTGAACTGATGCACTGTTTTTTCTACAGAAATGCAGCACGAAGTGGTTTGACTCGCAACACACAATAACAATAAGCCCAGCCAAGGACTAAGGAGCAGTTCTGGATAGAATTTGTATTGGTCCTCCGTTTTTTGTTTCCGTATCTTTACCCTTATGGTTGTTTGTAAAATTGTAACAAGCATACCAATGAGCCTCTGCTGTTTACATTGGCAAGAGAAATTATATGTAAAAGTGCAAATACAGTGGAGCAACAAGTTGGTATGTTCTGACCTAGACTATGATCCTTCTTGCTTAGAAACCATGAAGAAACCAAGGAGATTGAAGTTGAGCTAACCTTTTGGCAGGAATTATTGGAGTGGCAGTGGTTGTGTGGTTGTATAGGTAGAATATTGGCATCTCCTTTGCCTTTTACTTTTTTCAAGTTGTTTGCAGTCTATATTTGTAATCTGCAGTTAGTGTGATTGCTACTGGTTCAGGTTTGTCAATATTCTTGTAATCAGATGAAGATCATATTTCCCCTGCTGTATTTTTGTGTCATGAATAGTTAAACGTGTTCGTCCATACTTCTGATAGTTTACTCAAACAGACCTCTCTTAACATATGCATCTAATTTTCTTCTTTCTTACCATAATTCAGCGAGGATTACTTTCAGTCTTGGGGTGCTATACAGATTAGTCTTCGGATCTAAAGTTAAATATTAACTTTCGAACTAGATGCTGATTTTGTTCTTTAGGGCACTCTTCTTCTTCTTCTTCTTCTTTTCTTTTCTGTTCTTTTTTCCGACACACTATTTGCCAGTTTGCTCCAACTCCTACTGATTGAATAAGGGGGTGGATTCAAGGGTTCAAATGGAGCCTAAAGTGGATTAGACTCCCCTTGATCTCCTAACCTAAAGTGGACTAATCTCTTCTGTCTAGAGTAATGCATTTGGGAACCTTGTGGATTAACTGCAAATTGAGGGTTTTGATCTGCCAACTTAACAGTCTAACAAGGAACTTAAAAGTTATTGTGGTAGTTAACTCGCCCAAACGAGTTGTTTTATACATATGTGCGTGTGTGCGAGTAGTCTTCAGCCCTAGCTTCACATTAGCATTCAAGCTTCAGCATAAAATTCTGCCAGTGCGCACCTCTCTGAGGAATTATGTTTGTGTGAATGGTGATGTGATGTCAGCACTTGATCTGCAGTCTAGATATTAATATGGGCTGTCTTCTCCAAAGTGGAAATCATTCGGATCCAAATATACTCTTTTATGATTTATCTCCTCCAGGGCTGTCCACGTGCCGTGCCTGCTTGGTCAAAATATTCTGGGTCACTTTGGCTTTTATGTTTCCTGTCTGTCAGATGATCTTGCTCTCAAGCACGCGGCTTCACGTGCACACGAGTTCCCTTCATGAGCAAGACAAGATGTTATGATGCTACGATTATCTGTTCATTGAACAGAAAATTAAAAAAAAAAAAAAAAAAGGTTACTTGGAGAGCTTTTTAGTTCTATCCACTTTGGAATTTGGATCACTGTACTTTTGCCCATTGCCTGAAGAAGTTGTGTTGAATTTGCTGGACCGCGGCACAGGTCTACATTTTGAGTACTCGCATAATTGCTTTGCTACTTTCCCAGCCTATTAGGTACCAAACCCTAGGCCTTGTAATAAATCATTTTTTTAACCAACACATAATTTCTATTCTACACCTGCTGCTCCTACTTTATATTTAGGAGAAGGAGTGGATCCGAAGGGACCAACAAAGAACCCAAAGGAAATTGATTTCTAATCTACCTACGACACCTTCTTCTACTTTATATTCAGGGAAAGTGATGGATATACAGGAGTCAATGGAGAATCCAGAGAGGATTGAACTGTCACTAAAAAGTTTGGATATGAATATAGGTTTGGAGATTTGATCTCTCGACCTACACTTAAACAAAACTTTAATGCTCTCCCTGGTGGCCAATTCAATCAGGCTAAGTTGCTATGTGTTGTTCTCATGGAGATGCGATTTTACTACTACTGCCACCAAATGTGCAGAAGTTTTGAAAATAAGTATGTTGATGTTTACCATTGATATAAGTAAATATCATCCAAATTGCAGTATCGAATATACAATCATGCAAGGCAATACGCTTACGAGAATGTTTATACTGGCAATGTGAGAAATACTAATCGAAGTCACCATCTGACTAATGTTTCAAGCAGCTAAGTTGGAATGTTTCAAAGAAAAAGATTAGGGATAATTTCAGAGGAGAGGTTTCTGACTATTTCACTGACCTCCCCTGCAAGTTTCAAAATTACACTGACCTCCCCTTGGCAGAGACGTGGGCCCAACTCCTTACATCACATTGGGCAAAATTACTGTTATACCCATGAGTAAATGAAGTATTAGAAGGCTAATGCATAACACATTAGTGCTTAAGGCACAATTAAGTTGTGTGGGCTTTATTAATGACTAAAATTACGATTAGAATTTGTATTTTGTACAACAAAAATACAGTTTGTCTAGATTTTTTTCACTCTCTAAGATTCTCACCGTTGCCTTCCTATTACAGCTGCAATACTTGTTTTTGATATTGAATGATGTGGAGGAATTCCATGATTCTCCTTTTGTAGTTTGAAGAGGTCATAGATTCTGCAACTTTACTTTAATGTTAGGTTGTAAAAATGGCTGGAACACATCACCTTTTCTGACTACAAAATGTTGATACTCAAACACAAAATGTGTTCCTTCTTGAGACTTGTTCATACCTTTATATAATATTGCAAAGATGTGTAAATATAACCGTTGCAATTCCAGTAGCTGTTGCAATCTAGCCGTTGCTGCACTTAAATCTAACAACTTTTTCTCATTTTAAAAAACTCCCCTCACTTTTACTAATTTATTTCATGGTTTTTGTTAGTTTTTCATTGGTTTATTAATACATATTATATAGCTCCAAAAGAGTATTTGTGGGAACAGGTTTTTATCTCTCTTCTTAAAATACTTTTTTAAGTGTGCTTTTTTGGACTTGGGTTGATTGTGCAACCAAACACTTAACCTCAAGGGAGGTGAGTGTAATTTTGAAACCTATAGGGGAGGTCAGTATAATAGTCAGAAACCTCAGGGGCAGTTTCTGAAATTATCCCAAAAGATTGCACTGTAAGTCGTGTCTGTGGTTGGCCCAATTTCACCCATTGGATTGGAACTGTTTATCGTCAGCCAAATCCAAGTGATCAACCGCATTGAAGAATGGCGCTTGACAACAGTTGGGCCTTCGTCTACCAGTACCCAACTTGTTTAACATGCCCGGTTCAACTTCTGCATTTTCACTTTGTAGATTTGTGCAGAATTCTTGAAATGCTAGTTAGTGGCGACCTCTGTCATACTTATATGATAGACATTCTTTACATGTGAATTTGAAAAACTTTCATATTTCGCACATTTTAAAAGTAATCTGAAAAATATTTGTATTTTTGAACTTACAGTATAAGAAACATAATAAAAATTGAACAAAATTTAAACTTTGCTTAAGGATGACATACCTTTTGAATTATATACGAAACAGCGATGACATATATCATAATTTTTCATAGATTTATGCATATCAAGCAATAGGGAGATAAAATTTTGAACAAATTTACTGTCTCATATGCAAAGATAAGAGTTAAAATTAACAGTAATATAGCATATCTATTGAAAAGTAAGATTATTCTATATGTATTTTTAATTCTATAACTCTTGAATATATTTGTACCTCGGATGAAACTATATGCATAATCTTGCCAAATGCATACTTTTGACCCTAATCTTTTAGTCATACTTTTGAATGAAAATTCATATAATTGCCCCCATATTCTAGTAACCGCGCTTGAAACAACCATATGTTGTTGATATAGTAACTTTTCTACGTTTTATACGTTTAAATATAATGTTTTGATAGAAATATTATGAATTGAGTCCCTACTTTGTTCTTCTATTGCCATTTGATTACTGATGGAACCACTAATGACCAAACAATCCCTCATCTGCAAACCTTAAACCATTATGCGGAGAAAAAAAGGACAAAAAGAAAGCAATATTCAACAAATTTCATTCCTATTTGTGATAATAATTAAAAGGCGCTTCGGGGTTGCTTTGTTCGTGGACGAAAATCTCTGCAAAGGCGAACATGCTTCTCTGAATGGACTCCAACATCGTGATAGAAAGCGGGTGAGCCATCCAAATATTTGCTTAAGCAAAACAAAAAAGCGGGGTGAAGCTCTCTACGTTTGTGGTGTCACTCTCTAAGTTGTCTTTGGTCTCAGTTTCTTCCTGAGAGTGGCAATTTCAGAAAGCAAATAGAGCTAGCCACGGCCCTACTGGTCAATTACATGAAAATTTGCCCAACAATTGTTGTATATCTTCCAAGGTGCTCTACACTTTTAAATGATCTATAATCCCTTTTTGATATCATACCAAATTAAAGTTCACTTGGATGATAAAATAAAGTATATGACACTTTAACGGTTAGCAATTTCAATTATTTGAAATGTGGACTACTACTATCATTGGATGATGTGTCGATTACTTAGGGGATACATGTTGAGGGAATGGTTCCTTAAAGACCATAGAATTTTCATATAAATAAACTTGAGCTCAATAAAATTTGAATGGAATTCCCAAGTCTAAAATGCATCGGAAGGAATTCCCAAGTCCAAAAAATATTGCCACGTAACCTCTTGCTTATATCACTTAGAGGTGAAATAGTTAAGCAAAAAATTACTTGACAACCTTTTCTAACCTATATCAACTACATGATTCCTTTGAAAATTTTAAATAATTACTCTTTTTTTTCCTGTGCTGATTAGCATTTGATTTGCCTTACTCTAACTTTTAACACTTTTTTGGACAAGTTACTCCAATTTTTTAGCTAAAAGTAGGGCTGTAATCGAATCAAATTTAATTATCACTATACTTGAGATCAAACTCAATCCGAAATAAGCACACTTAAACTCGAGCTTGAGTCAAATCAAACTTGTCGAATATGCATTTTCTTGACTCAAGCTCGAATGGAGGCACACTCGAACCTGAGTTGAATAGTCCAAATTTTCAAGTCAAAACTCCAAAAGCTAGAAAAATCTATACCATATTTTTCTAATCAACTTTCAAAGCAAAATTCTAATAAATTTCATTTTGATATCTTAAAAATTCAAGAAGTTCATCATCATGCAATTTTTCAAAAGAACTGACAAATTGATATTCAAAGAGAAAAGGCAACAAATTTACCATGTTCAAATGGAGTGATTATTACTCATCCAGGTTATTCATCATTACTGAATCTGATACCTTTCGCCATCTGCTTTTGTGGAGATAAGGGCTACCAACCTTGAAAAATAGAATAAACCATCTGGAATGATTACAGGGAGGGAGAGAGGTGAATACAATTATAGGGAGAAAGAGAAGGGGCGGGGCAGCTACTATTATGTATTATCGGGAGCAACAAGAAGAGGAAAAAGAAAAAGATGCAAGAGACATGATCGGCGGAAAAATATATCAGAGTCTCAGAGAGTAGAAGAGGTTAGGTGGGTGGCAGCTGTTGGAGAAATAAGGGAGATTTAGGATTGTAGTTACACACAGACACACACAAGGCTCATGAGTATTTGAGCCTACTATATTGGATCTCGAACTCGATTCGATTTTGTTGCTTGGGATATTTGAGATTAAAAAAATCGAGTCAAGTTGAGTATATTGCTACTCAATACATAATTCGATTCATTTACACCCCTTAACTAAAATTACGTACAGATTGTGCTGATTACAATAGTTAGCTAGAGAGCCCTAATCAACTAACTTCATAAACTTGGGCAATTTTTTTTCCATATTCTTGTCTAACCTAACCCAAATTCGAGCACTCCTTCCAATATTTGGACATAATCTAGTAATATGGTAACTTTCGTAAAAGGAACCATAAAGAAAAGTATCTTGCACAACATTGTCCAATATACTCATGCATGATTGCATGGAGAAGCCGAAAAGCAATCAAATCATCATTGATGATGGATAACAAAAGATAACAAAAGAAAGATAACAATGGCCAAAGTGGCTAAGCATGCAAACTGTAATATCCATTACCGTTTTGTAACATAAACAAAAGCAGCTTTGAGCAGCCGTAGTCCATGATTTAGCCATACAAAGCATGGAATCTACATCTATAGTAGATAAGACTTTGTTTTCTTCATTGCGCATGGATAAATTGCAATTTATGCGCTTTATGAATGAGTAGAAAGAAGAGATAACAGTTTCGAGTGAAGAAGGGGACCAACCAAAGGCTTTATGACTTCGTTCATTTGAACTGTGGCTTGTCCGGCTGGCATGCGAATGGGATCAAAAGTAAATAATTAGGCACACCATTATTGGGAGCAGGAATGATTACTAGCACCCTAAGCATGGGTCATCTATAATTTATAGCATTGATTAATATGCCTTGACATGGCCCCTCAAATGATTATCACAGAGGGTGTATTGCAACTTTGGTCCTTCAACTTCAAGTATGGTACTAATTTCAGTTCAGTACTTCTGCTTTATTATTATTTTTTTGAATGTACTTGGTTTTTGATGGCTACTTAATGCCAGATTAATTTGCTTTAAAATGATAAATTTACTTTTATCAATGTGAATCAAACCTTTTGGCTAGTGGAGTCTATATTTGTCATTACAGAAAAAAAAAAGGAAAGAAAAGAATTGCCTTGACACAACTAAATAATAGCTATAAGATTATCATTGTTAATTTTGATTCATTCCAAAAGTGTATACCATTAATATCAAAACTGATTGGCCTGTTACCATTGCTGAATGCATTGAAATGGAAAAATGGATAACTTTCATTTTTAAACTTAAAAATGACTACATCTGATTTTTGAGGATACTGATATATACATATATGTATATGTATATATACATATGTGTATGTATGTATATCTATATGTATGTGTATGTACAAATAAACACAAATTGACTTGTCAAAAATGCTCAATAAGCAAAATTGCAAGCAGTCGAAAAATAAGGGGTAAATAATGTCTACAATTGAAACAAAAAAAAGGGCATAATCTGTAGTAAATGGAAACATGGGGACTAAAATGCAGTATTTCACGGTTCTATTCGAGGTTTATTTGAGTTTGCACTTTGCAGGGGGATTACGAGGACAACTTGGGGAGATAACTACTCCAGTTTTCAGTAGCTTGAGGCTCTTTTGTGCTCTTCGTGGTTAGGCCGGATTCGATTCTCATAATTATACTCTTTCCCACCTTTTCCATTCTTTCTAGGTGCTTTTTGCCGACTCTGAAAAGAAAATCTATACAAAAAGTAACCCAGACAAAATCTAACCCACCCAAAAAAAAAAAAAAGAACAATTAAAACAAATAAATCCATCTTTATCGTTGATGGACCTTCTTAGTGATTATAGTGATTATTGGAATTTTAAACATTTTTTTTCTTCTGCTTTGGCAAATCATTATTTATCTAATTTGTGAATCTCCAAGAAAGTGAGCTAAAGAGTAAAAGTCTCCCCAATAGAAGTAATAATAAGTGAGACTTCTATAATTTCAAATGAAAAATTTCTTCTGCCCTTCCAAAAAAAAAAAGTAAAGAAAAAGAAATGTACAATCAAAATTCACTTTGAGGCTTAAGAAAAAGAGTGATAATTGTCACGGCATTTTTAGTAAAGGTCTTAAAATTGCGTTTGAATTTTCATATTGGATTTAATTTAATTTAAATTATTTTTCAAAAAAGTTGTTAAGTTTCTTGTTTGGGTAGTGAAACTACTGAAAAATATCATGTAATTGTTATTTCTACCATTACCAACAGAAAACTCAACCAACCATGATTTATTTTTAGCTCATGCCATATGATAAAAACTTGTCTAATAATCAACAATCTAGGGGCGATATGTGAAATCACTTTTGTACACTCAATTACCTTTTTATTTTACATATATTAAATCACCATAATAATATGTATTTTTTTAATAAAAATTTCAGAAAATAGCGATTCAAATGAGTTTCTAGTTTTACTCTGACATGGGTGGAAATCTCTCAAGAGTCAAAATAGGATAGTAATTTTCGCTTAGCCACCAGCCACTCTCAGAAAGTAGCATGAAGTGAGAGCCCAATATTTCATAACCCGTGAAGGGCAAGAGCAATTTCTCATTAGAATTGGCTTAGTGCAATGCATAAAAGTATTATACACGTTGCATTGTTCTATCAATATTTACACATGGAGACGAGACCTTGAACAATAGACATCGTAGTTCTACAAAACATTTCTTACCGGGAATTTATTCATTTTACAATCTTAATCTTAAAATTGAAGGGACCTATGTGATTCGGGCTCTTCATTTTACCTTACCCTACTTCATTTTGTATTAGGGTATTTTTATTGGTAGAATCTCATACACAGGCTTGAATATCATAGGAAAAGACTCGAGAATGAAAAGGATACACCATAAAAATTTATAATAAGGAGGTATATATTTGTTGTTTCAATATCAATATACACCATCATACATTCTATGTCGCTTCGTGTAATTGCTAAAACATTAAATCCACCTCGTACCTATTGAAGGAAGGCATATGTTGTAAATTATCAATAATGACTTGTCTTCGATTGATTATTTTAACTAATTATTAATTCTGATTTTAGATAATCAAATTTTTTGATATTCTCGATTGCTTTTATATAATGCATTGATATTTTGATTATAGATTTTTTAATGATTAAAAAAGTTAAAATCTATAGTCATTTAAAGCGTAGTTTTTGCTGATTCTGATTATTTTTTATAATTAGATTTTAAAAAATCTAAAGCAATCAGAACAACACAGATATAGGCCGATATTTCTAAACCTTAATACACCACGTTTCCTTATGCGCTTAAATCACAACCAAACATTTTCCATATTTAACAATTTGGCCAAAATTTTGGTAATGACTAGTGCATCATCACCAACTCTGAAGACTTACCTATCTTTTCATTTTCATGAAAAAGAAAAAGAAAAAAAAAGAACTAATCCCAAGTTAAAAGAAGGGTGAGCAAATCACTTTTCCAAAAGCGAGATTTGCACCGCCGTCTGCGGTGGGGACTGGGGACCATTAGCTGCACTATCCTGTATCCACAAAGGGAGTCCAACGATTTTCTGCAGCAGAGTTGACTCTCTACACTCGACAGCCAAAGCTATATAACTGGGGGCCTCTAAGACTCCAGAATCCAGAGTCCTAGGCCGCCAATACCAATCCAAAAATACCATGGGTGGCAGCCATACTAGTCATAGTAATCTCAAGAATGCAGTCATAGCATTTCTAGTTCCCCTCCCCTCCATACTCTTCTACCTCACTTTCCTCAACCACTACAAGAATGATGATTCCAGTTTGCTTTCCCCTGTATGGAAATGGTGCTATGACCACCCTATCCTGCTGGCCAACATCTTCTTTTTCTTCAATGTCAACGTTCTCTTTTGGCTCATCGGCCTCATCCAATCTAGCCATTGGGTAAATTTCTGTTTGACCCATTGGGTAAAATTTTTCTTTTTACTGTTTTGCAAGATTCAGAGAGCAAGAATGTTTTAGATGGAGGGATTGTGATAAGTTTATTGTTTTTTTGTTATTTGCAGATGATTGATCCGTATTGGACGGTGATACCTGTTTTATTGGTGCATTACTATGCAAGCCATCCATTGGCAGTGGAGAATAAGTACAATGTTTGGAGATCAAGAATTGTGATATTTTTGACATGGGTTTGGAGTATTAGGCTCAGTCATAACTACTTTCGCCGCGAAAATTGGCAATGGGGTGCTAGAGAGGATTGGAGGTTTACTGATATGAAGCATCAGTATGGCAAATGCTGGTGGTGGGTTTCTTTCTTTGCTGTTTACTTGTCCCAACAGGTAATGGTTTCGCTCTTTGGAATGATTTTTTTGTGTGATCTTTTAGAAGTTTGGTAAGAGCCCTTTTGAGTTGAATGTATAATATTAGAAGGATTAGCTTTTGCTTGTACTCATTCCTTTTTGTCAGCTTTAAAAAAATTGGTGGAAATAGTTGGACAGAGTTGAATAATGTTTTTGTGGTGCAACTGCTCTATGAATTGTCTCAATGGAATTTCTGATATAATTATGATAAAGACATGAGCATTGTCGAATAAGGAAGTTGTTGGCGCTGAGCTTAGATTGGTTTGTCAGCCACATTTTAGGTGTTTTTCTTCACGAGGTAGATAAATGAAGATTCTTTTAATTCCAGGATTAGATAAGTGGAACTCAAACGATGTTATGGGCATGAAGAAACAGCAGATCAGGCTTTATTAGCATTGACTTGTTTTCGAGCTTGTGTTTAGTAGGTTTTTATTTAAGATTTTGACAAGTCCATAATTATGATTTTGGCCTCTGGAGTTGTTTTCTTGTAGAATGATCTGTGGTCCATCATAATTGAATTAAGATTGGTAAAGAAATACACAAGCACTATCACTTAAAACGTTTGAGAGGAAGTCACAGCATTTTTAACAGAGTTGAGAGTTTTCTATTAAATGGACAAAATTTGTAAGCTATAACATCTATTGTTCACGTGTCAGATGACTAGAATCTGCAGCGAATCGTTCTCAACTTACTAGGAATGTACAGAATCTCCTTTTAAGTGACTTTTCTAGGATACCCGACAATTTGTACATCTCAACAACAATTACTTATTTTATGAACAGTTTCAAGTGCCCAGAAGAGCTTCTTATACAAGTCATCTACTGTAGAAGTAATGGGTGATAAGGTACAAGGAATGTACAATACGTGTTCAATAAATTAGAAGGATTCAAGAGAGAGTTAAAATTGTTGGCATGGCTACATTAGGAAAGTTTAAGGCGATAATGATTAATGTATTTAAATTGCAGTAATCCAAACTGTTGCAACAAGTCTCGAAATTGCTAGACCAAGATCTTTCATAGTGACGTAGATTAAACTCTTTTGTGCATATAACTTCTTACTGCATCAATTTGTATTTCTGTGGTGTGTTTTATTCTATGGTAGCAGGACACTAATTTATTTAGGAAATATCTCAGAAGAAGATTTACTTTGGTGTAGTCAGTCCCCTACTTGGGCCAGTACCTTGTACAATTAAGTGATGATTTGCTCCTAATGCCTTTTCCACTTGTTTGGCAGGTCTTTCTCATGGGAATATGCATGCCTATGTATGTGATCCATTTAGAGAACAAGCAACTAGATATCTTTGACTTTGTTGGAATAGCAATATGTTTGTCTGGAATTGCAATTGCTTATTATGCCGACACACAACTTCATGAATTTGTGAGTAGAAATAAGAAGCTAAAAGAGCTAGGCAAGCCAGTTGTTCCCAACCTTGACAAAGGGCTGTGGCAATACTCAAGGCACCCAAACTATTTTGGGGAGCAGCTGTGGTGGTGGGGACTAGTCATTCTTGCATGGAACCTGGGTTATGGCTGGACTTTCGTTGGTTCACTCATCAATAGCCTGTGTTTAGCTTATGTAACTGTGCTTGTGGAGAAGAGGATGTTGATGCAAGATTACAGGGCTGAAGCATACAAATTGTACCAGAAGACAACTTCAGTGTGGATACCTTGGTTCAGAAAATCAAAGAATACTTGACTCAAGAATGGTACATGTAATGTGTTTTAGAATTATGCGTTGGATAAGTACAGTCAATTATGGATCTTTCTTGTATCATTTGGGATTAATAGAAGGAAAAAATCCTCTCTGTATCCCTTTGCTCAAAACTTCATTATTGGTAATTCTCGTTCTATTTGATAGATGTGTGGCTAGAACCACAGAAACAGCACATATGCTAATGGTTTCTCATGAACAAGGTACCAGTGATGTGCTTTCTTGATGTAGCCAGATAGTTTGGTAATGAATTTTCAATTGTATCATGGTTCTGTGGAGATGGTTGTATGATAAGTTGGAATCTAGAAATGGTTTGCCCAATATAGTTAGTTCATCAGGGTAAACATCAACCTGTAGACTTCAGAAGTTGAAGATTAAATCCTGTATATAGGTAGAAACTTTTAACAGAAGCTCACGTAAATGTCATATCAAAGCCACTTCAACTAGAACCTTGACTTTCAGCCCTGGAACATGTCTGAATCTCTCAAAATGGTAATATTAGTAATTATCAGAAAGACTTTTAAGAGAGGAGCAAAATATTCTATTGTTAGGATGGGTTGATGGTTCAAACAATAAGAGAATATATGACAACAAATCAATTTTGAAATAGAAATATTTGTGCGGGCATCTGCAGTGGGGACATTTTCAGCTTTCCTTCACCATCCATCAGGATCCAGCTTTCTGCAGGATTGCTCATCTAATGAAACTAATAGCAGTCACAATAACCTCAAGAATGCACTACCAGAAATTCTTTTTTTCCTTTTGCTCAGTATTCTTGTACCTAATTTTCCTCATTCACTACCATTATTATGATTTTAGTCCCTTATGCTCTATAGGAAAGTTGTGCTTTGACCACCCTTTTCTCCTGGCCAACATTCTATTTTTCCTTTATGTTGATGTTCTTTACTGGCTTATTGGTCTCGTGCAGTCTAAGAGTTCGAAAACTTTACTGTTATCCCATGTAGTTGAATTTTTCTGATCAAAGTTTCCAATCCTCAGCTCTGAATTTGTTGCGAGACTCAAAATGTGATGACATTTTAGGAGGGATTATGATGTTTTGTTTCTTTGTTTGCAGATGTTGGATACGCACTGGTCAGTGATACTAGTTTTTTCAGTGCACTACAAATCGACTCATCCATTAGCAGAAGATTACGAGTATAATATTTGGAGATCAGGAATTGTGATACTTTTGACATGGGTTTGGAGTAATAGCCTCTCTTGCAGCTGCTTATGCTGCGAAAAGTGGCAAGGGGTCTTAGAGGGGACTGAGATTTAATCAGACGCAGCATGCAGTATGGCAAACACTGGTGTTGGATTTCTTTCATTGCCGTTTACCTATCCCAACGGGTGCTTTTCCTCTTCTGAACTATTTTTGACTGTTTCTGTTGTTTGTTCTAGTTTGATAGCTTTAAAAATAATAAAGGATGCAGGACTGATAGATTAAGTGATGTTTGTCATGTTGCCACTCCATCAATGTTTCAATGGACTTCTATGCATAACTAAGGTAAAGGATTGGAACATCTAACTTCTTGGTGGTGAGCTTTTGATCGGTTTGTCAACCATATCCTGGGGAAGTTTTGCTCATAAGTTACACAAGTTTAGATTTTTTTTGAATTCTAGGAATAGTCAAGGGTGGCTCATAAGATTGTAGATATGAGGACCTTATGGATCATGAGCCCTCACTAGGATTGACTAAGAAATCTTTAGGATATACAAGTATATAATATCAATATTACGTTTGAAATTTTTAGTTTTTCAATTGTTATTACTTCTAAGAACTTGATTTAGGGTCATGGATTGTAAAGGCTCGGATTTGTGGAAATCTGGAAGCAGTTCTGGTTTAAGCATATTGTTGGACTTGTGTGAAAATCTGGAAGCAGTTCTGGTTTAAACATATAGTTAGCATCACTTCAAACAATTCACATGCAGTCGCAATAAATTTTTGACAAGTTCTCTGAGGTATTGATCTAAATTTGCACATCATCAAAAACGTTTTGCAAGCAATGAATTATTCTTGCACGTTTACACAAAGTGCTTGTATACCTTTCCTGTCATAATGTACAAAAAGTAAATCCTTCAGAATGACATATCAAGAATGTTAAATTTCGTGTGGCTTCATCTGGTCAGTTGAAAATGGTACCAGTTGCTTTTTTTAGATCACAATGGCCAATGCTTTTTCACAATATGGAGCACCATAGTGGCTTGGCCTCAGATTTCTTAAAGCGAAACAGGTGTAAAGCTTTTATACAGGCTCTATTGATGCTTTATCCATCTCTCAAGGAACTAATCACTTGCTTTTTATGCTTAATTCTCTCCACTAAATGTTGTTTTGCTTCTTCTCTTGTTTGTCTGCCAGGTCTTTTCTGTATGTGGTCAAATCAAAGAGAGAGCAACTTAATATATGCTACTGAGTTGCAGTAGCCGTATGTTTGGCTGGTGAAATCGTTGCTTATCATGCCAACAAACAACTTTGTGATTTTGTGAGTAGAAATAACAAACTAAAAGGGCCAGGCAATCGAGGGGTGCTCATACTTGATGAAGGTTTGTGGCATTTTGAGTGTAAAGTACAGTATTGATTCTCATCCTCTCATGGCTCTCTAGGAAGAAATAAATAGGAAAAAAAAAAAAAGAAAGAGAAAGAAAAAGATCAGGGTAAAAACCCAACATGGTTTTTTCTTAATACTAATGAATGCCCTGCTTATAGCATTGCAGCCTGTGTATTCCACGTTGTCTTCTCTGTCAGTGTTTCTTTGGTGCTTTTCGTTAGGTCTATCATTCACTGTCTAGCTCCTTGAACATAGTTGTGGATTAAGATAGATTTTTGCAGTACAAGGAAACTAGATTTAAGACAATAAAATGAGTACCAAATATTTGGCTTAAAAAGATGAGGATATTGTAGAACTTTACGGAAATGCGTTAATAAAAGTTTTTGAAAGCTTCAGTAGTTGCTCTTCATCTCATTGCTTAAGAAAACTCGTAGCATAATTATATATCTATTTACTCCCTTACTTCGACTACTACCTTCTGTTATTTCCTTTTCACAATGACTGCTGTCATTAAAACACTCGTAAGACCATTGAGCTAACTCAATCCTTGGAATGGGGGTTGGAAATGTTCCTTTCTTATGCCTTTTTCTGTGATGAATAAGAACTATAAGAGACATTCCAGCACACTATGCTTTGCTTTGCCAAATTTATCCAAGGCTTTTGGAACATCTTCTCTTAAAGGCTCAAATCAAGGCTCAAATAAATTAAGATGGACAGTGTAATAACTATTGTCTGAGTGCAGCCTTAATTAAGGACTTCAATAAATAGTGCTTGAATATTAGGCACTATTAATGTTGGTTATCCGGAGAAACAACATATATTCCATTCAGGCTAAGAATCTGCAATGGCTGTGTCCAGAATGTCTGAAACTATTATGTAGTAAACTAAAGAATCCCACAACATATGTGGCGATTTTGGTTTTTTATGGGGCATAAACCAAGAAACAACACCTTAATTAGTGTTGCAATAAAATGGCTTACAAAAGAATTGTTTGAAGCTAAAAATGAGCTTGAATTCTTCATTCATTAACGACGTATTTATAGTGATTACAAGAAACAAACTAACATTGTTCTAGCTAACAATTATCTAAAAATTCTCAACAAAATTACTTGAAAACATAATTTTCTACTCAGCAAATCTTATTGAAAATATTCATTAACAAACTAACATGATTGTTCGATAACAAATATCCTAACAATAAGACTTGTTTTAGCTACTAACTAAATTATTCTAGTACCAAACACAATTTGTAGGAAAAGTTGGCATATCTCAGCGAGCATCAAATTAACTAGTTTGTTTAGTTGCCTCGTCTTGTGAGGATACTTGTGTAATCAGGCTTAAAGTGACGTCTACTGGGAAATCTTATAACTACTCTTAGATATTTTCCAATACAATATGAGAGAGAGAGAGAGAGAGAGAGATAACTATGAAAGTTTTCTGGCTGGCCTAAATACACCTATTGAAGTTCCTTTGAAGCTTTGAAGTCTTCAATGCAATCGCTAGCCACAATCTGTTGTAGACATTTTCCATGAATTGAAAATAAGCATATCTCCATGATTTCTTGAAAGTGAGGATGCCACAAACTGCTGAGAATCCAACTGCAAAACCAGGTCCAATCCCAGCAAAGAACCATGAGAAACAAGACTCTTTGCCAGCTTCACGTACACCACTAGACTTATTCCCATCAGATGGTTTGTCTTCAGGGCAAGTTTTCAAGAGTGGTTTACCGCAAAGTCCACCATTGCCTTCAAAACTAGATGGATCATTCAATGTTTGGAGCTGATTTCCAGTTGGTATTCGCCCTGATAGATTATTAAATGACAGATTCAGGTAACTCAGAGTGTCTATAGTGGACAAGCCTAGGGGAATTGAACCAGAAAGTTCATTTCTTGACAAATCAAGAGATTCCAGTTGTTTCAACTTGCCAATGTTGTCTGGGATTCTTCCAGTTAGATGATTATTGGACAAAGCCAAACTTTGCAACCCAACAAGATCCATTAGTTCTTCAGGGATCTCTCCAACTAAACTATTTTCTGAAAGCTCCATGGATCTTAGATAAGGAAGGTTTGAGGAATACTCAAGCTCTCTTCCTTTCATAAAGTTTGAAAGCTTTTGAGGATGGCGGCGAGATAGGTCAAATGGCAATGGTATAATGTCTGGGTCAGTAGATACCATTGCACTCAAGTTACCAAAACATGAAGGAATTTTTCCTTCCAGTTTGTTGTGAGCCAAGTTTAGTACTTGAAGATTTTGAAGGTGGCAGAATTGCATAGAAATATTACCTTCAAGTTTATTGGATTGAAGTCTGAGAATTCTCAGATTTGATAACCCATTGCCAATCCAGGCAGGTAAAATGCCTGACAGTTCATTTTCACCAAGATCAAGAACTTGTAGATTTTTCATGCTTTTCATTTTCCAAGAGAGCTCCCCGTGAAACTTATTTTTGCTCAAGAGTAAATATATCAGAGGTTCCATGTTACCTAATGAACTTGGGATATGACCAGACAGACTGTTGTTTCTCAAGTTCAGTGTCTTCAACTGCTGCAGCTTCCCTAGGCATAGAGGGACTCTTCCTGTTAACTGATTGTTGGAGAGATCTAAGCTGAACAAAGTCTGTATGTTGCATATACCATCAGGGATGCTCCCAGTCAACTGGTTGTCATTGAGATGGAGAAATCTGAATACCAGTGGAACTTCCGGCTTCTCATCCAGAGGAGGAAGATGTCCTGTTAGCAAATTTCTTGAAGCATCAAGTGCAAAAGCATTTGGTGGAAATGATACCAAAGAGCCCTCAAATTTGTTGGAATAAAAAATTATGAGTCGATCAAACGTGTTAATTTCTTTGAACACTGGTGGCTTGCCTGTTATGTTGTTGGAGCTAAGATCCAAGTAATGAATCTGCGAATACACAGTTTCAAACCAATCAGGGATGGTATCTGAGATGCTTGCATTTGACATGACTAATGTATTAACCTCCCTTTGTGTTTGAAGCCATGAAGGAAATCGAGGCCCTATTTTTGTGGAAGCCATGTGAATATATTGCAGTTGAAATGGAGGAATCCACATGGAACTTACATTCCAACTCAATAAGGTTGAAGAAATATCCAGAAAGTTGAATTCCCTAAGACTGGTAAAGTGGAAATGCATTGTCTGCAAGACGTAAGCTTTGCAGTTTAGCAAGCTGCCCAAGACTTGAAGGAATGGTGCCAGAAAACTCATTAGAATGAAGATGGAGTACGATAAGAGAAGATAGTTTCCCCAGGCAAACTGGAAGTGATCCCTGAAAGTGATTAAAACTGAAATCGACATAAGCCAGACTACTCAAATTACATAGTGAATCTGGTAATGAAGTTCTGAAGCTATTGGAAGAAAGATGAAGCAAAGTAAGAGAGGTCAACGGCAAAAGGGAGTCAGAAATTGGACCATAGAAGTAGTTACCTTCAAGGTGAAGGTTCATGAGTGAACTCATATTAGAGAACCAGAGAGGAATTGGAGAACTAAAGCCATTCCCTTGGAGGTCAAGGGAAGTAAGAGAAGTGATATTGATATGTGAAATAGAAGGAATAATTTGAAGATCACAGCCTGCCAAAGTTAATGATAACAAAGATGGGAGCATGTTAACAGCATGTAACCAATCTCCTTTGTTCTCAATGTGTACCCCAGACAAGTCTAAACTTTCTAGAGAAGAAAGCTTAGCTATCCACCGAAGATCTTTTGCAGTCAGTGTGAAGAATGAGTCAAGACTCCAGCCTTGAGGTGCATCTCCAAGATGGAGGTACTTTAACCTTGAGAGATTTCCCAGATCATAAGGAACCATTCCTTCAAAACCTGCGCTGGACAGGTCGAGATATCTCAAATTCCTTAAGGATCCCAAGAATGTTGGAATTGAACTGCCTGAGAAGTTGTTCATGCTCAGGTCCAAGTATTGCAAATGCTTCAACCTGAGTAAGGATGGATTTATCTCACCTCCCAAGCAGCTTGTGCTGTAACTGTTAGCGTAGATTACATCCTGAAAATACCTGGAAGGATCATATGGAAATTGATTATGGAGATCAAGCCTGACAACATGGCCACTACTCTTGCTACAACCAATTCCTTCCCATAAACAACAGCCTTCTCCAGACCAGGACGACAAACGATTTGATTTATCTACTAGGGTTTCCCTGAACTCGAGAAGAGCTTCTCGCTCGCTCTCAATGCAGCTTGTGTTTGAGTAGATTTTTTGGGTATAACAAAGCTGAGATTGCATAATGAGAAGACAAAAATGAAAGAAAAATAAAGTTGCACCATGGAGATTCCCCATTGCTTTTCTTATGTTGGCAAGGCAAATTAAGTGTTTATCAGAATATTGTTTTATGATGATTTCATGTGGACTCTGGGGGCTTATATAGAATTGATACTGCTTGATCCATACTGAGGTCTTTATCATGCTTGACCTGTGGCTGTCGACCACTTGATGTGCTTGTGAATGACAACTGAATCCTGAATGAACATGTATACCCGGAGACACCCTGACCAGGACTCCAACATGCCGTGCGGGGTTATTCTAACCATCAATTCTGGGGAGTAGGGATAATTGAAACTTTGGTTCCTTCTGTTGTCAATTAAGGAAAATTGTAAAAGGGGCTTATCAGTTGCTTGATTAAGAAAGAGGTGTGTGTAATTCTGAGTTTTTTTAAAGGAACTTTCTTATTGCAACGCAAATTCTCGTAGAGTAGCAAATGCCGACCAAAAAAAAAAAAAAAAAAGAGAAAAAAAAGAGCTTAAGTGTCCTCTAGAGTAAATAACCCAGAAGGACATCAATTTTGTTAATCATCTGACTGAATGAATTCACTCAATTTCTCAGTCATTTTTTGTGCATACTTGGTCCACAACTTTAATTTTGACTAGTTCAAAATCTGACATTTCCATCTAAATTCAGGAAGTCAACATTTTTGTTTTTTTCTTCTTAAGAATCTCCAGATTACTAGTTATTCTCTCTATAGAACATTTTACTTTCTTGAGCTTGACCGGTGGACATTGAACCATAAGGCGAAGGATCACATATGGAGGTAATTGTATTCATGTCAGTGACAATATATGCTCCTTCGTGTACGATGGCTAAGACTTGGAAAATGAACAAGTTGACTGACACTGAGAGTCAGTCCCAAGTAACATTTGATGCAAGATTGTAGAAGCAATGGGTTAAAATCTTTTATCCTCGTGGTTCAAAATTGGATAAATTATCAACAACCCTACTGTGTTTTTGTATATTGCCACATAATTCCTTTAGTATTTCAAAATATCTACATAATCTGTCTATGATTTTACATAAAATAGAAAATGAACTGATAAGTCTACCTGTAAACTTTGAAAATCAAGATCGAAATCTAGACGGTTATATCTTAATAATTTACCTAATGAACTCACGTTTGTCAAATTCCAATTGACAATCCTAGCAGGTTGTGCTGTAATTTTTAGCATAGGTTACGTCATAAAGATGCTTGGATATGGAAATTGGTTATTGAGATCAAGTCTGAAACCATGGTCATTACTCTTGCTACAAACAATTCCTTCCCACCAACAACAGTCTTCTCTAGACCAAGATGGCAAACGGTTAGATTTATCTACGAGGCTTTCCTTGATCTTGAGAAGAGCTTTTCCTTCACTTTTAGTGCAGCTTATGTTAGAATAACTTTTTTTAGTGTAACCAAATTGAATTTGCAGAATAAGAAGACAAAAATGAAAGAGCTGTAATGCTCTCAAAATATTTGAATTTGTAGAGATCCTTTCAATGCCTTTATGCAGGTATATTGGTTTTTATATGCTTTGCAGTTAGTACGTGTACCTAACTGTGAAATTTTCTTTAAGGTTATGTGGCAAAGACTATCTATAACTAAGCTCATAGTTATTTGATCAATCAGTAGACGTAATTTCTTTAACCAGTTGCCAATTTGGATAGTAGATTATTTAGAATAATTTGATGAAAAAAATTGTAACACCTTTTCGATGTAATATATGTGAGATAAAAATGTGATTGAAAGATGTGTCGATGATGTAAGCAAATAAATAAGTTAAATAATCCACTATCCAAACACTCTATCATTTCTTACTAATTTTAGAAGCAGTAGTCATTCTTTAATAGTAGGAGAATAATTCAATTCACAAAAATTCTTCCATTCAATTTCTTCATCATCAAAATTCCAGGGTTGATAGAGCCTGTTTGAATTCTCCCAAATTTATTTTACTACTTGTAACTAAGAAAATCAATTTTGGAGCAAATATATTAGTCAACAATGATGCTAGTGGTTTAAATTTTAAAAATTTGAAGTTCTTACAGTATAAAGGTCCAAAAATAATTATTTCACCATGTAACAGTGAAAACATTTTTTTTTTGTTCAAGACATCAGAAATTTTAAGTTAAATGCGTCCAACTTAGGTCTTGTTTGAATTGCCATTTTTCCCTCAATGGGCTCTTAGACTTTAACCAGTTGACCTCGCACTTAATAAAAAAAATGTAATATAATGATTTAATATATGTAAAGTAAAAAAAAAATGATTGAAAAATATTTTCAAGGAAGACGTAAAACTTTTTCTGCTGAAAGCTACAATCCTAATACCAAGTTGCTTGACTTTGTTGCCATGTATACCTATCTGGACTACCATCTCGGAAGAAGACTTGGAGTCTACTGGGGATGTCGACTGTGGAAGAGAGGAAAAGAATCCAAAAATTATCTTTGCTGCCATGTATATCTATCTGGACTACCATCTCGGAAGACTTGGAGTCTACTGGGGATGCCGTCTGCGGAAGGGGGAAGACTCCAAAAATTATCTTTCCGCAAAGTTGCTTGACTTTGTTGCCATGCATGTATACCTATCTGGACGATCTCGGAAGATTGGAGTCTACTTGGGATGTCGTTTGTGGAAGATGAGGAGAATAATTTTTTTTTAAAAAGAAAGAAAACATAACTACTTAATTATATGGCATTTACGTAAGTTGTCCATAAGAAAGAAAATATAACTACTTAATTATATGGCATTTACATAAGTTGTCCATAAGAACCCTCCATGCCTTAATTGGTTACATAATTACATTTTCACTATCAACAAAATAGAAGGCTGAACAAAAGATGGAAGGTAATAGAACCTGCTGCTGCTAGTAGTGGTTGGAATTGTCAAAACATCCCCTTTTGATAAACCAATTCAATACTTAACTCAATGGGTTCAGATTTTAACACGTTTAGATGCGTTTGATAACTATAAATAAAATATTTGAATCTAGGTAAAACTTGCTCTCAAAATTAAGTGATAAACTATTCACTTATCACTTAATGTGATATATATTCAAATATATTGAATTTAATACTTAATAATTTAATCATTTAATGGATTCAGATTTCAAACTTCAGATTTTGGAATTCAGTCTTTAGACTTTAGGTTTTATCAACGCAAACAATTTGTTACTTGATAAAAATAAAGTTCATGAAAACAAAAGTTTCATGACTCTTTGTTTTTGAGTCGAGTCGTTACCCTATGATGTCGGTTGATCTTTGAGATTGAGCCAGGTTTCATGCAAGGACAACTGAAAATGGATAGCTACCCCGCAAGATTGGCGATGTGGTTCAAACCAATTGGATGGTTCCTATCATTTCCTACCAGTAATAGTTTACGTAATTTGCACATGATTATATTAAACCAATATAATGTCTCTTAAATATAATTTTTTTATGAAATTTGATTTTTACCTCATAATAGGATGTTTTATGTTTTGAATTCTTTAACCAATTATTGCTACAGAGACTATCTAAGAGTTTGATCTATTAGTCTTAAAAATTTATTTTAGCCTTTTTGGTAAAATATGGATTCGACTTTGACAAAATACAGTCATGTTTCTTCAAAGTTGTTGTATAGTCATAATATTTTTACCATTAAATCATAATATTATATATTTTTTAGTGTAGTACAGAAGATGTTAAACCGGAAATATATGTACATATGTCAAGTGTGAGTTTAGTAAATAGAATTCATAATTATTAGTAAAATAAAGATTTAAAGTATAAAATCAATTTTTGGAGGGGTGTTAGAGTAAATAAATTGGGTTGTTAGATTTTGTCATTCTAAATATAATATCTCTTAGATATATATATATTTTTTGTGAAATTTGATTGTTTACTTGATAATAGAATATATTATATTTTTAAATTTTTAACCAATTGTTATTACAAAGACTATCAAAATACAAACTCATAGATCTATTGATTTTTGAATTTATTTTAGCTTTCTTTTTTTGAATTTATTTTGAGTTTTTTGGTAAATTATGGATTCAGTTTTGATGAACAATTCTCAATACAATTACGTATCACCAAAATTATTGTGTACTCAAAATATTTTTACCATTAAATCATAATATTACATTTTTAATATTGTACAAAAGATGTTGTTAAACAAGAGATATACATAAATACATATATACACACATAGACACACACACACACACACATGCATACATATATGTGTGTGTGTGTTGTGTATCTAAGTATGTATGTACACACACACGCACATACACACACACATATATGTGTATGTGTGTGTGTCTATATATATATAAAACTATTGCCAGAACTTGAAACATTGGGCTCTATTAATGTTAGTCATCCGGAAAAACAACACATATTCCATTCAGACTAAGGGTGCGTTTGATAAAATTGAAATCTGAAAACTAAAATATGAAATCTGAAGTTTGAATTCATTAAGTGATTGAATTGTTAAGTATTAGATCTATTACATTTGAATGTATATCATATTTAGTGATAAGTAAAAAGTTTATCACTTTGGGAGCAAGTTTTGCCTAAAAGATTTAGTGCCACTTAATTAATTCAGATGTTCTATTTTTTGTTATCAAATGCATCTAAACGGTTAAAATCTGAATGCATTAAATTTAAGTGATGAATTAGATTATCAAATGGGCCTTAGAGAACCCCACAACATATGTAGCACCAAATTAAGTTTAAGAGTCTGCAACGGCTGTGTCCAGAATGTTTGAAACTACTGTGACCTAGAGAACCCCACAACATATGTAGCACCAAATTAAGTAGTTTGCACAGTTGCCGGGTGAGGATACTTGTGTAATCAGGCTTAAAGAGACATCTACTGAAAATCTTATATAAGTCCTCTTAGATATTTTCCATGGAGTACAATGTGAGAGAGAGAGAGAGAGAGAGAGAGAGAGGAGCTAAAACTATGAAAGTTTTCTGGTTGTGTTATGTACAACTACTGAACTTCCCTTGAAGCTTTGAAGTTTTCAATGCAATCGCTAGCCACAATCTGTTGTAGACATTTTCCATGAATTGAAAATAAGCATATCTCCATGATTTCTTGAAAGTGAGGATGCCACAAACTGCTGAGAATCCAACAGCAAAACCAGGTCCAATCCCAGCAAAGAACCACGGGAAATAAGACTCTGCGCCAGCTTCACGTGCACCACTAGACTTATTCCCATCAGATGGTTTTTCTTCAGGGCAAGTTTTCAAGAGTGGTTCACCACAAAGTCCATCATTGCCTTCAAAACTAGATGGATCATTCAATGTTTGGAGCTGATTTCCAGTTGGGATGCGCCCTGATAGATTATTAAATGACAGATTTAGGTAACTCAGAGTGTCTATGGTGGACAAGCCTAGAGGAATTGAACCAGAAAGTTCATTTCTTGACAAATCAAGAGATTCCAGTTGTTTCAACTTGCCAATGTTGTCTGGGATTCTTCCAGTTAGATGATTATTGGACAAAGCCAAACTTTGCAACCCAACAAGATCCATTAGTTCTTCAGGGATCTCTCCAACTAAACTATTTCCTGAAAGCTCCATGGATCTTAGATAAGGAAGGTTTGAGGAATACTCGAGCTCTCTTCCTTTCATAAAGTTTGAAAGCTTTTGAGGATGGCGAGTTAGATAAAATGCAAACGGAGTAATGTCTGACTCAGTAGATACCATTGCACTCAAGTTACCAAAACAGGAAGGAATTTTTCCTTCCAGTTTGTTACGGGCCAAGTTTAGTACTTGAAGATTTTGAAAGTGGCAGAATTGCATTGAAATGTTGCCTTCAAGGTTATTGGATTGAAGTCTGAGAATTCTCAGATTTGATAACCCATTGCAAATCCAGGCAGGTAAAGTGCCTGATAGTCCATTCTCACCAAGATCAAGAACTTGCAGATTTTTCATGTTCTGCATATTCCAAGGGAGCTCCCCGTGAAAATTATTTTCGCTCAAGAGTAAATATACCAGAGGTTCCATGTAACCTAATGAACTTGGGATATGACCAGACAGACTGTTGTTTCTCAAGTTCAGTGTCTGCAACTGCTGCAGCTTCCCTAGGCATAGAGGGACTCTTCCTGTTAACTGATTATTGGAGAGATCTAAGGTGAGCAAAGACGGTATGCTGCATATACAATCAGGGATGCTTCCAGTCAATTGGTTGTCATTGAGATGGAGATATCTCAATATTGGTGGAACTTCTGACTTCCCATCGATGAGAGGAATATTTCCCGTTAGCAGATTTCTTGAAGCATCAAGTGCAACAGCATTTGGTGGAAATGATGCCAAGTAGCCCTCAAATCTGTTGGAATAAAAAATTATGAGTCGATCAAACGTGTTAATTTCTTTGAACACTGGTGGCTTGCCTGTTATGTTGTTGGAGCTTAGATCCAAGTAATGAATCTGCGAATACACATTTTCAAACCAATCAGGGATGGTATCTGAGATGCTTGCGTTTGACATGAGTAATGTATTAACCTCCCTTTGTGTTTGAAGCCATGAAGGAAATCGAGGCCCTATTTTGGTGGAACCCATGTGAATATATTGTAGTTGAAATGGAGGAATCCACATGGAACTTACATTCCAACTCAATAAGGTTGAAGAAATATCCAGAAAGTTGAGTTTCCTAAGATTGGCAAAGTGAAAATCAGACAGCATACCAGTAAATGGATTGTCTGCAAGACGTAAGCTTTGCAGTTTAGTAAGCTGCCCAAGACTTGAAGGAATGGTGCCAGAAAACTCATTAGAATGAAGATGGAGTATGGTAAGAGAGGATAGTTTCCCCAGGCAAACTGGAAGTGATCCCTGAAAGTGATTAAAACTCAAATCGACATAAGCCAGACTACTCAAATTACATAGTGAATCTGGTAATGAAGTTCTGAAGCTATTGGAAGAAAGATGAAGCAAAGTAAGAGAGGTCAGCTGCGAAAGGAAGTGGGGAATTGGACCATAGAAGTAGTTACCTTCAAGGTGAAGGTTCATGAGTGAAGTTATATTAGACAACCAGAGAGGAATTGGAGAACTAAAGCCATTCCCTTTGAGGTCAAGGGAAGTAAGAGAAGTGATATTAACATGTGAAATAGAAGGAATAATTTGAAGATCACAACCTGCCAAAGTTAGTGATAACAAAGATGGGAGCATGTTAACAGCACGTAACCAATCTCCTTTTTTCTCAATGTGCACTCCAGACAAGTCTAAACTTTCTAGAGAAGAAAGCTTAACTATCCACCAAAGATCTTTTGCAGTCAATGTAAAGTCTGAACCTAGACTCCAGCCTTGTGGTGCATCTCCAAGATGGAGGTACTTTAACCTTGAGAGATTTCCCAGATCATCAGGAACCATTCCTTCAAACCCTGCGCAAGACAGGTCGAGATATCTCAAATTCCTCAAGGATCCCAAGAATGCTGGGATCGGAATGCCTGAGAAGTTGTTCATGCTAAGGTCCAAGTATTGCAAATACTCCAACTTGAGCAAGGATGGGTTTATCTCACCTCCCAAGCAGCTTGTGTTGTAACTGTTAGCATAGATTACGTCGTAGAAGTACCTGGAAGGATCGAATGGAACTTGGTTATGGAGATCAAGCTTGACAACATGGCCATTACTCTTGCTACAACCAATTCCTTCCCATAAACAACAGTCTTCTCCAGACCAGGATGACAAACGATTTGATTTATCTATCAGGCTTTCCCTGAACTTGAGAAGAGCTTCTCGCTCACTCTCAATGCAGCTTGTGTTTGAGTAGATTTTTTGGGTATAACAAAGATGAAATTGCCCAATGAGAAACCAAAAATGAAAGAAAAATAGAGTTGCAACATGTAGATTTCCCATGGGAAGTGCTTATGAAAATTAAGTGTTTATGAAAATATTATTTTGTTTTGTGATTGTTTTCATGTGGACTCTGGGGGCTATATAGAGTTGATACTGCTTGATCTACACTGAGGTCTTCATCGTGCTTGACCTGTGGCTGTCCACTACTTGGAAGTTCTTGTGAATGTCAACTGAATCTTCAACGAGCATGTATTATAGGAGACTTCGACCAAGTCTCCCCATTGCAGTGCAGGTCATTCCAACTATCAATTCTTGGGGAGTGGGGAGAGTTGAAACTTTGATTGCTTCTTGTTAGTTAAGGAAAATTGTAAAAATTAAGGGTCAGTTGCTTGATTAAGAAAGAGGTGTGTAATTTTGACATTTAAAAGAAAACTATTTTATTGAAAGGGAGATTCTCATACAAAATGCTGAATGCGCAAACTGAGTAGCAAATTTTGATTTATTAATCATCTGACTCAATGTGTCTTTTCACTCAATTTTCCAACTATTTCTCTTTCAATTTCGTGCAGACTTGGTCCACCACTCTAATTTTGACTAGTTCAAAATTTGACATTTCCATCTAAATTCAGGAAATCAACAATTTTGTTTTTTCTTCTTAAGAAGCTCCACGTTACTAGTGGTTCTCATCATTTCTGTAGAAGACTCCACTTTCTTGAGCTTGACATGTTGATGTGGAACCATAAGGGGAAGCATCATACATAGAGGTAATTATGCTCGTGCCAGTAACAGTATATGCTTCTTCGTGCACGATGGTTAAGACTTGGAAAATGAACAAGTCAGTTGACACTTACCCCCATTTGGTACGTTGGAATGTTTAAAATGAAAGATCTTTTCATCTAAAATACATTTTTATCCAGAATTTTTTTGGGGGGGGGGGAATTTATCATTTCAAAGTTTGGTAGACAAATCAAAATGAAATATTTACTTAATTTTCAATATTTGGTATAATCAATAATTAGATGTTAAGATGGGATATACTAAAAACAAATTTGACTTACTTACCCTAGATTAATTTATAGGATGTTATATATCTTATTAATTTTTTATTTATTCTATAATAGTATTTGCTGATTTATGAGAAATTTTGATATTTTTATTTCAAAAATAAATGAAGAGTGATATCAAAATTCTTTAATTATAGTGGTTGACTTAGTCTAATAGATGGATTTTTTAATTAAAATTTTTCATTTACTAGCAATATAATAGCAACATAAAATATAAATTACATGAAGTCAAACAATTATAATTTATTTTTAATCTATTTTTGATTTTGATAAGATTCAAAAAAATTCTTATACCATTGTTGAAAGTTAAAGGATAAAATATTTTAAAACATTTGTTTCCTAGTTTAAAAAATTATTTCAAAGAAAAGAAAAATTAATTATTATGAAAACTTATATTCAAATATTAATTAAACTTACAAATAGGTTAAGATATCATGATGTAGTATAAAGATTTACAAGGATCAATTTGATATTCTACTATTTAGACATTCTAGAATGAAAATTGAAAGAGCTTCCCCTAAGTTATTTTAAGGAATGGGATTCTAAGAAAAAGTTGGAATGAGTATTTTAAGGGAAAAGGGCTTTCCCACTAAAATGAACTAATATCGAACCTTGGAATGAAATTGACAAGTGGGAAAGGGAAAGGCCTTTCCTATATACCAATGAGTTAGTAGCATTTGATGAATGTAGCAGCAATGGGTTAAAATCTTTTATCCTCATCGTTCAAAATTGGGTAAACTATTAGTTACCCTAACGTGTTTTTGCATATTACCATATAATTTCTTAAATGTTTCAAAATATCTATGCAATCTCTATATGATTTTACATAAAGTAGAAAATGGATTGATGAGCCTACTTGTGAACCCTGACAAGTCAAGCTCAGGTTAATTTGCCTAATTAACTCAGGCTTGCTATATCCCAATTGATAATCGTTGTAGGTTATGCTGTAATTGTTAGCACAGACGTCATGGAAATACTGTAATACCCCAAATATTTTCTATAAGGGTTTTGGATGAATTCTAAAAATTTAAGATAAGAATTAAAAGTGTAAAGAAATTTGAAAATTATTGTGCAATTTGAATTGTTAGTGAAAGAAGATACTTCTACCCTGTGGTTGGGTACAAGTGGTTTGTGAATGCTATACGAGATCCAAGATTCGACTCTCGCTGTGAGCGTTAAGATTAAACAGCCAAGGTCAGGCCTTACCCGAGCAAGAGTCGAATTGCTTAAAAGCTGGCCTTTGTCCCTGTAGCTTCCATAAAACAGGGTACCTTATATATTCAAAGGCCTAGTTCTGCGTGAAAGATGTGCCATCTTTTTTTCATATTGTCTTTGGTCATATCTTTCACTCTTTTTGTATATAAATCTATTTGTATTCCAAATATCATACTTTCCTACTACGATAGCTTGTCCATCAATTACCTTACAGTTAATAAGATATTATTAGTCAGTGAAAACTTATTCAAGTAAATAGCGGGTCACACTCTCTAACTTGCACTGCACTGGTTTTCTATCATTTGCCCATTGACGCGGAGATTATCTTTATGGTTTTCTGAACAATCCTCCAGCGAATTGCCAGTAAATCCATTGGACACACCACCACAAATAGCAGAACCAACATTGACAAATGGAAAAAGAAACTGGAAAAGGAAACCGACAGCCAAGCTAGTCCTATCAACTCAATAGTTTTTATATTTTTTGATAAAAATCTAGGATGATATTAGATAGAAACCATCTGAAAAAATTGTTAATTTGATTGATATGATTGCAAGTATTAGCCAAAAGTCATATGAAGAAAGTCGCAAGTGCAATTGATATGCAAAGTATTACATAAATGAAAAAGTAGAAAAGTACCTTGCAGCAAAACTTTGCCGTGGAGATGAAGAAAGGGAAAGCCTCTGTCTGGAGATGGAGATGACGACTTGCTAGGGTTCTTGCTAAACCTTCTCTCGTTTCTCTGGTTTTAGTTTTTCCTTTTCTTGTTTGAGTTCCTGTAATGTTTACAGGAATTTATTTTTGTTTAAAAAATGAGTATCGTTAGTTTGCTGTAATTATTAAATTAACATAGGTTTAGGAGGCCTAGAAAGATTAGGTTGTGTTAAGTTAGTTAAATTAACCTAGGTTTAGAAGGGTTTAGAAAGATTAAGTTCGGTTAAGTTAGTATGGAGACTTGGTAGCATTAGAGGGAGTGGGACTACAGAAAGTGAGATAGGAAGTGGGACAGAGAATCTGTTGCGGGTAGGATCCTTAGGTGAAATTTTGAAATGATATCTTATTTGATGATGTATGAAATGATGGATGTGCAGGGAATTGTATTCAGTATTTGATGGAATTTAAATTAGCTTTGTGCCTTGTGCCTTGTACCTTGTGTCTTGTGGATTTGCTGTAGTGTACGGCGGTGTTATATCCCAAGTAGTGCTGTTAATCGAGTCGAGTATTGGATTTTCGAACTCGACTCGAGTTTTTATCGAGTCAAGCTCGAACTCACTCGTTTAAGTTAACGAGCCTTAAAATTTGATCGAACTCAACTCGATAAAAGGGATAAGTGGCTCTACCTCAAGTTCGAACTCAACTCGTTAATCATAAACGAGCCGAGCTCGCACGAGCTCGAGCTCGGCTCGTGTTTGAAAATTTATATTTTGTGAAATGATAAAAATTAATAAATCTAATGTGAAATGACAAATATACCCTCACTAACGAGCCTAATCGAGCTGCTTGACTAATAAATGAGTCGAGCTTAACTCGACTCATTTATTTGTCGATTTATTTTTCGAGCTTGAGCCTTGTCAAGTCAAGCTCATTCGAGTTTTGGAATTGCTCGTTTCAATTAACAGCTCTAATCCCAAGTACGGGATGTGAGAAATACTTGGAAGGATCAAATAGAAATTGGTCATTGAGATCAAGCTTGAAAACAAACATGGCCATTGCTCTTGCTACAACCAATTCCTTCCCACAAACAATAGTCTCCTCCAGACCAAGATAACAGACGATTAGATTTATCTGCTAGACTTTCCCAAAAATTGAGAAGAGTTAAACCCACTGTTTGGATTGCTATTTTTTCTCATAAAATTTTTACTTTTTTTGTGAACGCATTTCTTAATCACCGTTTTACTTCATATACATCAAATCACTATATTATATTTTTCTAAAAAAATTCTAGAACATAGCAATCAAAACGGTTGTGTTTGAATAAGCTTTTTTTGGGAAAACAAACTGAATTTGCAGAATAAGAAGATAAAATAAAAGAGAAGTAATGCTGCAACATGTAAATGTCCCATTGCTTATGTTATTTCAGTGAACTAAATGAATTATTTGTGAAAATAATTTTTAGTGATAGTTTAATGTAAATTCTGGGATTTATATAGAACTAATAATTCTTGATTTGAACTAAGGTTTTTATCATGTTTGACATGTCACTACTTAAGTACTTGCAGATCTCCACTGAATTTTCTTGAGCGAGCTATGTGATGGAGGAGATCTTGATCAAGAATCGAATATGCAGTGCAATTCATCTTTTTAACTGTCAACTCTTGCGAAGTAGGGATAATTCATCTTTGATCATTTTTTCCCCTCTAAGAAAGAAAGAAATAACTACTCCGCTCCGGATTAGTTGAAGAAATACTTTTTTTTTAACCATAATACAGGATGGTAAGCTGAAGAAAAGGTGGAGGGTAATAAAACCTACTGCTGCTAACAGTTGTTTGGAATTGTCAAAGCATGTATACACAATTGCTGCTTGAGGAGAATAAAGTTCATGAAAACAGAAATTTCTTGACTCTTGGCCTCTTGGGTCAAGTCGTCATTGCCCTATCATGATGTTGGCTATTCAGTGAGATTCAGCCAGGTTTCGTAAAGTGACAACTGATAGAAGCGATAGCTACCAAGCAAGATTGGAAAATTTGGTCTTGGATGGTGCTCGTCCCGTTTAATTTCTGAAACAAAAATTTCAAGACTCTTGAGTCAAGTCGTTGCTGCATGATGTTGGTTATTCTTTGAGATTGAGCCAAGTTTCAAGCAATGACAATTGATATGAGCAATAGCTACCAAGCAAGACTGGCAATTTGGTCCAAATTAACCATTAGATGGTTTCTTTTATTTTCTAATCCTAGGTGTTGAAGACACTGAGAAAACTGGTGAATGGTGATTTATATTTTTGATTTGGCTGAAAAATACATGTCTCAATATTCTATACATGGGCACAATAATGTTGATGGATTTTTATTCCATAGTTCTTTTATGTCCTAAATGCTTGCAAATACTTAGGCAGGCTTGATTTATGAGTTTATTTCTAAACTGTGTGAAATATGCAATACTCGAATAGATTTTCTCATGCAATCATATGTCATTCATCGTCATTCTTTTCAATATTATACGGTGAATTCTACAACATGGTGAAGCTGTTTCTAACATTTTTGTGGTAAAGTTAAGATTAACCAATTACTAAAGGACACGTAAGAAATTGCTGAAATTGAGGTGAGTTATGGCAGAAAGTTGATGAGAGGAGCGGATGGTGGGAAGAAAGATTTCGTACAGGTTGCTAGAGATGGTGGAGCCCACATTTAAAGACAAGTCAGTACGACTAAGACACACATTAAATGTTCCAGAAGCAGCCGTCAATCCCGGGAGCAAGGACTCCAATACCTTGGAGCTACGAAATGTAAGTACAAAATGGGATACTTGAAACAGAATGGTCGTTGAAGACATTAATAGAGGGATTAAAATTGTATTAATAACACCACCAACCTAAAGGGAAAAGGGAAGCAGAAAATGCTTAGTATCCCATTCCATTAGGCCGAGAAAAACAGTTGGGAAAGACGTCATAGGGGCATTGTGTAATACAAGGCAATTTGTGAAAAAGGAAACACAGAAATACAGCAAGGGACGTGGGAGGAGAAGAGAAGCCAAGGAAGTGAATAGCAGGAGAGCAAATCAGAAGGGACAGAATAGAATTGAAGAGGTGAGCACTTGTCTCCACAAATGCATTGTGAAATTACTATGTAGTTGGTGTTTGTAAACAAGGAAAAAATCAATTATTTTGTGTTTGTAGTAATGTGCATGGCAATGTTTTAGAAATGATAAATACGTGAAACGGAATATATAATGGAGTGAAAAATGACACAAAATATATTTAGATTATATTCGATGAAAAAAAATGAGTTAGAGCACAAGAAGCTATCTAGGCGAAGGAAAATACATATGGATACTCATGAAGAATAGGAATTCAAAGCTATGCGATTGGTGTAATAGGTGGAATGCTTATTTATTTAGGTTGAATTGAGGAAGGTAAATTGTGAAGAAATAGAATAGTTAGCATGACGTTTAAATTGCACTTCATGTTCATGTAAATGTGAAACAATATGGTTAGTAGTTAGTAGTTAGTGTAATGAACTGTGTTATAATAAAACCGGACCATATTTGAGCCTATTGAAGCCTCTTTTTTTGGGTTGCGTCTTGTGTCGCCCAATTGAAGAAAAGAATGGATCAATTATCAAAATATATCATTGGGTTGCATCCTTTGTGGCTTACTTCAGTAAAAGGTCCGTGGCCTTGTATAGTGGGAAATCACACTCCAAGTGGGAGAATAAATAATACACCATAATACAATTGAGGGACTAATAGCTGTTGTTAATCACATAATATAATTGTAGAGGAATTTGGATCAACCTAAAAAAAGATGTTAAATATTTAATTAATTTGCTAACATTCATTATGTACCATGGAATTTGATGTGCATTGGTGTAAAATTAACAAAACTAAACTTAAAATTCATTTGTCCATATTAATGAAATAAATACACTTTTGGAGAAATAGGGCCCTATTAATAAACCAATGTTTGTTTGAGCTAATTCGACCATTTGAATGAAATAACTAAATGTGGGACTAAGTCCCTATTATTAATAAATTAAAATTTTGTCCATTTTTTACCTACAAATTTTAAACTTATTTACACACATACATAGAATGCATACATACATATATACATATATGTATATGCGTAAATTGAGCCCGATTAGTAGCCCTAATTATAGGTATGGCTAAAAGGGTATTGTGGTCTATAAATGAGTAATCCCACATGATCCTGAAATGAACCAAACACTCAGGATGATGTTATTTTCTAAGACATCCGGTCTAACATAAAGGCAACGTAACATTGGATCGCAAAAATACTCATTCAAGAATGTCATAATCCAAAATAAGTAATTTGAGAATAACAAATCCCCTGTAATCCAAATCGTGAACTAAACACACCCTAATAGTTTTTCTTTTGCTATCTAATCGTACTGATTTTATACCTTATTGACAATTAGAACAATACATTGAACAAAGTAAAACCATATTAATTGTATTAATATCATAATTTATTGTACTACTAATACTATTGTTGATACTACCATTCAATAGCACTTCTTTAAGGGATGTGTCAAGGGTTGTAAATGTATCGTATTGTATCGTTTTCGTGTTGTGACATAATCGTGTTCATGTCAAAAAAGTACAGGTCTATAAACGACACACTAAACTTTCTTGTTGTGTTCATATCATGACTTGTTTGTTAACGTGTTGTATCGCGTTTAATCCACGTTGTACTACTACTTTTTTTAAATTGAAATTACTAACGAAACATCACAAGATATCAAAAACTCTACTAGTTTATGTAGAAAGGAATAACTACTTTTATCAGGAATTTAGTAGGGAATAAAAAAAATAGATTTGCTGTAAATAGATATGCACGAAAAGAAGAAATCCAATTAGTGTTTTTTTGTAATTTAGAGATTAGCTTACTTAGTTAATTTTTTGTCCAAAAAGATTTGTTTGAATTCTAAATTACTTAATGGCTTCTGCTTTTTATATTTGGCTTTAAAATAGAACAAAATTTGTAAGAAGGGTTTTTAAAGAAATTTAGTTTAGATGAAAAAAGAGAACCAAATAATTTTTTGAATTATATAAGTTTGATATTGATGTACATTCTAGAGGTATCAAACGAAAAAAAATATCCAATACAAATGATAATTCGTATTATAAACATGTCGTGTTGTCAACTCACAAGTTCTAATGGGTTAATAACGTGTCATTCGTATCAACCCACGTATCAACCTATAATGACCAATTTCCTTTTCGTGTAATAATCGGGTCAACCCATTTTTAATACAAATTCTTCTATGTCATGTTTTGGTTAGGTATTTATCCGATCGTGTTCCTATCGTAGCATCATGTCGGGTCTTGAATTGCCAGCCGTAGATGTTTGCAAATGGACTTTTTACTTGGTGTAGTCTTTTAGTATTTAACATAACAAGTATAAAAATTTGAAATTAATTCACATTAATAACATAATTTGAGTAATTTTTGCCAATTAATTACTGTGATAAACTTGAATTTTGAAATTACTTCTTAACTATTAGTGCTTTTATTAATAGTACTTATATTATACCCTACATTATGAATTGTGAGTACCTTCTAATACTAGGTGCCTCCTAGTATTAGTCAAACACTTACGTAACTGTAGTTGGAACACCTAATGTCACTTATTCATTGCCATAAACTTGCGGCTTAATTACTTTTAAATAATTAGTACGAACCACATTTTGAAATATTTATTAAGATAAGTAATATCATATTTGATAGTACTATTAGTCAAATGGCAGGGTAGGATTTTAAATGTACCCTTATATTTTATTAGTACTTCTTTTGGAAGTTGTATGTAATATTTTGCTAGCGTATATATTTTTAATAACGCATAATTTATAAATACATTATAAATTTTGGACTAATTTGCACCTCGTAATATCATAACAAAATCGTGGATAAAATTGCCGCCTCTAAAAATTTATTATTTCACTAATTTGCCCATGCTATTGATTTATCATAAATTTTGGACTGATTTGGTAATGCTTCTAAAAACCAAAAAAACTTTTACACATGTGTCCATATTAATAAAATAACCTGTATTTTTGAATATATTTATACCTAGTGATAGGGAGATATTTATACGTGTTTATTGATGATATTTGGACTTAATTTCTCCCATTTATTGTGTAAAGAATTGGTTTACTGCTTATATTTGAATTTTGTGGCATTTGCAGGCCTTTGGTGTGAAAGTTGGTGTTTATTGGCAAAATTCCAGAAGACTTACACTTCCAGGGCGTGCCTGTACCAGAGAAGGGTAGTTGGGCTGATTTGGAAGTTGGTGGAGCTAAAATTGAGAACATGTGCTGATATTGTGAAGAAGTAATTGGAAGTCGAAGGTGGATAGGAAACTTTCCTCAAAGCACTGTACAGCGATTGGGAAGGCAAAATCCGGCAGGTACTAGAAGTCGTGTGAAGTTGGGAGAGTTCTCGTGCGGCGTCCGTAGCTCAATTGGAATTGGAAGCTTAAATTGGAAAATTGTTCACACCTATATATAGGAGTGCTCTGGTGTCGGTGAAAGGGTGTGGATGTTATTATTTTTTTATCTAGCAATTAGTTTAGTTCCTTATTTTTGTCTTTTCCCGTCAGTAGAAACCAAAATCACGTAGACTAGTATTGCTGGGAGTCTTCTTGCTTTTTCCTTGTTGTGCCGCCACTTAGACTTATAGTGGAGACTACTTTATTAAACAATTGTTTTGATTGTTATTTCCGTTATTCCATCTTCTAGTGTATTTCATTATTCCTTTCGCTTAGATTAATTATTGCTTTCTTGAGAGCTTCGTGGGGGACAAGTGCCGATCCGTGTCATCGTGGTTCGTAGTTTTCTGTTTGCTTTCCGAGTTTGTCGTCTGTTTTACGTTACTGCCGAACCGAACGCATGGAAACAATCATCTGCGAGGCTACAACTATGTCAAGGAGTGGCTAATTCCTTTTCTAGTTGAGGAATAATCAAGGCTCGGGGCACCACAACTGTGAGATCATTTTGTTTATTAATTTTAATTTATATGTTTATGGGTATTTAATTATTCTCTGTTTTCAATTAATTACTATTTGGGTTATTGGGTAATATGGCCAGTTATTCAATTGTCTAAATAATATAAAGTCAATTAGGGTGTTGGCGCGTCGCCTTTAAGCAACCTAATTGGTGACAAACGAGACAGTTTCACCGCCTCGCAAGTGGTCTAATTTGTATCGTGGGGATAATTAACCTAGCCTCAGTAAACCCGCATGTGTGTTTACCATCTAGAATTGGGTCTTTCTAATTCCTAATGCTGTGACTGCATTAAATCCTATGAGCTTATCTAGGGTTGTCCAGTTCACAAGAGGATAGTCTATGAGCGTCTCTGGGCTATTATAAAATTAAGGAAAGATTGGTGGTTGGGCGCGTCGCTTGACTACTATAACCAATTTATTCATGAACATGTGAATATCTGTTTGGATCTATGATCGGTTATGTGCACCGGTGCCAAGATTAATTCCTTGACTAGGTTGTTTTAATTAATTATTTCTTGTATTATTTTATTCCTGCATCTTGTTTAATTAGAATTTCATTATTTCTACCTTTTTGATTAATTGCTCTCTTTTCCAAAACCCCCCAAATTCTCTGTAAGAAATAAATCACCCAGTCCCTGTGGATACGACCCTACTCGCCATTATACTTGAATTTATATTCTTAGAGTAGGTATTTTATTTTTGGCGGTTTGACACCCACCACCTAGTAACAAAAAAATGTATGTTTAGATCTAATTCGCCCATTTAAATGTTGGACTGGATTTTTGACTAATGTATCCCTATTAGTAATAAAACTAATCTATGACAAATTTGTCTATATTAAAATCTTAGTGAGCTTCAGTTATTAATTAACAACCAGTGGCCTAATTTAGCAACTTTCCCTCAACTTCCCCTGCTATTGATTGCTCTTTGCTCTGCTACTCTTTTGTTTTTTTTTTTTTTGGGCTCTCCTACTATTTCATCCTCATTCTCCAACTTCCATTAATCTTCCGGTTTTCATGGATGATTGTCTCATCTCTTCTATCGCAGATCTGTCTTAGTTTATCTTCCCATACTCTCTTGTAAAGGAAGATATATTCTTGCCTATTTGGATTGCCATGGAAGTCTTGGACGAAAACCCTTAGTTTTTTTGCCCAGCCTCTTTCGCACGTGACTTGGTTAGCATTTGGTTGCCCATTATTTCTACCCCATTTTGTCTTTCTTTTAATTTCTCCTACCATTGTAGGTGTGACAGCCCCACCTTCCCCTAAGGCTAACCAAAGGGGTTGACGGGCTGCCTGCCTGCCTCTCGCCAGGACTCGAGAATTCAAATAAACTAACTCTAATGAAATAACTACAATTCACCTCATTAATGATAATGGAAACCATAAAGCAATGTTTGAACTTAAAGTAAAATTATCAACTCAAAACACTTAAAACCTCGAGCCATAGTTTAATACATTCCCATGAATTCAAAATATTCATAAGCAAAAGAATATACAATTCATCTCTTCATACTCGAGACAAAAGACCAAAGACAAGGGCTAGACCTAACTAGGTCCCCGGATTCTCGTCACCTGTTAAGGAAAAACAAAGGGGAACGGGGGTGAGCTAAAAGCTCGTGAGTCTCCAAAAGTCATGCACATGCATAAAGCGAAGTAAATGACATAATTAAAACAAGTAAAATAAACACAGAAACACACACAAGGAGGATACAGGAGCTCTCAGGAACTCAATCCACAGTTCACGAACATTTAGAATAGTCGACACTCCGTCGACTTTCAATCCAAGTAGACGACTCTTCACGCCAAACTCCTTCCACCAAACTCTCCCTACCGGGCCCGCAAGCCAAACACTTAAACATTTAAACAGTTAACCACTCAAGGGACGCGGTCAAGAGTGGTTATATAACACTTTTCTTCTCCAACTTGTAATACAGGCAAAACATTTAATTTACCAACTCTACTTAGAAGGGAGCAATAAAGTATACTCTCCTTTAAGCGAGAGGCTTAACAGTTTCAAATTTTCAAGCACGAAACACGTTCAATCAATGCATACAGTCAAAGCAAGTAACACACATTGAAAACTCACCGACAAAGTAGGTCTCAGAGTTCAAGTTTGGATCACTTTGTAAGTCAGCACCAACTCTTAAAATATTTAAAAAGCAGTGAAAATGAGTTCTTAGTTTATCAACCAAAACTCGTTCAAGGAAATCAAGTTCTATAAGTTGCTACTTGAGCAGAAATCTTTGAAAAATCGTAACTTGAGCTACACAAGTCCAAATTTTGCAAGCTTGGTACCGTTGGAAACCTCATTAAAAGTTATAAAACTTTGTAGAAGGCACCAAGATAAGATTATGGACAAAAACTGCCCAGATTTTCAAGTTAGATTCGGCTACAGTGCCAAAATAGAACAGAACAGGTTGACTGACCAGCCAACTTTGAAAATTCACCAAAAATTGTAGAAAATTAATTGGCCTCTGAAATTTATAAATTTTAAATTCCTATGTAATAAGTTTCAAACGCCACCAACAGCACTCAATTTTGACTCTCGAGCAAGAAATTATAGCAGTTCAAACAGGACTGGTTCGAAATTCTGAAATTTCTGATTTTCAGATTTACAGGGCATCATTCTAGGCTTCTTTTGAGTGACGATTTTGGTGGGTGTCAAACCTCCAAAAATAAAATACCTACTCTAAGAATATATATTCAAGTATAATGGTGAGTAGGGTCGTATCCACAGGGACTGGGTGATTTATTTTCTCTGAGAATTTGGGGGGTTTTTGGAGAAGAGAGCAAATAATTAAAAAGGAATAAAAACTGAAATTCTAACTAATCAAGAATGCAAGATTTAAGTAACACAAGAAACAATTAATTAAAACAATCTAGTCAAGGAATTAATCTTGGCACCGGTGCACACAACTGATCATAGATACATGGAAATATTTACACGTTCATGAATAAATTGGTTATAGTAGTCAAGCGACGCGCCCAACCACCAATCTTTCCTTAACTAGGGAGGAACTAGCCACGCCTTGACATAGTTGTAGCCTCGCAGATGATTGTTTCCATGCGTTCGGTTCGGCAGTAACGTAAAACAGACGACAAACTCAGGAAAGCAAACAGAAAACTACGAGCCACGATACGGATCGGCACTTGTCCCCCACGAAGCTCTCAAGAAAGCAATAATTAATCTAAGCGAAAGGAATAATGAAATACACTAGAAGATGGAATAACGGAAATAACAATCAAAACAATTGTTTAATAAAGTAGTCTCCACTATAAGTCTAAGTGGCGGCACAACAAGGAAAAAGCAAGAAGACTCCCAGCAATACTAGTCTACGTGATTTTGGTTTCTACTGACGGGAAAAAGACAAAAACAAGGAACTAAACTAATTGCTAGAAAAAATAATAACATCCACACACTTTCACCGACACCAGAGCACTCCTATATATAGGTGTGAACAATTTTCCAATTTAAGCTTCCAATTCCAATTGAGCTACGGACGCCACACGAGAACTCTCCCAACTTCACACGACTTCTAGTACCTGCCGGATTTTGCCTTCCCAATCGCTGTACAGTGCTTTGAGGAAAGTTTCCTATCCACCTTCGACTTCCAATTACTTCTTCACAATATCAGCACATGTTCTCAATTTTAGCTCCACCAACTTCCAAATCAGCCCAGCTACCCTTCTCTGGTACAGGCACGCCCTGGAAGTGTAAGTCTTCTGGAATTTTGCCAATAAATACCAACTTTCACACCAAAGGCCTGCAAATGCCACAAAATTCAAATATAAGCAGTAACCCAATTCTTTGCACAATAAATGGGAGAAATTAAGTCCAAATATCATCAATAAACACGTATAAATATCTCCCTATCAAATTATTTCTTACCCCAAAAATTAGAAAATTTTTTACACTAATACTTCCATATATAATCTAGGTTCATACCAAAATTCAACTAAAAATTCCCTCGGGAAGATAGTTTTCTAATCGCCCAAAGTGGACGCAACATCGTTGATTCAATCCTGCCAAATTTCATTCCTCTACTTCTCATTGCTTTTAACACATCTAAACCACCACCATAAAACCCCATTTTCGAACCTAAGGTAGTTCCAACCTTCCTAGACCCAATGGTGATCAAAATTGATACAAGTTTAACTCAAAACTTAGCACTAAAACAGCCTCAAAAATCGGACAGCATGCAAGCCCAATTTTCCAGTTTTCCTTGTTCCACTAAACCACCAATTTTGCTTAACTCTTGAAGGGATTTTGTGTGGGGTAAATTAACCACCTAATCCTCAACATTTAAGCCTCACATTAAGCTTTCAAATTTGTCAAAATCACAGCCAACACATTAAAAGAAAAACAGCAATTTTCTCCCTCATTTTTCTTCCTTTTCCAACCAGTTTTCCTTGAGGTTTTTCCCTCCAATGTTCAACCACAATTTCGAACTTAAATACATACATTGCATCAATAATCATGCTAGAAATCATATTATCACAATTGTGGGAGTCCAAGAGCCCACTCATTCAACCAAAATCAAGAAAGGCAATTTAATGAAATTTATCATCCAATATTGCAAACTAACACAAGAATCAACTTCATTAACAAATGTCAAGGTTCTATCAACCTCTCAAGCTCCCAAGCCTAATATGATGCTTAACAATGGAATTAATAGACAAAGATGCAAGCTTTAGTTTCTTACCTCCTCCAAGAAGTGAGCAAAAATTCACCCAAGAAATGCTACACTAAAGCTTCCAAATGCTACTCCTCAAAGCTCCTCCAAGAAGTCCAAGCTCAAGCCAAGATTAATGGAAGTTGTAGGTGGTTTTAGAAGGGAATTTGATGGAGGAAATTTGATGAATTTTCAAGGGAAGAGGGGGAGGGGAGTTCGGCCAAAGAGAAGAGAAGAAGAGAGATGTTTTTGTTTAATTTTTGAGTGAATTAAATGAGAAGAGAAAGACAAGACATAAAGCTTGTCTTATGTCCAAACGTCAACAAATGAATAGTAATTTTTGCTAACAATTTGGAGGGAAAAATAATTATCTCACTTAGTTAGGGATTAAAGAGTTAATCTCGATTAGGAGGGAGAAATGAAATGGAATAAAATAGGAGTGATTTAGGGTGAATTAAGTGGAAGGAACAATGGCTAATTAAAATTCTAGTCCAAAGAGATTAATCCAATTTAAACTATGATTTCGAATCCCTAATTATAATCACTCTTTTTAATTCACCTCTAGTCACTGGATAACATTTCTAACCTACGGTGATCATCCTTACATTCCAGTACTACTTATGTCATTGCCCGAATTTCTACCTCGAAAAACGTATTTTTCTCATTTTCTGTCTAATTGATACAAAAAGAGCGAATTTTAAAATAAGATAAATGGAATATTGAAAATCTACCGGGAAAATGAATATAAAGTTGAATTAAGTTTTTCTTAAAAATAAAATAAATTTTCATCCAAATTTTTCTGAAAAATATGTGTGAAAATGACATTAAAATAATTATACAGATTATTAACAATAATAATAATATCTAAACTAATAAATACTAACAGTATTTAAAAATAAATTTTTGAGGCCCTCACAGTAGGGACATGATTTGACAATTGTCTGCTTATCCAAGCGGTTTTGTCAGTCTAATGACATTTTTGTGGTAAAGACTGCTTTTACCATGCTGTATAACCGTCCTTTCTTATATTAGCCCATCTCAATAAATAATGTAGACACAAAGCCTATAGTCTAAATTGGATAGCGAGCCAGTGAAGTTGTATTTTCATCTAATTTGATGTAATTATTGTACTTGTTATATTATTTGATCTACAATTATGGTGTAGTGTTCGTGAAAAAGTTAATAGATATGAATAAAATATTTCACATATTCCATACAACAATATAACTCATAACATGTAAAGCAACCAGGTAGAACCAGACACAACACAATTCTTTCAACTTTCAAGGAAAGACACAGGACTTTTATCGAAGACCAAAAGGAGCGAAAACCACAAAATAAAACGTCAGAGAAATGCTTCTACAGACGTCATTGCTACCTTCTCCTGCTAAAGAGATTATCTAGGAACAGAAACCATGCATTGCGCCAGGTGGTCTTCAAAACTAGAGTGCAACAAACAACCAGGAATCCAAAGCCAAAACCAGGTCCTAAACCAGCATAAAACCATAAGGACTCGGGCTGCTTGTCACTCTCAGTATCCAGCAATGGCTTATCTCCATTTGATGATTTTTCTTCAGGGCAGCTATTTGACAGTGGTGCTCCACAAAGTCCACTGTTACCTTCATAAATGGATTCATTATTCAAGGTTTGGAGTTGTTCCCCAGTAGGTATTGGTCCTGATAAGTTATTAAATGACAGGTTTAGGTGGCTCAGTGAATATATGATGGATAAACTTGTAGGAATTGGGCCTGATAGCTCATTTCTTGATAAATCAAGAGTTTCAAGGTTTTTCAAGTTGCCAATTTTCTCAGGAATTGTTCCCTGAAGATGATTGCCTGAAAGATCCAGATTCTTCAATATTAGGAGATCCATTAGCTCTTCAGGGATCTCTCCTGATATATTGTTGTCTGAAAGCTGTATTGATAAAAGAAAAGGCAAGGTTTTAGAGTACTTCTGCTCCATACCTTGTGCAGATTCTAAAATTCTCCGCTCAAAATAAATTATGAACCGCATGTGAAAGGACAAAATTGGATCATCTGAAATCATGGCACTGAAGTTATTAACACAATGAGGGATGCTCCCAGATAAATTGTTCTTTGCCAAGTCCAACAGCCTGAGAAACTTCAGTTGACAGAGTTGCAATGGTATACCACCATAAAAGTTATTTGAGTGGAGTCTGAGATATACAAGACCTTGTAACTCTTCTCCTATCCAGGAAGGAATGATGTCCTTCAGTACATTATCCCCAAGATCTAGAATGCGCAATCCTTTCAAGTTTCTGAGTGAAGATGGAATGTTTCCACCAAGCTTGTTTTGCTGCAGGTGCAAAGCATGAAGTTCCGCAGAAAAAACCCAAGAATTTGGAATTTGACCACTGAGACTATTATTAGAGAGATCGAGCACCTGCAACTTCTGAAGATTGGCCAGGCATGAGGGGATTTTTCCTGAAAATTGATTCGCTGATAGATCAATTCGTATCAAGGTCTTTATGTCACACAAGGACAGTGGAATTTCACCAGACAAATGGTTACCAGAGAGTATGAGATGGTTGAGTGAACTATTTGTGCAATTGTTAACCAGAGGTACTAAAGGTCCTGACAACAAATTCTCTGAAAGATCCAATAAATATATTTCTAATGGAACTGATTTTATAGGCCCTTCAAATTTATTGGAGTTAAGCTTTATCACTCGGAGAGAACCATGAGATTCCCCAAACTCTGGTAATTGTCCGCATATGTTGTTGTCTGACAAATCCAAGTCATCAATTTGCCAATATAAATTCTCAAACCAGGCAGGTATGGTGTCTGAGATGCTTGCATTTGACATGATTAACCTCTTGACACTCTTCTGAGTTTGCAGCCATGGAGGAAAACGGGGACCAACAATTATTGATGCTAGCTCAATAGTGTGGATCTGAAAAGGAGGAAGCCATTCAGGGCTCACATTCAGATGCAAAGAATTCAAGGATAGAGACAAATCTGTTAGTGCTGTCAGCTTCTCAAAGTGGATTTCTAATAGCACACCAGTGAATGAGTTATTGGAAATATCCAACTTTGCTAACTTTGAGAGTTGCCCTAGATCTGGGGGAACACTCCCAGAGAACTTATTGTTGCTCATATCCAGTTCCCTCATCTGTGAAAGTCTACCAATCTCGAATGGTATTGAACCGGCAAATGAGTTAAAAGAAACATGAAAGACCTCTAAATTCGTGTACCTCTCCAGCTGACTAGGTAAGTTTCCATACATGTTACTTGATACTAAATAAAGCTCCTTCAAACTGTTAAGAAGGCAACCAAATGGATCTCTCAGTAGAGTTGGTGGTGATGAATTGAAATGGTTGAGGGACAAGTCAAGCACCTGCAAACTGCAGAGATTACAGATGGAATCTGGAATTGGACCCTGAAAATTATTTGCTTCCAGATTAAGGATTGCAAGTGACGTCAGGTTCTCAAGGCAATAGGGGACTGTGCCATTAAAGTAATTGCCACTAAGATCCAGGTGGACAAGATTTTTCAATCTACACAAGGAATTTGGTAGTGGAATTGAAAAGAAGTTGGAAGACAGATCAAGAAGAGTGAGAGAAGTCAGTTGCTCAATACTGTCAGGTATCATGTCATCAAAGCTGTTATGGTCAAGATGGAGTTGCTGAAGGCTAGTAACATTGGACAGCCAGAGAGGGATATTGGAGTTGAAATTGTTCCACTGAAGATTCAAAGAAGTAAGAGACGTAAAATTAATATGTGACATAGGTGGAAATGTAGCAAGTCCACAGCCTGCTAAGTTCATTGAAACAAGAGAAGTAAGCATGTTGACTGAATCTAACCAGTCATTAGCCTTCCAAAGTTGTATCCCAGATAAGTCCAAGCTTTTCAAAGAAGAATATTGAGATAGCCAGCTGAGACTGTCTACATTTAATTCATAGTCATTGATGAAGGAATGGAACGAATATAAGACACTAGGTGCATAGCCAAGATGAAGATACTTCAAGCTTGAGAGATGGCCGAGATCTTGTGGAACCTTTCCACCAAAACCAGCACTCGAGAGGTTCAGATATTCTAAGCTGCCAAGGGATCCTAAAAATTTCGGTATCTCTAAGCCAGAAAAGTTGTTCATGCTCAAATTCAAAGACTGCAAATAGTTAAGATTGAGCAAAGATGAACTGATCTCACCTCCCAGGCAGTTGTGGCTGAAATTGGTAAAATAATCTTTGTCATCGAAGTATCTTTCATTATCAAAAGATACAGGGTTGCTCAAATCAAGCTTTATGACATGACCGGTTCTCTCGTCGCAGCCAACTCCATCCCAGGCACAACAGTCGTCACCTTTCCATGAAGACAGACGGTTTGCTTTATCGATTAGGCCTCTCTTGAGATCAAAAAGAGCTTCCTTCTCAATCCCTATGCAGCTTAATTTTGAGTAAGCAAATTCAAGTTTGACAACCAAAACAAGAGCCAAATATAGCAGAATCACTCCCTTAGAAAATGCCATGCTGTTGATTAGAATATTGGCTTTGTATGTTGTTCCAGTGCAATTGTTGCAGTATCTGGATGCTTATGTAGGGAGAAACAATAACTACGGGACATGTTGATTGATGGATTTGTTTAACAAACTGATAATCTCGTGCTCTTTTTTTTTTCCCTTTAATTTGACTTTTTAACCAGTTTGAATGTCTCTTTCGTAGAGTTTGGTGATTGTTGTCTTCTCGTTCAAGTGCGGTCAATTGAGGGAACTAAAATAGTTGACAAGTTACTTGGCTTTCTCTCGATACCTAGCTGAGAAATTAGAGGTAGTAGAGGATGAGCATCTATATCGGGTGGAAGAATATGGTGTGATAGATAAACTCCTTATAGTCTAACAATTAATTGAAATTTTGAATAAATATTATCATCTTAAAAATTATGAGAACTATAAAAGCTACTTCTGAATGCGCTTAAAAAATCTAGAACTATAATACTGTGTGAGTTTATATTAAGTTGAAAGAGCAAGATGATCCCTCTAAACTTTTTTATTTTTTCGTCCTAAAGGTTAAAAAAAAAAAAAAATTCATGCCCCTTAAGTACTTCAGTCAACAATCAAGAACGTAGAAGTACACAGGACAAGATTAATGTATGGACTTATAACAACATTGACTAAAAGAAGACTTGGAAAACATTAATTTTTAAGCTTTTCTAAGAAAGGAAGCAAAACTGAAGAAATTGAGTGCAGATTGAATTGAATGCTATAATGGTTCTTCCTTTGATTTCATATGTTTGACTGAAATTAAGCAACATTTGCAGGTGCCACATTACCCAAAATCTCAATTCTGTCTCTGACCATATTCACACTTTGCCATGTTTTTTCTAGAGAAGAAGCATGAGTCCAACAAAGTATCCTTCTGTTACCTTCTTTCGATTTTTAAGAACAATAGAATTAGACTGTTTAGGAAAAACAAAAAGAATCAAAAGCAACAGAAAATAAATGAATCGAGGCCCAAGTTAATTGATTGAAGCCCTCAGCTTATTGCATTACATGACACACGAGGGGTAATTTTATACATGTCCCTGAGTCCATTTGCTACCTTAGCTGTTAAAAAATACTCTCTAGAAACTGAAATAGTGCAACCCGCCATGGCTTCTTGAAAATTAGAATGCAACAAACAATCATGAATCCAAGACCAAATCCAGGTCCAAATCCAGCATAAAACCATGAGAGCTCAAGCTCCATTTCACCATTATTCTCGAGCATAGATTTATTGCCATCAGATGATTTTTCATCAGGACAGGTCCTCAAGACTGGTGCACCACAAAGTCCACCTTTGCCTGCAAATATGGATGGATCATTAAGGGGCTGGAACTGATTCCCAGTTGGTATTTGCCCTGATAACTCATTAAATGACAGGTTCAGATGGCTCAGAGAATTCCAAGTATGATAAGCTTGGAGGTATTGGACCTGAAAGTTTATTTCTAGACAAATCAAGAGATTCAAGTTGTTTCAAGTTGCCAATCTTGTCAGGGATTCTTCCTTGAAGATGATTTCCAGAAAGGTTCAAATTCTGCAATCCAATGAGCTCCATTATCTCTTCAGGAATGTGCCCTGAGATACTATTTTCTGAAAGCCCAATTGTTCTAAGATACTGCAAGGATCCAGAGTACTTGAGCTTCCAACCGTTCATGTATTCCAACATTCTCCTCTCAAAATAGAGCATAAATTTCATGTAGTAGCTCATTTGTGGATCCTCTGAGATCAAAATAGTGAAGTTGTTGAAACAATGAGGGATGCTTCCAGACAAATTGTTCTTGGACAGGATTAATATCCTCAGGCTATTGAGTTGGCAGAACTGCAAAGGAATTGTACTATGAAAGTTATTTGAATGAAACCTCAGAAACATCAGATCCCACAAATTTCCAACCCATGGATGGATGATGTCATTCAATCCATTATCACCTATATCAAGAATGCGCAAGTTCTTTAGATTCTGAAAGGATGATGGGAGCTTTATTTCTAGATTGTTCTGCTGCAAGTGCAAAGCACGGATTTCCTGTATAAAACCCAAAGAATTTGGAATTTTACCATGGAAACTGTTATTTGAGAGGTCAAGCACATGCAAGTTTTGGAGGTTGGCCAAGCATGAAGGGATCTTTCCTGATAACTGGCTGCTTGACAGATCAACAATTATCAAACTCTGAATTTCACATAAAGACGGGGAGATTTCACCCGTGAAATGGTTATCAAAGAGTAAAAGATGAGTCAGTGACAGATTCAAATAACTGTCAAATACAGGTAGCTGGCCTTCCAAGGAATTTTCAGAAAGATCAACCAAATAAGCTCCCAATGGAACAGAAGTTATCGTGCCCTTGAATTTGTTGGAGTTCAGCTTTATTACTCAGAAAGAACCATTATATTCTTCAAATTTTGGTAATCTTCCACTTATGTTGTTGTGTTACAAATCCAGGCCATCAATTTGAGAATACATATTCTCCAACCAACCAGGTATGGCATCAGAGATGCTCGAATTTGACACGATCAACCTTTTCAATACCCCTTTGAGTTTGCAACCAAAGAGGAAATTGGGGGCCTACATCAATCGATTCTAGCTCGATCGTTTGCAGTTGAAAAGGTGGAATCCATAGAGAACTCACTTTGAATAGGAATAAATTTGAAGAGGCTAACAAACTCTTTAATTTTGAGAGCTGCTCAAAGTGGACCTCAGATACCTTACCACTCAATGAATTATTGGAAATTTCCAACTTTACCAACTCTGAAAGTTGTCCAATACTTGAGGGAACGCTACCATTGAACTTATTGTTGCTAATATCCAGCTCCCTTAAGAAGGAATTGTGCCAGAGAGTGAATTAAAATAAAAATGGAGTCCCTCCAGATTCTTGTACTTTTCCAGCTGACCGGGCAAGTAACCGAAGAAGTCATTGGATATAAAATACAGCTCTTTCAGACTATTAAGGAGGCAACCAGATGGATCTCTAATCAGAGTTGGTAATGGTGAATTGAACTGGTTTAGGGACAGATCAAGCACTTGCAAACCGCACATTTGACTAATTGAATCTGGAATCAGACCCTCAAGATAATTTGCTTCCAAATTAAGAAAAGCAAGTGAAGTCAGGTTCTCAAAGCAATAGGGGACTGTGCCTTGAAAATTGTTGCCACTGAGATCGATGTGGACAAGACTACTCAACTTATAGAAAGAATTCGGCAGTTGAATTCCAAAAAAGTTTGAAGGAAAATCAGGAACAGTAAGAGAGGTGAACTTTTCAAAATTGTCAGGAATTGACCCAGTAAAGCTGTTATGATCAAGTTGGAGTCGCTCAAGGCTAGTGATATTGGACAACCAGAGCGGGATGGTGGAGTTGAAATTGTTCCATTGAAGATTAAGAGAAGTGAGAGATGTCAAATTGATAAGTGGAAGAGGAGGAAATGTAAGAAGTCTGCATCCAGCTACATTCAATGAAACTAAAGAAGGAAGGTAGTTAAGTGAACATAACCAATCAATATTCTTCCGAAGTTGCACACCGGACAAGTCTAAGTTTTTTCAAAGAAGGAAGTTCAGCTACCCACCTGAGGCTATCTGCAGTTAGTCCATAGTCCTCCAGAAGGAAATGGGATGAGTATAATACACCAGGTGCATAACCAACATGAAGATATTGAAAGCTTGATAGATTCCCAAGATTGTGGGGAACATGCCCCCCACAACCAGCACTTGAGATGTTGAGATATTCTAAATTTTTAAGTGAACCAAAAAATGCTGGAATCTGTGTTCCTGAGAAGTTGTTCATGCTCAAATCTAGATACCGCAGATGTTTAAGATTGAGCAGAGATGGACTTATCATTCCTCCTAAGCAGTTGCTGCTGAATTGTGCAAAATAATCTTTATCGTCAAAGTATCTTTGATCGTCAAAATGGACAGGGTTACTCAAATCAAGCTTCATGACATGGCCTGTAATGTTGCTGCAGAATACTCCTTCCCAGGCACAACAGTTCTCACCATTCCATGAAGACAGGCGGTCTGCTTTATCAATTAGGCCATTCTCAAGTTCAGAAAGAGCTTCCCTCTCACTCGCATGGTGCAAAGACTCGGCTGAGTCCAAGACGACTTGGCCGAGTCATCTCCGTCTCGAATTTTACCGTTCTGGAACCGGATTTGACTCCAAAAGCACCAACTCGCCAGGAAATCATTGAGATTCGGCCGACTCGGACCAAGTCGGCTCCAAGATACTAAAAAATAGTCGAGTCGTCCGATTCGACTCCGAATCAACTAATTTTGTTATTGGGTTTTTTTTTTAATATTTTGATTTTTTAAATGATCATTTACAATTTTTAAAATAATAAATGATTTAAAATATTCGTCTCGCCGAGACCGTGATCGATATGTCAAAATCGATGTGAAACGGTAGAGATCAAGACCGCAACCGCGACCGCGACTTTGAACCATGCTCGCAATACAGCTTGAGTTCAGGTAATGTGTTCTAGAGCTTGCAAATGCATGTCTCAGAGCCAAAAGAACAGCCAAAATCATTAGAATCACACCCTTAGAACATGCCATTTTGTTTAGATATCTGCTATAAGATTTTTTTTCACAAGAAAGATGGCTTAAGTGATACAAATTGCTACTGATTCTAGACGGTTTTATGTAGACAATGAAACAAGACACCCAGACCTCGGGGGACAGGTAAACTGATGATTGATTTGAATCAACTGTGGGCTGTCACCGTTTGTCTTCCCAGTCAATCAGGGCAGTAAATGTGGACAAGTCCTTGACTTCCTTTGTTGATTGCTGACTATAGCTCTGTCATCCAATCTACAAAGTTTTGTTCAAAAGAATCAGTGGAGGACCCTAGCTCACAATTCACATCTTGATTTTTTGAGAGGCACATACATACTTGATTAACAAAGTTCACTTTGCATGATTAAACACAAGAGAATATAATTCAAGATATACTCGTATTCAATCACTTAACTACTTAGCAGGACAGGAAAGTATTTGCAATTGAACTCGCATGATATCTTATATACTTTACAAATAATTAAATTGCCTGATTATTTATCGTATTCTTTTGTTTCGCACTAATAATCAGTTGGTAAAAAGTATTACTCATATGATGTTTCTATATCTGTTCATTGAGTCGCCCAAGTTTGAATATCTTTGAAGTAGAGTTGGCAGTCAAATGCTCTACCACTAACCCATGGACCCATCTTTGAATTGGAGTTCATCTATTACTGTTAATGATTTCTGCTTCTTCTTCTTCTTCAAGTGTGGTCACGGTAACTGTATGGTATGATCCCTGTCAATGAGGGCAGCAAACATTGAAAAGTCCTTGGCTTGCTTTTGTCACTTTAACTTTCCCTCCTTTTACTTTCGTTTCATTTTTTTTTTTTTAGTTTCCCTTTGAAGCTCAACTTTATGCTTCCATTTTCAAGCATAAGAGGGTTTGTTTATGATAACATACAAACGGTAGAATAGTATTCTGAACAAAAAAGAATATGATTAAAATATGCTTTCAATTGTTTGGAATTTACTTTAACCTATAATGAAGAGATTTGATTAGTTAATGGTTGAACAATTTAAACGTGTAACTTGGAAATTATTTCTTGAAAAAAGACACAAGTCAACTCGAATTACTTAACTCCCATTGTAGAGTATAGTTAGCTTTGCACTTTACCTTTAACATTATTTTTCTTTCACTTTATCCCCAAAGACTAAGGCCCGTTTGATAATCTAATTCAGCACTTAAATTTAATGTGTTCAGGTCTTTAACCGTTTAGATGTGTTTGATAACCAAAAATAGAACATCTGAATTAAATAAGTGGCACTAAATCTTTTAGGCAAAACTTGTTTCCAAAAATAAGTGATATGCTTTTCACTTATCACTGAATTTGATATACATTTAAATGTATTAGATCTAATACTTAACAATTTAATCACTTAATGAATTCAGAATTCAAATTTCAGATTTCAGATTTCAGTTTTATCAAACGTACTCTAAGTCTAACAGTATACAATGTTAGTTTTTTAAATAAAACAAAAGGTATACAATGATAATATCAAAAGATATTTTTACTTTTAAGGTTTAATTGCAGTAAATCCCTTTATGGTATGTTGTGAGTGCTTACAATCCCCCGGACAAATAATGGCTAAAAAAAATATTAATATCCATGATATAATAATAAAAAAATAATATTTATATGCATATGGGTATAGTTAAATTTAATCCCTTTATTGCATTTTTTTTCCTTAAATTGAGAGAAATATACTACTTATTTCTCTTAAGGGGAAAAATAAAGAACAATCATTATTGAAGAATTAGAATGTGAAAATCAGAAGAGAGACTGACAATATCTAGGCATTTTTAGGCCTTTAATATTATTTCTATATTTTAAAATTTTAATAATAATCTTTTGCTCATTATTTTCGCCTTAAGTGAAATGAGCCAATATTTCCCTCCATATAAAGGAAGAAAAGAATAATTATGGGACGAAATTTAACTTAGATCCACATTCTTATTGAGGCAACTAGACAGATACACCGGGAGCATAACCAACATGAAGTTATGCAAGCTTGAAATATTCCAAGATAGTGGGGATTCTGTCCCCAGAACTAGCATTCTAGAAGTTCAAATATTCTAGACTTTTTATATAACTAAAAGGTGCTGGAATTTGCATTCTTGAAAAGCTGTTTATGCTCAATCAAGACACTGAAAATGTTTAAGATTGGGCAATGATGGACTTGTATCGCCTCCTAAGTATTTGCTGCTGAAATGTTCATCAATTATGCCTTTTGCTAGATCAGAAAGAGCTTCCTTCTCACTTGCACTACAGCTTGAGTTTGGTTAATCTGTTCTAGAGTTAGCAAATTAATGCAAGTTTGACAACCAAAAGAACAGCTAAAATCAGTAGAATGCCGCCCTTTGGACATGCCATTGTGTTTAGATAAGCTCTTTTGCTTGAAAGACTGTTTGAGTGATACAAACTGCTACAGCTTCCAGACGGTTACATAGAAAAGGAAACAAAAAGACCTAAAACTGGAAGGGACTGGTAAGTGATGATTGATTTGAATCAACTGTGGTTTTGCATCAATATCTGCTGCTTGTTCAAGTACTGAAACTGTTTGGCTTCCCGGTCATTCTGGGAACTAAATATGAGACAAGTCCACTTCTTTTCTTGACTGTTTGACTGTAGCTTTTGCATCCAGACCACAGTTTTTTTTCACTTTGGGAACTATTTACTTGTTAGATGTACGCTGCTGAAATAACAAAATTGACTGTTCATGATAACAGAAAGAAGATATATCAAGAATATCATCATTATTGAGTTACTTAAAGTACATAAAAAAGAATACGAAGCAATAGGAAAAAGGGCAAAAAAGATGGGAACAAATATTTCTTTCTCCTGAATTACATAACAAGGTTGTTGTGGGAAGGGATGAGCCAATCCTAACATGCAATCAGCAGTCAACGAGTTTAATTAGCTCATCAACAACACTTGGATCTGCGAGCGTGCTAGTGTCCCCAAGCTCATCCAACTGTCTGGAAGCAATTTTTCTCAATATTCTTCTCATTATCTTTCCGCTTCTTGTCTTCGGAAGGCCAGGCGCCCAGTGTATTCTGTCAGGGGCTGCAAATGCTCCAATCTGGAACATATGATGTTAGGAGCTTAGAATAGTTTACAGCATTTTTTTAATCAGAAATTCTATCTTGAGGGAAATTCTTGTAGATAGACACTCAATATCATGAAGAATGGAAAGCTGTGCTATAAAACTGCTACAATTAGACTGAGAGCACAAGAGGCATTTACCAAATAAATCTCAACTCCCACTCCCGCCCTCCAAGGATCCAACACTAAAAGAAGAAAAAGAACCCTCTTTCTACATCAAGCTAGCTAAGATAAAATTGCAGTAAAACCTGACAAGATGTGCCCTAACTACATCCTTCGCTTATGTGCATCGAGGAATTAATGTCGCACTTCTACAAACGTAGAGAATCATAAGACCAATGGGACCTTGGACATACCAGCTCTGTGATTAGTTTCATCATGCAGATTCCTGACCATTAATATCCATGGCAGGAGAAACCGCTTTATGAAATTGGCATTCATTTGACTCACTTGATATGTTACTGGACTTCATCACATGCAAGATAGCTATATGTACTCATGTATCTAGCTTAACCAAAGCATAGCAGATGGTATTCTATTGGCTGCCATTACAACAAGCCTGGAGGGAGATAACTAGAACAAAATGAACTTACTGCAGTACAAAAAAAAGACCTAAAACCAAGTCAAAGGTCATACTAATCACATGAAGTAATAACCTGTAACCTCATTATTAAAACTCAGCTCATTGTAGAAGATAGCACCTCTGGAATCATGAGCCAGAAGAACTACCAAAGACCTTAACTGTAAGGTTTGTTTACTGGAAGGGGAGGGGGTGTTCTGAGAGATCTGACATCCAAGTGTAAGGTAGCTACAGCATTTGCAATGACTTCTGAAACAGCACATAGCACTAAAATATCGCTTTTTTCAAGCTATGGACCAAGAATGCTGCTTCTTAAACATACCTGGTTTCTCACTGTCAGTATAAGACTTCTCCGCAGATCTTCACTGTATGGAACACCTTCGACTAGGGTAACAAATGCATAAATACCCTGTCCTTTCACCTGACAATATTGAGACTTTTAGCCACAGGAAGGTGATGACATTTTGCACATCAGAAACTCAGGAAACACATCATGAAGAAAATGTACCTCATGCTCGACACCAACAACAGCAGCTTCAGCACACTGAGGGTGTGAAACTAAAGCAGATTCCACTTCAGCAGTTCCGATGCGATGTCCACTATATGCATGGCAATAGACATTCAAACAAACATTCGACAGTACATAACCCAATAATTAGTTAGCGAAAACCAATTGTTGTGAATGAATCATGCTAAATAAAATGCATCCTTTAAGTGAAAAAATGAACCAAAAGTTAGAAAGTTTACCTGACATTAATAACATCATCAACTCTTCCAGTGAGCCAGTAATAGCCATCTTTGTCCCTAATGAATTGGTGGTAACATAATCATACAGCAATACTTGGAACTTAAGGTTAATACATAAATGACCTAAGAATTTATTGATGCCAGTAAAGATGTCTCAACATGGTAAATATGCGCAGAACAGTGAACTACCTGGTGCAGCCATCACCAGTAAAATAATAGCCAGGAAATGCACTAAAGTATGTAGCTTCATATCTTTCATGATCCCCATAAAGAGTTCGAAATGCAGATGGCCATGAGCTTTTCACACACAAATATCCAGTGCACTCACCTTCAATTTCGTCACCTTTCTCATCTACTATGACAGGCTGTAACAATATTAGAGAATCTTATAAAATGAGCTGCCTTGACTTCAAACTTTCAATAAAAGGAATGCTTAAATGATGCACCAAAGAACCTACGGTAAAAGGTGAGTTTCCTTTTTTTCTTTTTTTTTGTGCTTGCCTATTGTTCACCGAGTAAAGCTGAAACTCGCTATTAGTACGAATATTTACAGGAGAAGGATTTTGAAATCATAAAACAAGCACAAGCTCGGAAACTTTGACACAATAATGGATGTAAAAAATTCAATTAATTAGATTTTCATACTGGTGACAAGGCATGTTGGTATGATTGTAAGATAAATTATTAAATTGTTTATTGTCAGAGTAACTTAAAAAAAATCTTATTTTTCTAAAGAACCTGAAAAGGAAAGAACAAATATCAAATCAAATACAAGATTGCCATAGGAGGGGTAGTTTGGTTACAGAAAGTAATAATATTTCTTATCAGGTGTGGGATTGGATGCTATCTTAAGCAGATTATATGCTGGATAACTATTGTAGACAGGATTGAGAGACATGGAACTATTCATCTCAAGACAAAAAACCCCGTGTTCTCCATGAACTAAATGTGACCATATTCATAAGAGCTGGATGCTACCAATTCTTAACTAAGCAAACTTCAAAGCCAAATGAACCAAGAAACATAGAAAGCTAAAGCTAATAAATTTTGGAAGCCAAGGCGGGAATGACAGCCTAAAGAGGATGTAAGCAGATACCTAACTTGTAGTTACATCTAAACAACTTGATTCCTTTTCAAATCCCAAATTTCTGATACTACTCCAGATGAGCTAGAATGACATTATAGCATATAATTCTTACCTATTTCAGTATCTTCTGAAATTTTAGAACCATCCTTCAAACTCTAAGACTCTTATCCGAAAAATTCCATTTAGTCCATCCTAAATTATATTAAACAGAAATATTAAAAGAGCAAGGGTTCCCAGAAATTTGTCATTTCTGGTGTTCAACCGGCAGCCCTGTTCTCATCTTTGCATTTGCATCAGTAACGATGTCCAGAATTTCAACATCACTTCGTGGAAAATTTTAACTTTCACTAATGATCCAACTGAAGCTAGAAGCAAAGAGCAGATGACTGTAGGATAACAAAATCACAATTATCCTCCCTCTTTACATATGGTTGTATGCTAGAATATTTCTTTTATCCTCCCCACCTTTGAGAGGGCATATCATCTGAGATAGTGTCATATCATATTATAGTTTCAGGTGTGTACCTGAACTCCAAAAAAAGGAAATGTAGCAGAACCAGGTTTCTGAGGCCATGCTCCAGGCAAAGGAGTAATCTGAAAGGTGATAACAGTGCTATATGTTAGACATGTACTAGTTTCCCAAGGCAAACACCATGACACACTCATACGACAAAGAAGAAACTACCCAGAAACATACCATAAAACCACCAGTCTCCGTTTGCCACCAAGTGTCAGATATAGGGCACCTTGACTCTCCAACTACATTAAAATACCACCTGGTACAAATAAGGGCAATTGACAAATGGATGATAAACAGGTTTGGAAATTTTAGATGATTGAAAATAACATATGGCATTATGTAGACACAAACCTCCACGCACTTGGATTGATTGGCTCACCCACACTTCCAAGCACTCGTAAGGACTTGCGTGAATAACGGGTGACGTACTGTGCACATAGAGGGGCGAGGAAAGATTATTAAAATTAGCAAACATGTAGAAACAGGAGGGAAGTAAAAAGCAAAAAAATGGCTTTTCTCAAAAGGTAAATGCTATTCTCCATCTAAAATCTAGACTGTTGACAGAAAAATATCAGAATTAAGGTCACAACTATTTTAACAGGATCAAAAGCAGAAATAAATTTTCCCTTGTGGTAAGCCCCAACCAATGAAGCAAACCACAGAGACAAGTCAGATGGTTTTTTATGCATGCAGCAACCAATTAAACTATCTGGCCAAAGGCATTGTAGTGAGTTTGTCATCATAGAATGGTGTTGAAACACAAGATCGAATACTCAAGAAAAGAAGACTGTTATGGCTATAACCTAGCTTCAAAGTTTTAATCCTGAAGCAAGACCCTTAATGAAGCCACTGCCACTCAATTCTCAAGTTACAAATATATCCAATATAAAGAGCAAAGCAAAACTAAGACAAGCTCCAGAAATCCAGTATGAGACAACTGATAATTTTCTTCCAATTGCAAGTTATGTTAAACAATATAACCAGAAAAATGGAACAGGACAACAGTTGATTGTATCCTTGCCTGATCTCCTGCACGCATTAGTGACCGCACCAAGGTCGGGGCAGTGTAGAATATTGACACCTTGAATTTGTCAACAATGTCCCAACACCGCCCAGCATCTGGATAATTTGGAGCCTGCAGGAAATAGATGCTGTGTTACTAAGCATGCAGTTCTACAATCCTATATCACTTACTTTTGCCAATTATTTTGTTTGTCTGGATGTCAAAGCAGTACTTCACACTCACAAAAAAAATCACTGAAATGATTAATTATTTTTAACCTTTCACATTCCAGAATGAAGGAAACAAATAATGTACAAGTTTCTAAACGATTACCCCTTCAAAAACCACTACAGTTGCTCCATTTAGCAAAGGTCCATATGTAACATAGCTGTGGCCAGTAATCCAACCGCAGTCAGCAGTACACCTAATCAAAATTGTCGAAGGCCGGCCAAATATATCAGCAACCCAGTCCACTTGTAACTAACTGTAATTATAAGTTTGCAGAAAGCCAAAACTTTTGAATTGTGAGTACCAATATACATCTGATGGCTTGTAGTCAAATGCATATTTGAAAGTTGTTGCAGTGTATACCATGTAGCCTCCAGTTGTATGCAGGACACCCTTAAGTTTTACAGAAAGAATTTCTTTATAAACTAAAGCATAAAAAAGAACTGGAAGTATCAATTTTTCAGGATATATTCAGACCTTTGGCTTTCCAGTACTCCCGCTAGTATACAAGAGGAAAAGTGGATCCTCTGCATCAACCCATTCCACAGCACAAGTAGTGGGGTATTTAGGAACAACATCCTGCAACAATAGCAAACAACAGAGGATTTGATCAAATCAACACAGAGACCGAGTAATTCAGAAATTGAAAACCATGAATAGCACGACAGATGGATTTAAATGCTTATTTCCGAGGCCTATGAATCTCTTCAAAAGCAGGGGTTAGACATCAGAGTATCAATTTTTCTCAAGTTGTAGATATTCAGAGAGGGGTAATGTTAGCCGCAACTTTAATGTCTAAATCAAAATCGATTGCAGATGCACTAGCACATAACTGCTAATCACATGACAATGACACATAAGTACCAATACATCAATTATTGCATCATGTTTCCCTTCTAACCTGCCACCATATATCTCTTCCCTCTTGCCACTTTGTAGATTCCCTCTTCATGGCTGATTCATTTTCATACGTCAAGCATACATCTGCAATACGAAATATAACGTGCTACATAACAAAGTATGCACTCTAAGCGCTTCAGCCAATGAGCAAAGTAAATGAAGAGAAAACAAAATCAAGAAATCAAGAAATAAATCCAAGATTCTCATAGATAAAATGCTCCACTTAATGAAAGAAGCATTCTATAACAGGATATCAGCTTTAAGTGTCCCTACAATTAAAAAAAAAAAGTACAATAATCAATTTATGTCCAATGTCATAACGCAATAGCTTAGTTTCTAACCCAAATGAATGCCATATTTGGTAGCTTCTGCAAGAGCGGCATCAACAATGTCCTTTAGATAGATAACCTTAGAACCTCTCCTGACAGCATTGCAAGTTATGACAACCTTGGGTTTGCAATCCATGATTCTCTGGGCAAGTGATTCAGCAGAGAACCCTGCAAATACCACCTAACATACCAAACAGACAATCAAGAAAAGTTGGGACTTCAATAATTAATAAAACTCCAAGCTGTACTACCATCGTCTAGCTTCAGAAAAGGATCAAACAGGGAATTAGAAGACATGGGATTGAATTATACCGAGTGAACAGCACCAATGCGACTGCACGCAAGCATAGAAATGGGTAGTTCCATAAGCATGGGCAAATACACGACCACAGCATCTCCCTTTCGGACACCAACATCTTTCAACCAATTTGCAAGCTATTGAAATTGGAAGGAATAGTCAGGAAAGCGTTACATAGGCTAGCACAAGTTCTCAGGAAGATAAATGATATATAAAGACCTGGCAAACTCTAGCCAGCAGTTGGTTATAAGTCAATGTGCCATCAGAACCAGGTTCATTTCCTTCCCAGAAAATTGCAACTTTGTCACCATCTCCAGAGTCGATGATTCGATCCAAACAATTGTAACAGAGGTTGGTAATACCACCTTTGAACCACTGCATTTAGCGGGCACATATACAGGCAGGTTAAAAAAAGGTTAATTACATTTTGTCACTTTACCTCCATCGACCAGTATCTCACTTGTACACCAAATTAATGGACAGTTTAGAACCATTTAAGAATTTCATTGGTACAGAATGAAGAAATATGAAATGATGACTTAGATTTCCATTTGATATAATTACTATTAATTAAACAGAAACCTTGCTTGGTAACTTATATAATTTGGCGAAGAATGAACTTTCTTTTATTATTTATTTGTAGTATATTTATTTGTTGAATCAAAGAGAAACAATAAATCACTTATTTAAGGAAAGTAGAATTGTTCCCAGAATATTCTAATTCTCAAGAATGGGAGGAAATTAAAGTCATTGCTAACAGTTCCTAAATCGAAAATTTCATTACTAATAAAATCAAGTAGTATCAGATTTTCTCAAAAAGTCATCTTAAAAGCGTTTTTGTCTGAAAGAATCTATATGATATTTTTCAATCCATTTATATGGATGAAAGCTTTCAATTGGGGTAAATTATCTAATTAATTTTAGTTGAAGGGATAAAGTGCAAATAGTGGGTATGTTTTCGGGTTAGGCAGATGAATGGAAAATGAAAAAGGAAAAAGAATAAGAAATAGCAATAAGGATGACGGAAAAACTGGCTAACTAAATTGTTAGTATTAGTATACGATTTGTTCTCAACGGATTATTTAATTTTTAATAATCAATTTATGTGGTGCTTTTGAGTGCTTTTGTATTCTGATTATAATTTTTTAATGACTAAAAAATTAAAATCTATAATTGTCTAAAGGATAGTTTTTGTTGATTCTGTAATTGGTTTCTATACTCAGATAAATCAATCCAGAATGAGACCATATTATATCTAAGAATAAGAATAGATAAATACTGGATAAAAAAAAAAAGAAAAAAATAAGAGTGGGATTGACCTGGATGTTGATACTTCCTTTGCGGATGTCAAGATTCTCGGAGTAAACTTGTGGGGCCCATCTCTGTTTCCAGAAAAACCTTGAAGCCATGTCTGACCAAAATCCAGCTGGGTCCTCAATTGACCTTGTGTACATCTCCAAGTACTTGAATTTGCAAAGTAGTAGGAAAAAAAAAAAAAAAAGAAACACAAAATCAGAGTCTCCAGGAAATGGTAGTAGTACTTACAAATGATCAATAGTACCTAGGAGAGGGAAATTTCTAATGTCTTGTGGAGATTTGGGCTAAAGAAATTGATGAGGCATCCAAGTAGTATTCTTTCGGTCTTTTTTTTGTTCCAATGAAAATGTCTTGCTGTGTCTTTCGAAATTTTTCACAATTTCTTCTTCCCTTCAAAACTATATAGTATTTGATTTTTTTGTTTCCGATATGTCTTTCCCTACATGTATTATCCAAAAATTTTGTGGTTTTTTTTAAGTATCATTCGCTCAATTTGTATCTCTCACGAAAAATAATAAATTAAATTTTTAATTTTTAATAATATTTAATCTAAAATTTAATAACATTTTTTTTGCCATTCAATAGTGAATTTCACTTATATGTATGATGTCAAAAGGGATTGTAGAATCCTGCTGTATTATCATATATTGAATTTCAGATTTTTAATTTTGAAAAAGCCACACTAAAAGGAAAAGCATTAGTATCACAATTAAAGCACTATTTATTAGGAAACAAAAAAGGTTAAAACTCTCGAAAAAACCATTATCTTCCCAAAACAAAAAAAAAGTCGAGAAAACAATGGCATAGATGAAAAAAAAGGGGCATGGCGGCCAATGAAAAATGGAATGGAAAGGAGCAACGAATAGTAGTGGAAATGGAAGAAATGATTAAGACATGGGGCTGAGGGCTGGAGACAGTAGAAAGTCCTTTAGCTTCAAGTACTACCTTCTGGGGTGAGGGAACGTGAGCCTGCATGGAGAAGGCCTCGCTGGGGAAAACCAGATGATCCTCCTCTGAAGCCAGAGACTCCCCCAGGATAACGGCATTCAACCTGGATATTTGGCCGGCGCCGGATGGCAGGGTGCTCATCGACTCCACATGACGCAGGTGGTCTGATGTCTTTAAGGTAGCCGTAGAGCCATTTGCCGATCGGATTTCGTCCTCCATTGACCTGCAACTTGTGGTGGTGGTAAACTGGTAATGCTAGTTCTTGAACTTAGTACGGCAGCTAGAAAATTGGAGTGCTAATTTATACTGCTAGTTGATTTTGAGATCCTCTAGATATTGTTGATTGATTATAGTATTAGAAGTATTGGGTGTTGTAGTTGTAACTTGTACATGTTTATTATATTACTAATTCAGATATTCCGGATATTGCTGCTGAGCTGACTATGGTGTTAGAAGGAGCCTAGCTGGGGTATATAATATTACTAATATTACTTGTATACTTAATTTAGTAGCAAGTGAGATGCTCATCTTGAGACTTGATATTGTTGATTATAGTATTAGTGTAAGGGTATGATAATCAATGGTTTAAATTCTAGTAGTGTTGATTATAGTAGTAATTGAGGTGCTCCAGATGCTGTTGATAATAGTATTAGACTATTAATAGCTGGAATACAAGTAATTACAGCCCTTTAGTAGTAGTAATTGAGATACTCTTAATATTGTTGAGTATATTGTATTCGTAGCTGGAGTATAATAGTAGTAATTTCCCCCCGTTGTTTCGAGGGAATAGGAGGGAAAGAAAAGGAAAGAATTAAAATGGAGGAATACGTGTTTTGATATTTGGATTAGTTTTTGAAGAGGGAAAGAATAGAAGGGAAATGGAAGGATAGATTCTAGTTATTTTTTCTTAGTTTGCTTTTTGTTAAAAATCAAAACAATTGTACAAGATAATAAAATACTAAAAAGTGTCAACCTTTTGATTTTGGAATGTTCCAAAATTTTTTCATCTTAACAAAGTAAAAAGGGATTTTTGGAAAGGCATTATTAAGGAAGAAATTTTTATGAACTTTTCTAAACACATTTTTCCATTGTTTTTGAATTTTTTTTCAAATATATCTTGATCTCATATACATTGCATCCAAAAAAAATGTATTACATCAAACAAAAAGATTTTCCCAAATAATCTTTAATCCAAGTAGAGCTAAAGTTATTTTTGATCTTCATTTTCAATATTGTCCCTTCCTTTCTTGTGCATGATGTTTATATTGAAAACTAAAATTTGAATTTTGCTGCAAGATAATTTTGAATAACAAAAGCACTACCATTACGACATGAAGGGCCTACTTCCTTGTGAGAAGGGTCCATGTAAATTCGGTCTATATGTAAAATTCTCTATTCGAAGTTTTTTTTTTAATTTTTTTTATCAATCGCCGATATTCTACACCTATTCCTATCACCTCTGGACCAAATGGATGTTATAGGACACCCATTTGGATTTGAGAAAAAATTGGCCGCCTCTGGATCAAATGGGTGTTATAGGACACCCGTTTGCATTTGAGAAGAAAATGGTGCACTTAAGCACCGTTGAAATGTAGGAGGAGGACACCGTTTGGATTTGAGAAAAATTGGTGCACTTAGGCACCCTTGAAATGTAGGAGAGAGGATTCGATCCCAGCACCTATATCCATAGCAAAGGTTCTGGTGGCCAACTGGGCTTCCCAAAAATGAATTTGCAATAAAAGATCCTAATGCTTTTATTTTGTTACAAGTAGGAAAATCCAGACAGCATCGGACTCCCATTTTCCAATTCCCATTTATTTTAGACTAGAGCCGATACTTATAACTACTCAAACTTTTATATTATAAACCTTCATTTCCTTTCCGAGACTTTCCCAATATATAATAAAAAGTCTTTCACTCCAAGTTTTACATCACATGCCTAGCACATGTCTCTTGGTCTATATAATCCCCTTCCAATCTCAAAAAATTGACAAAATTGATCTAGTCAAAACTCAAAGTCATGGGCAAATTGAAGAGAGAGAGGGTAAATATTATGTTTACGACTTGTCATCTTCTCAAAATTTGAATGTTGACAAACTACTATCTATATTAAAAAAAAAAAAAAAGATATACAAGCTTACTCTATCGAGAGGAAATTCTAAAAATGTGATGGAAAAAAAAAAGTTTCTACAAATAGAGTGGTTTGCATTTTGTTTTCTGGGATTGTGATTTTCGCATTTGACAAATGCGAGTTCAGTGAAACTCGCATTTGTCAAATGCGAGTTAGGCTAATTTCGGACGGAAAAAAAAAGCGGAAAGATTATATTTTCCACGTGTGAAACTTGCATTTTTCAAATGCGAATTTATTGAAACTCAGTGAAACTCGCATTTGTGCTGATTTTTCTTTTTTTTCCATTTCTGATGCAATTATTTTTTTCCGTTTGTGTTGCTTTTTTTTTTCAATTTCTGATGCAAATGTTGTTTTTTCAATTTCTGGTGCATATTTTTTTCCGTTTCTGCTGCTAATTCTGTCCCTTTTTTTTATCGTGTATTACGACATTTATGTATCATGTATTACAACTACATAACAGTTGTAAATTGTAACTACTTATTAAAGGAATAAAATTATCCTATAAATTACTGAAGAATTTTCACTGTCCAAGATACTTTTACATAAACTTTATTACTGTCACTAAACTATCCACAAAATATTTTACACAAATTAACCAATACAAGAAGAGATATAAGCCACAGCTATTGCTTCATAAACTGAAAAAGCGGGTAGAAAAAATTTACTAACACAGCCTGTAAATTATCGAAAGTTATCGAGTTTATTATACATGGCATAAGTAACTCAAAATGATCTTGTATTTTCATTGGGGAGAGTTGAAAATTATTGAGTTTAGTATATTCATGTTTGAGTTTGAAAATTATTGATTAGTGAGCGGCTCGATTCATTTGCAACCCTAAGAAGGTGTTTGGTAACTAATTTCCCATTATTTAAGGAATTTTTGGTAACACATTAACTCGCTTGTGGGTTATGATGTTATAAGGTTATAAACAATTGCCCGCTTGCAGGTTTTAGGGATTATATTGGCGAAGACAATGTCAAATAATTGTGAGAACCTCAGTGTAACTCCACTTATATTTGATCGTAGATAGCATACAATTAAACTTGTTTTTCTAGTAAAATTAAAAACTATGAACCCGTGTGGTACAATTATGTGTATGGTTATCTACAGATCATATAAGGAAATTTTGTTTTGGCTTCACAATTACTACATGAGCCCTTTTTTTTTTTGGGTACCAATGAAGACAATCAAATCATCTTTACCTAATATTCTAAAATCAAATCAGAATCAACTGTTCGCAATTAACTATGATGAGACTCTTCACTTTTATTATACATATACGTTAGACATATCAAACTGAATTTCAAGTACTGAGAAATTGACATTGGTGGCGACAAAGGAATTTGGTAGATACATATCATCAATCCAGTTTGCTTAGGACAGTTTGGCAACTCGCATTCAATCCAATTGACATTAACATTGCTTAGGACGGTTTAGGGTTTAGGGTTTAGGGTTTTTGGGTTTAGGGTTTAGGGCCTTGGCGTTGTCGTTTTACGGTTTATGGTTTCGGGATTATGGTTACTAATCTGTAGGGTTTTAGGGTTTAGGGTTTCAGTTTTATTAGGGTGTAGGGTTTGGGGTTTGGGGATTACGCATAATGTTCACTACATAACAAATTAATCATCAGTAGTAAAGAAGAAAAAATAAAGAGGGGAAAAATTCATTTTTTTTTAACAATCAAGTATTTCCTTAAACCACAAAGAGAAAGTATTTCTAGTCCGGCATGCTCTTATTCTAATGCGATTTCAAAAAATTTACTTTTTTTTTATAAATTTTACTTATAAATGAAGTCGCGTTCAGGCAATGAGAAGTTGGAAAGTAAACACGCCTTCTTAGAATACAACTTTAAAAAAATATTTTTTTTTATTTCAAATGCGAAATTCACTGGTTTGAACCCTACACCCAAATCACCCTATTTGAAGAAAAAATTTAAAAATCATAATATTTTTAGAAATTTCTCATGCAGTAGAAGAGTATAGGAGATAAGAGAGCAAAGTTTTCTTGTGAATATATAAGGATACTCTACACAATTTATGAGCAAGGAAATTATATGTTCAAGAAGGCTTTGAAAAGAACAGTAATGAATAGAAATTCCAGGAAATCAAGTAAGTCATATAAAGTATTATCAAAGAAGAAAATCCCCTAGGTAATAGGAAGAAAGAAGAAAAATGCAGAAAAGAAAGATAAGACAGAAGAAAGAGAAAGAAGAGAAAGGGAAGAGAGAATGGAGAACTCAAGATGAAAGGGAAGAAAGGAGTGGAACCAAAGGAAAGAAGACAAGAAATGGTGGATAAATTTTCAGAGAGATACTATCTTAACCCTAGACACCCTACACCTAAAGTTAGAAGCGATTCCCGTCGAACCGTGGAACCATGGAACCAACGAAAGAAGAGAAAACAACATCACGTAGGTGGCGGCACATGTCTAGACGTCGAAACTTTGGGGCCGAACCTTCTTGGCTCTTATCCTATTTATGTTGACAAAGTTTGTGGCGGTACATTTTCTTTTTTTTTTTTTATTTCCCAAGGAACTCGCATTTTCTTCTTTTCATTTTCTTTTTTTTTTTTTCGCCAAACTCGCATTTGGAAAATGCGAGACCACTGGAACTCGCATTTTCCAAATGCGAAAATCACTGGTTTGAACCCTACACCCAAATCACCCTATTTGCAGAAAAAATTTAAAAATCATAATATTTTTAGAAATTTCTCACTCTATCGACTACCAGATTTATTCAGTAGTTGTAAAATAATTACTTGCTGATATATAAATGACTGTCGCTGCTTGATCTGGGATGATGCAATATTTGTACATGAATTACTTGCTGATATGCAATTAGGAAGTCAAACTGACAAATGTTATATATCCAACTATAAGCCCAAACCAGAAATTTATTATACTTCGAAAAATTTTTGTTGGCTTCCCAAAACAAAAAAAAGAAAAGAAAATTTTTGTTGTAAAATGAACATATATTTCGCGATGAATGTGTACATCAAACAAATAAAATGTCTCTTGTCCGAAAAATATTTGACTAACAACAGCTCCTACAAGTTTCATTCGAACTAAGCTGGTTACATGTTGATATCGGTCCATTTATTTGTTTATATTACTTATTTTCTTGGAGTTGAGGTATTCTGTCTTATTGCAGAATACTAAGGAAGTTGAAATCTCTTAGAATCTAATCGTATCAATTTTAATCTGGACAGTGTTCTAAAATAACTCCTTTCACAGAAAACATGGATTAGATTTATTAGCAAGTCCAGTTTTGCTATCTTCTTTTTATATTTTCATCGGTTGCTGGAGTTGTCCAGCATTAAATTCAGTCAAAGCATGACGATCATCACCTCTGTGCCCGATTTTAAATTATGTTAGTAATAGTAATGATAGTAGGTTATTCAAAATAAAAAAAAGTTAATTATGCAAAACATTTCTTTCTTTAATGAATCACAAAAGTGAAAAGCTTCTTAAAGGCAAAATCTTACTGCAAAGCAGGTTATTGATCTGATGATTGAAACTTGAAAGGAGCAACAACAGCAACCATTATTGCTTCTGTAATTGCAAAAGTTGACGGTTGCCAACTATGCCAAGTTTAGGGGGTATCAGATGATGCCAAAAATGAAAAAACTTGATGGAATTAGCATGGGGCCATGAATCCATTAATTATAAATATTTAGTTGATATGCAATAATATCTGTAGATATGGTACTAATGTCAACAAAAATATCGTCTCTTCATTTTTTGCTCTCCACACTCGCTGCAATCTGAAACCCCTGCAACTGGCTTCGAGTTTGCTTTTAGTTTAGTGGTAGACAACTCACTGGCTTCTAGTTTATGTATGTCATTGATTGGTGTCCCAGTCAAATCAGGGAACTAAATATGTAACAAAACCTTGATTTCCATTCTTGACTGTTGGCTCTAGGCTTCTCATCCCAACCACAAGGGCTGTTCACAGGAATTAGAGGAGGATTCTTGTAAACAATAATATTCACGTAAACATTTATTTCTAGATGTAACTTACAAAAATAATGAAATTCATTGTGCATCACAAGATAAACTCATGATTGAATTACTTAAAGTACTGAATAGAATGTCCAAATACTTGTAATCAAATTCGAATTTGTAGTTTACAATTTAAATGCCTAATTATTACTTTTATCCTGATTCTCAAAACAAAACTTGATTTTAGCAATTCACAGCATTGTCAGTCATTTAAAAGATAACGTCAAATGGTCTGTGTTGCATTCTAACTGGAGTTCTTTATCTGAGTTTGTGCCAAAAAAAAAAAAAAAAAGAGCTAACATATATATGCCTTTAATATTGAAATTTGCTGTAATATCTATCAATTAAACTCGAGGAGTTTATTATTTAATAATGTAAACTCCTACAAGGAAGTCATTGGCGTTCTTTTTCTTGAAAAAGTAAGAAAATAGTCATGGGCTAACTCCATTAGATGATAATTCATGCATCTTCTCTTCCAAATACATTGAGAAATTTACATCTCCGTGAAGTCTGCTTGTTTTATTACTTTGGTTAAGCCGCATCTGACCATTACTAGTAAACGGAAGAGCTGAACTATCCCTTTTTTGAGTTCATACTAAGTTAACAGAGTGGTGAATTGAGTATATTTTCTTGAGTTCATGAAAGAATTTTTGTCAAATTTAATACTAGCTAGATGTTTGTGTTTCAATTTTTACCTCGACAGCAACTAATTTTTGTGCATTCTTTCGACCATTCCTTGCCTTTTTATTTTTTATTTTTGGTATTCTATGCAAGAATTCTTTTGGCCTTTTCGCCACATTTTACAATAAGATGAGATGCATTGTACATCTGAGATGAAGTGACACAACACACTAATTATATTAATTGATGATACAGCTAATGCAACTCAATCAAACTTCCTTTTCAGCACTGCAATTTGAGCCCTTGCTCTATTGAACAGGTTTTCCAAAAATCGGAAGTAAGCACAGCGCCATGACTCGCAGAAACAAAGGACACCCAGAAAGCCCAATAGACCAACAGCAAAACCTGGTCCAAGCCCAGCATAAACCCAATAAATCTCATGATCGCCTGATTCTCCACCATATGGCTTCTCAACATCAGACTCAGTGCAGCTTTTATTTAGCGGCTTACCGCAAAGTCCACCGTTTCCGATGTAAATGGATGGGTCTAGTAATGTCTGCAGCTGACGTCCCGTTGGAATTGGGCCTGATAGTTTATTGAAGGACAAGTTCAGGGAGCTCAGAGAAGTTAAGTCCGATAAACTTTGAGGAATTGGACCAGAAAGCTGATTCTGCGATAAGGATAGAGATTGAAGTTGCTTCAAACTCCCAATGTCCTGTGGGATCTTTCCTCCAAGATGATTTCTAGATAAATCCAAACACTGCAATCCAACGAGATCCATTAACTCACAGGAATTTCTCCACTTAATTTATTTCCTGAGAGCACCAGATATCTAACATAAGGCACAGCTGAGGTGTACTTGAGATTTCTACCTCTCTCGCAAACTGAAAGTTCTTCATCATACGATATCCAAGCAGTATAAATAGATGTCACCGGAATTTCACCTTCAAAGTAGCTCGATTGTACTGATGTCATTCCAGTGAAGTTGTTAAAGCAATGAGGTATAACTCCAGTTAAGTTATTATGGCCCAGATCTAAAACCTGAAGCAATGATAATTTGCAGAGGCACATGGAGATGTCACCACGAAAAGTTAGATCTAAGAACAAGATACTCTAGATTTGATAATTCTTTGCCAATCCACGGTATGGCGCCTCCAAATCCATTTTCACCAAGATCAAGAAATTGCAACTTTTTCAAATGTCGAATGATGACGGAGCTCCCGTGAAATTGTTTTGGTTCAAGTGCAGAGATTGGAGAAGCTCCTGAAGTCCCAATGAAGTTGGAATTGTCCCATAGAAACTGTTATTTGCCAGATCTAACACGGCAAGTATTGAAGCTTAGCAATGCAAGAAGGGATTCTTCATAGCGTTGTTGGAAAGATCTAACATCTGAAGAGCATGGATGTTGAGAATCGTGGATGCTACCATTTAAGTGGTTATCACTAAGTTGGAGCCTTTGGAGAGTCGTATTAGTATCAGGTTGTGGAATTGGCCCCTTCAGTGAGTTGTTTTGGAGATATAATTGAGCAAAGAAATGATGGAACGCGTTTTCAAAGGCCCATCGAAGCTTGTTGGACTCAAATGTATTTGTCGGTATCTATGACCACTATTTCTGCTAAACTCAGGTAGTGTTCCGTTCAAATTGTTGTGGGACAAATCCAATTTTGTGATGCCGGAACAAACCTGATCGAACCAATCTGGAATTGAATCAGATGCTCAGATATGACATATCCAGAAATTCAATTTCCTTTGAGACTTGAGCCATCGAGGGAATTTGTTCCCATCTTGATGGAACCCATTCCAATATATTGGAGTTGAAAGGTGGGATCCATGCACTCACATTCAATGTGAGAAGAGTAGAGGATACTAGTAAGTATGTGTTCGAGTTGAAAGTGAAATTCAAACTCCACTCAGTGGATTCTCGGAAAGATCCAACATTTCTAACTTGGTAAGCCTCCAAAGACTTGATGGAATGGTGCCATTGAACCCATTAGAACCAAGACTGAGTTTGGTGAGTTGTCCGAGTTGCCCAATCACACTTGGGATTTTGCCTCGGAATTTGTTACTTCCCACGTCTAGTACGGAGAGAGAAGTTAGGTTGCCTAGACAAAAGGGGAGTGAGCCTTGGATTTGATTAATGCCCACGTCCAGATAAACAAGATTGCTCAAAATGCAAAGTGCGGGTAGTGAAGTACTATCAAATTCATTACCGGAAAGATCGAGATCAGTGAGAGAAGTCCACTGCTGTAGGCTACTAGGAGATATTGGACCATAAAAGCGCACACCAAGATCAGATGAACAAGTGAAGTCACATTAAACAACCAGAGAGGGAGTGTGGAGTTAAACTGGTTACCTTGGAGGGTAAGTGAGGTAAGAGATGTAAAATTGACGTGTGCAAGATGAGAGAATGAATGTAGACCACAAACCGTAATGTCAGCGGCAAGGAAGGGAGTTTGTTCTGCACTCAATTCAATCCGGCCTCCTAGAGTCACCCTAGAGAGGTCCAAAGTTTCTAGAGAAGAAAGACTACTGATCCATCCGAGATTTTTTTGGACAACACATCTGCAAAATCGGATCATACGGTGCAATACCAAGATGGAGATGTTGTAAGGCTGAGAGATTTCCTAATTGCGGAGGAATTGCCCCATTGAAAGATGCACTAGAGAGGTTGAGATACCTCAAATTCTTCAAGGATCCCAGAAATTCTGGGATTTGAATTCCTGAAAAATTGTTCAAGCTCAAGTCCAAATAAGACAAATGCTGTAGTTTGGCCAAAGAAGGACTTATCTGACCTCCCAGGCGGGTCTTACCATAGATAGTCAGATACTGTTGTGAGTCACCATAAAACATTCGACCAAAATCAAACACCACATTATCATGCAAATCAAGTCTTACCACATGCCCAGTAATCCTGCTGCAGCCGACTCCTTCCCATGAACAACAGTCTTCTCCTGTCCAGGATGCCAAACGATCTGATCTGTCAACCAAGGCTTTCTTGATGTCGAGGAGAGCGATTCGCTCCCTCGCGATGCAGCTTGCGTTTGAATATGGACTGGCATAGCAACCAAGGCCAATCCCACAGAGCAAGAATACCGAATATAATACAATGAATTTACCCATATTCACCATAGCTTTACCAGCAAATTCAAGCTAATTATAAGCTCAATTGTAGATTCATGGAAAGGTTTGAGTGGATTCAGCCAAAACCACAGACCCTCTATTTAGTATTTATAGGTCCAATGATGAACGGGACCATAGAATTATGGATTGCAACTTTGACTGGGACCATAGAATTATGATGGATTTCAAAAGCTGAGAAAAGTCTTGTAGTTACTGTGGCTAGAACATTTTCCTTCTATGCTAAAAATTCTTCTGTTGCACAGTGACTAAGGCATGCTAGTTTTTTGTGCAGTACTGAGTACCTCACATGTGATTTCTCTGTAGAAGGATTAAAAAATGTTCATTCTAATCTTAAAGTGCAAGGGCAAAATTTCATGTAAAACTTACTACATGAATTAGTTATTTCAGTATTCTTCATATAAATATTCTATATCGACAAAGTCTCAGAATTCAAGTATTCAACAAGAACAAACTTGTTTGGATATGATTTATCTCCCAAAATTTATCCAAAATTTACTTGCTTGCATCATCAACACATTTTCCAACCACATTTTTATCTCACACACATCACATCAAAAAAGTGCTACAGTGTTTTATTTCAAAAAATTATTTCAAATACTCTCTATCCAAACAAAATATACCGACTCAAATGCATGACAAATTTATCTCAAGGAACATTAATCAAAAAAAAAAATTTTGACCAAGCTAATTTGTTGATTTTTACAAAGGACACACTAATTAATCTTTGGCATAAATTCATATAGTTTCATTGTCAAGGTAGGATGTCAGTCCAATTCATATTACTCAAATGGATGAAATAACGCACTATAATTCGTTAAAATATAATTGTTTCAGAGTTTTTGACTCAAATAAATCCGTTTTCCTAGTTTAATCTAATCCGCTTTGCTTTTCTATTCTTCTACACGTTAATTTTCTCAATGTGTGGTTGAATGTATATCAAAATCATCTATGGTACTAGTAACCAACGAAGCAAAACTTTAGGCAGATATAGGAACCATTAAAGTTGATAGAACGCAGAAGTGAGTTTGCCTTTGTAAAAATGAAAAGATTATTCCAATAATTTCTTTTTTCATTTATTGAAAAAAAATTATTCATGCAGTGTTTGCACTTGTTTCTAGTATATGTCTAAGTGGAGAGGAACAGAGTATCCAGCTTCCTAAGGATCAAAATTTCAAACACACAACAAAAATGCGATTTTTTTTCAAATTTTTTATACAAGTAAATTCAACTGAGCATTAGAAAAGAGCAGTTGCTAATAATTGATTCCTACAAGTTGTCAACACAACGTTACTAACTCACTATTCAGGGCCAGCTCTATAAGCCTTTGAGAGATGTGAAGTTACAATACTCAGCAGTAATTGTAACTCAATTTGCAAAGGTGGAATTATGTAAAGGCTTCGCCACTGAGCATCTTGTTCCATTTGCTTATCCCACCTTCTAGTATAATTTTACCTCGATCATTATTTTTACTGGAGCTAAACACACACCCAATGTGTGTGCAATAAAGAAATACATAATATTTATAGTCAAGTTTTATAAAAATAATAATTTTATATTAGTAGCCATAATATTTAAAGGCGGTTATGTTGAAAATTGATTCTTAAATAGTTGAAAGTAAAAAATGCTCACAAGTAATTATTTGACAACATATGTGTAGCTAGCTGAACAAAAAATAGTTTTCATAGGAGTTAAAATGAAAGTCACGAGGTATAGATGCAATCGTGCAATGCTAACTAGTCTCAAGTGTACCAGTTTTTCAGTGTAAAAACTATTTTTTCCTTTTTCTTTTCCATTGTTTTTTCTAATGATATGACAAGTTGACAACATGGACAGATCATGTGGTAATTTTCCACAAAAAGGAATGATGTGAAGGTACTGTGGGAAGTGGGAACCCCTCCCCCCATCCCGCCGCCAATAAAAAATGAGGCCTTATCTGGTGCTCCATTTGGCTGCACTAGAAATATCATATTCTAGTTGCTGGTTTTTCATTGGCCAAATATCTAATCAACCGGATTTCAAGGAGGGCCCAGTAGCTGAAAGATGAGAATTGGTCCTTAATCCAATCCGTCTGAGGGAGAGGAGATGGCTGTGGAGGTTCCCCTCAGAGTCTCAAGCTTTCCCGTGTCAATTTCTTCATCACTGCTCACTAAATTTGAAGAAAATCGCTTGCTGGATTGTCTCCTTTCATTGCCTGTTTAAAGCTCAGGAATCTTCTTGGTAGCGGTCCCGCTTTCATTCGCTTTTCCCTGCCCACCGAAAAGCATCAAAACCCCACACCGAATTACCAGTGGCAACGTATCATATAGGGAGCAAGAAATGTGAAAACAAGACATCGACCTGTCCCTATTACAAAGTGAACCCACAGTGTGTCCATGCGTGTTATTAGAGGCGTCAATCATAACTTTATTTATATTGGTTCACCCAAACTCATTTACTAATTTATCCAAACCCACCTTGAATTTTAAATGGCACCATTTATACCGTTTAATTGATGGATAGTGGATTGATTTGACTCATCTATTTAACCTATTTAAAATAAATATACATTTTATTCAAAATTTTAATGAGTGTTAATGAGATAAACGTAAATTTCTTACCAATGTAATAACAATAAAATACCATTATTTATTGTCTAACACCATGCCAAAATTTTTTTAAAAAATAAATAATATTTCAACAAAATATAAATGGGTAATATACCCATACCATTTATTAAATGTATAAAAATACCTATTTATATTTTATTTAAATGGGTATAAATGGGTTGATCCATTATACCCATTACCCAATTATAATTTACCCAAATCAACGCATTTTGACACATATACGTGTTATGGACATGGTGATGGAATCATGTTGCCATAAAGAAATTTTGAAAATCAAAGCTGTAAAAGCTAGTAATTTGCTAGTGCTTTCAAAGTAATAACAGAACGTAACCCGTGTCCCTTATTTTATCTTACAATTGTTAGCTTACTGCATTTTAGTAAGATAATAAAATGAAGCAAACAAAGCTAAAAGAAAGTTGGAGAAGCAATGCATCCATGAATATTTTTCTAATTACTCTTTGTCATCATCTTCCTCGGTTGACTGACTCCAGTGGAAAACTCTTATAGTCTTATGGCCGTCTCCGCAATTTCTTGGAAGCCCAGATACTTGAAAAGTTGAAATGAAGATAGTAGTTCACTTGAAAAGTCGAAATGAAAAAATAATATCGCACTTATTTGAAAAATATATATGAGATAAAAAATGGTTAAAAATGTATTAATGATATAAGTAAAAAATTTTTATTAATAAATCATTATCCAAACATGCATGGAGATTACAATTAAGAAATGCTTGCGAATAATCAAAAAAAAAGGAAGAAAAGAGTCTTGCAGACATAACTATCAAGACATTTAGATGCAGTTTACTCTGCTTAACTATTAAAAAACGTCCATTTATCTCAGGAATCTCACTCCTCTCATCCCTTTGGTTTTATGCTTAATCTGCCTAATTTTAGCTCTGATTTGGGTGTTATTGATTTTGCAGGTACTATTCACCTGCTTAATTGGTTCTTTGGGCATGACTGATATTAAGGCTCAATTGATAGGAGACCTGTAAGATTCACTCATCCCAGAGTAGTGGTCTATAATTCCCTGGAAAAAATTAAAAAGAGATGTTTAATTGTTGTTGTTGTTCTTACCCTCCCCTTCCCCCCCCCTCCCTAAAGCAGGGGAACAAAAGGGAAAATTGAATGTAAGAGTTATGATTCCAGAAATATCAATCCAAATTATTAATTCAAAGCCTCTTTATCTCTACTCTTTAATTATTTCTGTCATCACACAGAGAAAAAAAAAAAGGACCAATAACTTATATGTGTAATATAGACATTGTCAATTAACTTCTTTTGCATGTTGAGATATATTTCTTGCTCGGACACAACAGAACAATTTCAATTACTTGGACGCATACCCAACTTTTCATCTTTTATAAGGTAATAATCAAAATAAAACCTTTAATTAGAAATGTTTATGTGAAGAAAAATAACATTAGCTTTTGTAAATGCCACGGCACTGCTTCGTTGATTGACAATGTCACTGTTTGGTCTCCCAGCCAATCTTGGATTAAATTATTAAATATGTGACAAAACCTGGCCCCTTTATTGACTGTTGACTCGAGCTTTTTCATCCCAGCCACAGGGGTTGCAAGTTGTTCATCGGAATTAGTAGAATAAAAAGGGATACTCATAAATTAGTGTTCACTACAAATTCATTTCCTATAATTTAATTTAGCTTTGCATATCTCCTATAATTTAATTAAGATGCATTTTACATAAAAATTTAAAGTTAAAAACATCTCGATTTCTAGAACGGCAACATATATTTATTCAGTCCTTTTTTTTTTTTTGTTCTGGAGTACATATTACACGTGCAGTTCTACTAAAGTGCATTCCAAGAATTTTTTTTAGGTGTATTCCAAGAAGGCGCAGACAATAGAAGACAAAAACTTAGAGAAAGGACACTAATGGAAGTGGGTGAGAGATAAGTTGTTTATTTCAATGTTTCAATGTAACAGTAGTCTGACTATCATTACTAGTGTTCAAAACATACCTGATGTATGTGCAATTACAAAAAATATCTAAAATTTTTTAAAGATATTTGTAAAAATTATTTTTATGATAAATGTTTTCATATTTTTGTTAAAACATAGATAGAAAATTCACATTCATATAAATAAAATGTGCAAATAGACCACTATTTTGCAGTTATCAAAAAAAGTAGGAGTGAATAATTATATCCATAAATGAGTAATTTAGAAAATTATAAAGTGATAGCTTTAGTTTATACTCAAAACACCTCCTCTCCTTTATAAGGTAGAGTAGATTATGTCCAAACATCCAAGTGGACCGATTTACTTGCATCAATCGAGTAGTTACCCTCCTTGCTTGCTTGTGGGTGAGCCTGGAATGGGAGGCGCTACTGATTAGATTAATCACTTGTCAAAAAACAAACAACTGAAGGATGCAAGTCTTTCTAGTAGAGAGAAAAAATTTGGGTGAGTTTGTCTTTGGCTTGAGTAGGCATAGGAAGTAGGTGGCGCTGCGATTAGTTGTCACTTGTCGAGGAGGCAAAACAAAATGAAGGACATAAGTCTCTCTTTTTGTAAGAAATAATTTGGGTGGATTCGCTACTGATTGGTTGTCACTTGTCGGAGGCAAACAAGCGGAAGACAAAATCTTCTCTTTTTTTGGTAAGAAAAGTTTGGACTGGATAGTCTCAGATCACCACCACGAACACCACGACCTTTTTGTGAGAAAGACACCATATACAAAGCTGAATCTTGTGTTGGTAGGATGCAAGTCTTGTTTGATATACACTAAGCAGAATACATTTGTTGTGTAAAGAGTTTAGTTTGAAAGATTTGCACCCTAAGTGAGAATTTTCTCTTGAAGCGCATAGTCCAGGTCTGTTTGTTTATTTTAGGGTTTTATAGAAAGGTATGCTTACATAACAGAAGTATATGTGTATAACAAGATGATTAAGAAATATGTTAATTAAAATGTAAAATTATTTTTCGAGGGAAAAATGGCTTTTTCGTGTAGCCTTGAGACACTAAACCATTTGAATCTTAGATCTTTTATTCTTTGATGTTTGGTCCTGAAATCTTCAAAACTATACATAATGTAATTTCCAAGTTTTAGTAAGAAAATTGTAACTCCATCATTATCACATAGATTACAAGGAACTCTTCAACCTTGCCCATATTTTATTTTTATTTTGTTGGATAAGATGTTAATTTAATAATTAAGTATTCTAAAAATGACTCATACTTATTAGTTTAAATGCTTCTTAATGTTTCAACTTCAATTCATCAATTAAAAGAATGACCAAAAGTCTTAAAAAGGAAAATGAAATGAATGAATTCAATAAACAAGTCATAGTTATTGTAATTCTAACAATTATTTCCTTTCTCCACTTTTAAACCTTAGAATTAATTGTACCTAATCAATTCCAATACCAGTTACATAGTTCATTAACTCAATCTTAGCAATTCCTATATACTTAATATAGTCTTTCTATCAATTAATCAATGATCATGTTACCTTAGTTTTATATTTCTAGAAGAATAACTCTTTAATATGCTCTACTCATGATATCTATGATATTAAAAGAAAATATACCAATAACAACATTTTTTTCCAAAATGAATAGAATCGAAGCTTGAAATTTTTGAAATTTATATACGTAAATAAAGAGTAAAAAAAAAAACACGGTGTCACACAAACTTTTACTTCTAGTCTTCAACTTTAATTTCAATTAAAAAATTTGTCAAAACAAATTGTTGCCAGATGTCTAAAGGCGTTTGGTAAAAATTCAATCTCTCTTGAAAATATTATTTTT